>JAUCMU010000151.1:10464984-10508286 GCA_032275025.1 Enteromius treurensis
GCGCTCGTGCATGTGCGCTCAATTTCACGTTAATTCGGATGTACAAAGAGAATATGCGTGGGATTCCGCGTACGCAGGGTTTCATACATCTGAATTTTTTCGTGCGTACGCACATTTCCAGGTTTGTCCGAACACAATGTTTTAGTATTAATTCTAGTCTTTGTACATGAGGCCCCAGGACCTCCTTTACCTTCAGTAGGTGGCGGATCAGGTCCAGTCTTCTCAAAATTAATGACCACACCACTCTGGATTTTCTGCACAAGTGACTCCAGACACTGGTTCAGCGTTCTCTGGGAAAATACGCTGTATGAACGGCCTAAACACAGCAGGAAGAAAAAGCCTTAACTTAATTGCTTACATGTAAATCTTATCCACAACTTTTCATATTTAAAAGTAACTTGTAACAAATTATTGTCTGGTTCTCTTTTTTTTCTTTCCAGTTCATTGGCAGGCCACATCTATTCACATATGCATGTGCGCACAGCACACACACACACAACACAGCAGCCACTATTGTGTTTAGTATTTCATCAGCATGAGAGGACAGACGTCGTTCCTCTCTCTATAGCGAAGTTCAGCTCATCTCTATTACACCGCCGTATTAGTCAGCACACGCAGCCCAGCAGAATCTGCCCTTAACCACAAATCAGCAATTCTCTTCAATTCACAATTCAAACACTATTTAAAAAAAACTTAAACACCACCCTACAGGTACAACCTGACCTGACATTTACTCAGCAGGGCACGTAGAGCTTTTTAAAAGACAACCTAAATTTACTCCTTAGCCTGAAACTTATAAATATCCCATTCAAAATCTTATTTTTAACACAAAAAAAGATGGTAAAAATATTCTTGTGATCTTAAACATGCTTGCTCATAAACAAAACACACATAACCATACGATTCTCAATCCAGAGGGGCTATATAGTAGAGATGTTAATTCTTAGTGGTAACATTCTTTTCTGGTTCTTTTGGATAGTTTGTCATTGCATGATAATGTGAACATTACATATACACAACTATTACTAAAGCACCCATTAATAGTTTGAAATGCATGCCTAAAACAAATTCATGCCTCAAGCTACTGTTATAGCCATTCACAAACTCATGAGTCCAGACAGAAGGGTTATTGCTGTTGACTCTAAACGGCTGCTAACAGACCACTGTTCTATTCGTGTTACACATTTTGTTTCTTATACTCTATGCAACTAATCATAAGCAAGTTTACCCATGTTTTAAAACCTTTAACAGAAGATAATATTTCAATTTAAGTTCCAGACATCACTACTATACAGCATCTAACATTAGAACCACTAAATACATGGCCAGCATGCTTCATTTGAGTTCATGGAATTCATTAACGTCTCTACTCCACACGTTTGTTTTTGTGAACAAGACAATTTTCACTTAAGTCGTTGAAATGCACACTCACCCCCAGTGACCTCACACATGGGTGTAATAGGGGATGGGTCAAGTGGAACTCCGCCTATTGGTTCAGGGTCAGGAGAGGCGTGGCCTGGAATGCGGAGCACTAAAGAGAAGAGTCGCTGGTCCCATCGGAAGGGCTCTTTGGTCAGCTCACTGCCAGGCAATGGTGTAGTCAGAGGCAAATGTAACTGGAGCAGAGAAAAAGAAGGGATTCATTCACATGTCATATACATGGAAAAATACCTGGGAGGAAAAAATTCTGTGGGAGACATTGACTACTGCTCATTTTGTCAGCTACTGACAGCTACTTTTACAGATCTGCGAGTCAATCTGTCAAAGAGAACAATGGATGTTAGATATGAAAAGGAAGCCGTGAACTACATCAAGAGAATAAGTGTAAGGGTAAAGAACAAGCAGGAAATAGCAAGTACAAAATTCATGACTGGACAGGATGGCCATCACAAAGGAAATCCTTAATGTCCAGCCCATTCTGACAAGTAACCCACCTCGTCTTGTACACCAGAACTGCTGGTCAGCTTGCTGCCATCAGTTATGGCCACAATGATTGCAGGCTCCAAGAAGAAAGGGTTCCTACCCTGCAAAAGACAAGACAATATAATCATCATAAAACAATAATCATAAAATACTGAGCACCAGCAGTGGAGCTCATTAGAGGAAGTCATAGCTTGAATAAGCCCACTGTTTTTGTTGCTAACTACATAATAGATACCCTGCTTTTTTTTTTACACAAACCAAAAACGTCTTGCATATGCACTGATAAAAATAATGCATAATCAATCGTTTAAATGCTCTGCTCATTCAATGATTACATATAATGCATCTTCAGCCCAGTGCATTTCTGAAACAAATACATGAACCAGAAACCAGGAGAGATCCATAACAGTGTATTCACAATAACACAAGGAGAGAGTTTGCATCTAAATTTAACAAAAGCATGGGAAAGATTTAATGCAGCTCCATTAGATGCCTATAATAAACTTAGGAACAGTATATATAATCTAAATCATAATCATGGCGTATCTCAGAAATCCTCCTTTTCGGTTAAAAAAAAGGTTAGGGAGAAAATATTTTAAGGCACTGTTTGAAAACTTCAGAAAATTTCTAAATCTCTTAAATATCCTGATCATGCAGATTCCTACTGCAATTACTGGATTTCACCTGAGAAAGCCGCAGTAAATGTGAGCGGTAAAGGAACCAGGACTGTGAAAAATTGAAACAAAGACTGTATCGTGTTTAAAACAAATAAAAAACATTTAGCATCTGCATAATAACATTCTAGAATCATGTGAAATGATTCATAAAATGTAATTATAAAATCTTCCACTAGTAATAGTCACACATAGCCTTCAAAATGGAGCATTTATGATTACATCTATGTGAGTTAACATTGCACTTTTACACCACAACTGTCCTTCACAAAACTCCTGAGAACACAAAGAACTAGAAAAAGAAAACATAAATAAAGCATAATCAGCGCCTTCTACAAGACCTGCTTTTCAGTTAGTCAATACCCTTATTTGCATCCAAGATGCAGTTTAGTTGTTACTACGGTTTGTCACCAGGGGCTCTTGGGATTGTGTTGGCACAGTGTGAGCCTATTGGGTGCTTATTTAACTGTGAGGTGTTGGGGATGGGCTCATGGGGCTAGGCCATAGACTTTATACCAGTCCCTGGTTTATAACATACCTGTCCATAGTTGTCTATCCCCGACACTAATCTATTGAGATTGAGCAAATCAAAAGAGGTCCTTAAAGACTGGCCGATCGATGTCAACCCAGCTGCTTGCAGGTTCCTCAGCTCAGTCATAAAAGTGGCATGACTGTCCTTCCATCCAGCCTGAAATAGGAAAACAGAGAAAATGATAAGTTGCCTTTTTAAGTGATCCTCACATCAGAATTATTTAGATAGATGCAGTGATATGAAATTTGCTTTGGTATTAATGTAGAGGGCAGTGAAGAGTCCCCCCCCCCCTCTCTCTCTCTCTATGGGTGGGAAAACTAAGTTAGGGTAGCCCCCCCATCATCTCTTTTTTTCAAGCGCGCGCACGCACACACACACATATTGCTCTCTCTGCTGCCACACTGAACAAAATGTCGGCCATGTTTAAACACACAAATTCATGCTGGACAGAATGTTTTCACACAACAAATTTAGTCGTGGTGTTTTGTAACGCAAACAGACGAAGCGAGTCCTGAGACTGTCTGGAGTGAAATAAATCAGGTTTGGAAAAAAATAAAAGAGTTTGTACCTTTATTCCAACCGGTGCTTCATCGAAACTCACTAACATGTATCGGTCTCCCCTGCTGGCCGGATCTCTGCTCCTCAGCTGTGGAGAAAACGGAAATGCAGTTCATATTTGTAAGTTTTCAGTAAAGTGAGAGTGTTGAGAAGAGGTGTGTATTCAATTACCTTCAGGAAAGTCTCAACTGCGCCCTTTGCTATGTCCAGATAGCTAGTGCCCAGATGGGAGCGCTGGTTCATGGAGGCGGACGTATCTATCAGGAAAAGTAACACGGGCATTGTGTTGATAATCGTCCCTTCTACATGGACCGAATGTCAGTGCAAGCGGACAAATGCAGAGCAATCTTTTGTTCGCCTCCTGTCGCTGCTGTCAGCACGCTGCTAGCTGGCTAATGCTAACTGACTCGCGCATTCTTTCTGTCAGAGTGTAACTGTAGTTAGTGTTGAAAGAGCGATGCCTTGTAAACTTAAGCAAACCTCAGACCCTGGGGGGGAAAGGTTGTTGATTTACAAGGGAAACGGGTGTTGTTGCTGTAATTTGAAAGAAATGCCTAACTTTTATCATGGTAACTTTCTGTTTAGTTTACGTCCATGATTCTCCTCACACTGAGGTCCGCTCGCGGGTTGCAGTGGTTTTATTCCGCGTTCAGCGTTTGACCCCGCCCCCTGAGCGCTGCCGGGGCACTGTGCGTCAAAACGCCTCAACTGATTGGCCCCTGAAAGTGACTGATTAGCATATTCTAAAAAGGGAGAAGTTCAAATGGAGCATGCGTATTTGTATACCTAATGTTTTTTGTTATTATCATTAAAAAAAATACATATGCATACACTTACGCTTAAATCTAAATAAATTAATTATTACACATAATGCATACAAAACAACAATGAAAAAGGAAAAAAACTACAACATAAATAAGTTCAAAAGTAAGTTAATAAAGTGAGAAGTACATCAAACAACAAATAAATGCAAGTGGTTTTGTGATTGCAGAATGTATGGTTTATATTTATGCATTAATGATTTTATGTGATGTAAATAAAGATAAATCTATGTATAAGATTATATGAGTTTTTGTTTCTTTTAAACCTTATGTCTAATATGAAAACATTGGTAGTTTCCACACATTTCCTGGCAAATCATTTGTCTATTCAACAAAGAGTTCCAATAAAATCTTTTTTTTTTTTAAATTACTATTTTTATATTATTCTTATATTGTTTTATTATTATTGAGTTATTATTTTCTTAGAGGAAAAACGTCTCTTCTTCTTTCTCAGATGAGTCATGCATTTATATTTGTTATATTATTATGGTAAGCTGGCATAAAAGACTGCAGTCAAATGATGAATATCAATAAATACCTGTGTACCTTTATATTAAGACTAAGAAGTAGCCTAATTAAGTATTAAATGTCGCAAGATCTATCTGTAAATCATTGGTAAAAGTAGGCCTATGTACATACACAAACACACACACACTTCATAGGTGTAATGGTCTTTATACTGTACAAACTGTATGTGTTATTGCCCTACACCTACCTTACACCTAAACCTACCCATCACAGGAAACTGTGTGCATTTTTAGATAAAAAAAACCAACAACACCATTTAAGTGTTTTTTTTAAGCCTTTTGAACTACGGGGACACAGAAAATGTTCTCAAAAATCACCTTCATTTTGTAATACCTATTTCATACCCATGTCATTATGCAAATTTGTGTCCTCATAAACCACATAAGCATGCACACACACACAAGCAAGCTAATCGATACACACAATCAAGCTAATGTATGTAAGTTTGACATGTAACCTTCCCAAGCAAATCGAGGAATTTCTAACATTTATAATAATTATAATAAAATGCGTATAATGGCATGTTTATTGGTTACTTAATCTGCAAATTTTGTGCTATATAAACTGGCAATGTACATGAAACTAGTAAAGCAAACAAACTAGTAAATAATGCAGAACCTACAATAGTTTTGTGAAGTCTGTCTGCACATGATAAGGCCAAACTATAAATAGTACAATTTCCACTCTGTGGTTTTGCTGTTGAGAACAAAGTATTCATTGAAAAGCTTAAGTATTCAGAAAAAAAGGAGAAAGCAATATAGACTTGACTGACATAAAGAGTTGATTTAATTGTTTCAGTTGAACAAAATTAGGTGTTGTATACCTTTGTTCACGCACAAATGTCAATCAAATGGAAAAATAAATGACGTTCAACTTCCGGTTCCACAAATATGGTGTTCTTCAGAGTCAACCCTGCGCATCTCAAACGCATGCGTCTGTGATTCATTCAAGACTCGGATAGTCTGTGTGCATGGAGGCATGGAGAGCAAAAGGACAACACGCGGGTGTCTTTAGAGAACATGTTATAGAGATCGTGTTTGAGGGTGACCAGCACAGGCGCAGGCTGTGAGAGCTAATCAGCTGACCTGCAGCATCCTTGACCGTCTGCAGGTCTGATAATCGACCTGCGCTCAGCGTGTTATGCTGCCGAAAGAGGACTCAGGTGACGGAGGAACTACAGCGCCATGGCGGCAGAGATTCATCCCCGTCCGCAGACACGAAAGCCCGTCCTGCTGAGTAAGATCGAGAGTTTCCAAGATGTGGTGAACACGGCTGTGATCATCCCCAAAGAGGACGGGGTTATCAGCGTATCTCAAGACAGGTCAGCGCACTAACGTACAGTTTCAGTGCAGCATACATTCAAATCACCTTTTTTTGCAACGTTACAGTGATGTTATAAGCAGCACAGGCATAACATGTAATATAAAATACGTGTCGATGATAAACTAGACTCATTTATCCTTTTTTTTTTGTTTAGGTTTAACGTTAATAAGCGATATTTGGTGGAATAAAGTATCCCAGTCCCTCTACCATAACATAGGGAGTGCAAATGGAAGGTAATAATAATACAGAGGCATTAATATTCAAACAAGGACCATTTAAGCCTCTTTTATCAATACACTTCGTTTGCGCGCACTGGTACGTTAAGCGAGCGTTTGCCTGCGGATCTTGCGCGAGCGGTTTATAGTTCGTGAACGAATCGATGTAAAAGAATCGTTTAAATGAACGAATCAATTTCCTTCACTGAAGCGTCCCCTTTGAAACGCGTGACTACCTTTTCCTGCCTTCAGTTACTGATAAAAACCAACAGAAAGCATGCTGGTGTGAACTGTTAGGTATTTCTTTCGTAACCTACTGAACAAAAAACAAAGAAATACCCCCTTTAATGAAAACGTCGCTGATTCGAATCTGACAGATTTAAAGCGGAATTGATCTCATTTGTGAATGAACTGGAAAATCTCGTTTACAAAAGGAGGGGAAATGGCAAAAGAATTAGATGTGTGTAATATGATCGCTGGAAATACACAAATAAAAGTGCGTAGGCTTTTTAGTCATAGTTCAATTAGGACATTTAAGTCATTTTTATAAACGCACCTTTAAAAAAAGCATTATTTGTGTGCACCTTAAGACAAAACAAAGGCACTGACATGTAATCAGATCAGTCAGTGCAAGTTTATTTGAGATTAAAAAGCTCAGATTTATATTTTAATCTAGGACTAGGTTTAAGCCTAGTCTGTGGAACTGGGGCTAAATTTACTGTTAATTTTTTTTCCTGTATTATTTTGGTTTTCTGTGCAGTTTGGTGAAGCAGTGTGCATTATTGTGAAGATAACAATTATGAAGTCCTGTGTTAGATTTGTTGGCTTGTTGGTTTTGGAGAACAGATATAAGTCAATAAAACAGTAGAGCGCCCTCCTTCATGCAAAAAAGAAAAGTATACTACAACAGTGCAGTGTCTTTAGTTATACAACAGTGCAACGTTTTACTGAATATACATAAAAAAAATAAAGACATTGGTCTATTGTAGTCTGTTTTTATACTGTTCTGTACTTTAGTTCCAACTGAATTGCTTTGCAGCTCAAAGTAATGAGTGTCATATGATAGGATTTCGCAGCTCACCTTATGTTCATGCAAATAAGCACTCTAAAAGAGCACCAGAGGCCATGTCAACGTCCATAACCAGTCAGGAGGAGAAGTCAAGTTATTTAGTATGCTGTACTGTGTGAAGAAGTAGAGTGTTTTACATATATTTCACATTTGAAGGACTGAATGCGTGAGTGTGAACAAGTAAAAGAGCAGAAACATGTCTATGTATGCACAATTGCACATATTTTTTTCTTTAAACACAAAACTAAATGTGTTTTATGTAGAAAACCCCCCAAAACAAAACAGCCCAAACATTTTTTCTAGTCATCATTTTTTTTCTAGAGATTTGTCAAAGCAAATCAAAAATCCTTTCTTCAGTTAATATATATGTGGCGCACCATTTTTGTACCAGCCCTATGATTTTGTGTACCCTTCTTGATTCTGGCTATGTTTTTAACTTGGCAACCAAATATAGTTTGAGTTCTTATTATGTTTGCCATTAAGGTGACTTATCTTAAAATGGATTTCTTAGCTATGTTTCTTAGAAATGCTTCTTGGTAATTTGGGTACTGTACTGCATGTCACTTTGGTAAAAAAAAAAGTGCCTGTTAAATATGTGTCTGTAAATGTTATCAAGATTATTATATATCATATTTAATTATTTATTTCAATTTGTTTTAGGACAATCCGTGTGTGGCTGAAGAGGGATAGTGGTCAGTACTGGCCCAGTGTCTTTCACACAATGCCAGGTGAGCCCTCAGTCCAACACCGTTCCTGTGCAGCTTTCGGAGAGCAAAACTGATCTAAACGTTATGGGACACGCAGCCGCATAACTTCAGGAATTTTACTACAAAAGTAAAAACATGAAGTGAAACCAGTATGGGCTTGTTTTCCCGTTCAGACAGGAGTTTCATTTCTCAGTATTGACTTCACATTTTTTGCTTGCTTTCTAGTTAACTATTGTAGACTGTGGGGTCACTTAGTACAGGGTGTTTATTTATAGTAAAAATGGCGATCAAATAATTGTTTTTGAATAGGTTCTCATACTCATTGACGTTGTCTTATGTTACAGTGGTGTGTTCATGTATGTCATTTAATCCGGAGACAAGGAGGATCTCTGTAGGGTTGGAAAATGGCACAGTATCGGTATGTTAATTGAACATTATTCTTCCACACACCTGTTTTCTGTGTAGTAATATGTCACTAGCAGGTTCTCAGATGCATTACTAAGCTTCATTAAGCCTGGTGTTCTCTTACCAGGAGTTTGTTTTATCAGAGGACTACAACCGAATGACTCCTGCACGAACATATCAGGGTGAGTCACAAATGAAGTCACTCACAATTAAGCACATGTTCAAGCATGCCAATCTCTCTCTTCATGTCATTTAATGTCAGATAAAGTCATATTTATACTCTATATACTTCATTTTGTTTAAGCCATGGACTGTAAAAAATATGGACTCGATGTCCGTGACGTCACCCGTAGGTTTCTGAAGAGCGTTTTTGAAGCTCAAAGTGAGGGCGGAGCCAGCCGTCACCATCTTTTAATTGCGTCACTCTCGGATAAAGAATAAATGGGCAAATAATCGTGAATTCAGTGATGAAAGCACGCCCCCCAGTGGTAACAGAAGTGGCAATCCACCTGTCACTCAAGTGGACACGCCCTTAATTATGCAGAACTTTAGTTCTAAATAGGAAAAATATCAAAACTCTCTGGTCATTTTTGAGCGTGATGCCTACGGTTTAATCAGATTCAATCCTTTATGCTTAGCCACATCAGTGCTACTGACAGACCCAGAGATCGGCTGAATGGATTCAAAAATTGTAAAACTCAACTGTTTAACTCCAAGGGAGTTGGAAAATGAGCCCATTTTCAAAAAAAGTGCCATGTTCCTTTAACCACATGGTGTTGTCATGGCCTAGAATGGCATTAATGTGAAATAGCTAGCTAAGCCTCTTTAAAACATGTGGCTTATGTAATGCTTCCAACAAAGATACATGATAACATTATGGAACATTATGGACACACATAGAGTATAAACATGAAGTATATTAAGTGCTGTGGTTTGGGATTGCTCCTTTATTACTGAAATCCAACCTTTTATGATTATTTGACTTTCTGCTGCATAATTGTGAGATGTGAGAGCATAATTGGTGGTGTTTTTAGTTGGTTGTGTTCTAAAATGATCCATCCCCATTTTTTTCATTGTGTCTTGTCTTTTGTTTGTGTTAGCTCATCAGGGTGGCGTGACTGTGGTGCTGTTTGTCTTAGAGATGGAGTGGGTTCTAAGCACAGGTCAGGACAAGTGCTTTACGTGGCATTGCTCGGAGAGCGGACAGCAGCTGGGCACGTACAGGACCACAGCTTGGGTGTCTGGACTACAGTATCCATTCATACTCCTCTCCTGATATGAAATGTCTCAAAAAAAAACTCCAAGTTTACAGTCACAAATCAGTCTGTGCTCTCTCTGCGTTTTCTTATTGCTTTGCATCAATTTGACTGACTTTACTTTTGCTTTATTATAAGAAAAACGCTTTAAAATCATTTAAAATCGTAACAAAAACACAAATAATTTACTTAAATGTTAAGTTTGTATAATTTATATTACAAATGTATTTAAGAGGTAATGCAAATTCTGTCATTCACTCACCCTCATGTTGTTCCAGACCTGTATATATATTTTTTTTTTGTGTTATTTTGCAAATGTGTTTTTATTTTAATATTTTTTCATACAAGGGAAATCAATGCCCACTGTTTGTTACCAACATTCTTCAAAATCTTTTTTATGTTATGCAGAAGATGGACAAACAGATTTGAAAAAACATGAGGAGTGAAAAAATGATGACTGAAGCAAGAATGACATTAGCACTTCTCTAAAGACTCATTTTGACCATGTCAGTGTATATTTAGTGCGCACAACATAAATAAAGTAGAAGGGGGTTAATGTCAACAGTATAAACACACTACACCATTACCAAAAATAAAACACAGGAATATTTTCCAAAATTAATTAAAGAAACTTTTATCTTATATATTAATGTAAAAAATTCCTCTGTGAGATGCACAGTGCATCACATCATGTTAATACATGACATTCAGGAGGGGTTTAAAAGTTTTGTAGCATTGGCTTCTTGACAATCTGTGTAAGATTCGATGTGGAAACCAGACATGCCTTCGTTGGAGATCATTCCGGTCAAGTGACAATCCTTAAGCTGGAGCAGGACAACTGCAGCCTGGTCACCACCTTTAAAGGCCATACAGGTGCGTACGCAAACAGCACATTACAAATAAAATATGGTGTATATAAAAATACAGATGGTGAATTCGGAAGAGAATAGCTCACCCAGAAATTACTCGCCCTCATGTCATTCCAAACATAAGACCTTGGTTTTTGGAATGCAAATTAATACATTTTTGATGAAATCCAAGAGCTCTCTGCCCTTTCATAGACAGCAAGGGTCCTACCACGATCAGGGAACAGAAACAGTAAGGACATTGTTAAAATAATTAAAATGTGGCATCAGTGGTTCAACCGTAATTCTATGAAGCTTTGAAAATACTTTTTGTGTGCTTTGGGGTGCTCCTAACATCGAACATGAATAAAGTTGTTGTTTGTTGTTTTGGTTTTTTTGCACATAAAAAGCATTCTCGTAGTTTTGTAACGTTATGGTTGAGAACTGTCGCATGGAGCACTTTGATGACATCCTTGCTACATTTTTGTGTCTTGATCGTGAGAGCTCTCAGATTTCAACAAAAATATCTTAATTTGAAAATTGAACTTGAAGGTCTCATGGGTGTGGAACGACACAATAAGTAATTAATAACAGAATTTTTGGGGTGAACTAACTTTTTAATTGGACTGCTCAGGAAAAAGAAAAAAAAGTGGTAGCATGAAAACAAGCATTTAGGAAGCAACAAATAGATTGATGATACGTTAAACATTAACATGGCAAGAAGGGAAAACGGTTGGTCAGCACATAAAAGCAAATTAAAGAACAAATATGGCATCCCCTGGTGGCTAAGGTGACAATACTGCCATTTTCAGTACTTTTCCCATTACTTGTGCTTACACAACATTAACTGTGTGTATGTGTGCAGGCAATGTCACAGCTCTGTGTTGGGATCCTGTCCAAAGGGTTTTATTCTCTGGAAGTTCTGATCATTCAATCATCATGTGGGACATTGGAGGCCGTAAAGGCACCGCCATTGAGCTGCAGGGACACAAGTAGGACAGAATAATTGTTGACATTCATTTAAGATATATGAGAATAAGCTGAGCATGCTTGTCCTAATATTTGGGTGTTTGTGTGTGTCAGTGATAAAGTGCAGGGTTTGTGTTATGCTCCTCACACCCGTCAGCTCATTTCCTGTGGCTCAGATGGAGGAATAGTTATCTGGAACATGGATGTCACACGACAAGAGGTGAGAGAGATACTGTATAGAGCAAGGATGAGGAATCTAGTACAAAAGGGATTGCCTCAAGTGGTATTTATGTTAGTTACATATGTCTTTTTACATAGTTTAAGCATGTTCTCATCTGTTCTGTGTCTAAGACTCCTGAGTGGCTCGACAGTGACTCGTGTCAGAAATGTGAACAGCCATTCTTCTGGAATTTTAAACAGATGTGGGACAGCAAGAAAATTGGCCTGCGACAGGTACAGTGAACAAAACCACTTTATAAAAACTAATCAAATTTTGTCTTTTTTTACAGTAAAATCCTTAAAACAAGATACATTTAGTTAAAAATTCAGCTAAATTGTGTAAGAAAATCCATTTTTTAATGATATACAAAATCATTTGAATATTTGGAGTCTGTAAAATGTCGCAATGATTTTAAAAGATGCCATGTTCACTTCAGTTTATGTAAAACAGTGAAATGGTAATATAGTGAAATATTATTAAAATATAAAAATATTGATGAATAGAAAGTTTAGAATTTATTTGAGAAAAATCCTTTGTAACATTTTTAAAATATCTTTAATGTCACTTTTAATAAAGTTATTGGTAAATAAAATTACATTTTATTTAATCATCCTTGTTGATAATTAAAAAAAAAAATTTAAATAAATAAATCTTACTGACCCCAGACCTTTATTCTGTAGAGGACATTGAATTAAGTTAAAATATTTTAAAATATTTAATAAAATATTTTACATCTACTTTAAATATACATATCTGGAATTATATTTAAAAATATTTTTATTCATAAAATATTTTTTTGCATATAGACCTATTTTCAGAAAATACGATTGAAGTGTTTCTGATTAAGTTTGCAGTCCGTTTTTTAGCCTTCAGCCCACACTTTAATCTGATATAAAGCAGTCTGATTTTCCTCTTTCCCAGCATCACTGTAGGAAGTGTGGCCAGGCCGTGTGTGGAAAGTGCTCCTCTAAACGCTCCACCATTCCTCTAATGGGATTTGAGTTTGAGGTGCGGGTTTGTGACAGTTGTCACGACTCAATTACAGATGAGGAGTAAGTCAAATTTTGCTTGTCTTTTAATGTTTTAAGTCTCTTACATGCTAGAATCACCTAAGCTTTCTGTTTTTGTCCAGACGGGCACCCACTGCAACATTCCATGACAGTAAGCACAGCATCATACACATGCAGTATGAGCCAACCAGGGGCTGGCTGCTCACCTCCGGGACAGACAAAATCATCAAGGTCAGCACATGTTCCCATTTAATTGTGAGCATACTGTTTGATAAAATGACTGAACTAGTTGTAATATCTGTGGTGTCTTTACATTCAGCTATGGGACATGACTCCAGTGGTATCATGAGAATCCTGTGTATCATCTGCGAGCAGGATCTAAGAATCAGTGCTGAATCTGGCCTGAGAATCATGTTTGTGGAAAACGTTAGACCCTTTTCCAGCTTCATCTCATGGAAAAAACTCAAGGGTGTCATGATATCGAACCGAGCATGTGCATTTTCATGTATTTGTGCATGTGCACGTGGGTTATGGGAACAAATGTGTAAATATTGTCCAGTTCAAATCTGCTTAGTTCAGGTTGTTTATATTGACATAAACCAGTGTTGTTACTGTGTATGTTGTCCGTGAAACTCCTCGCATTCATTCTACTATCATCTTACGTCTTATCCTAAACATAAATGAATTGTTACACTGCATCAAAGCATGTTGGAACCGTTTTATATTCAAGTGCCTTTACCGCAGCTCAATCAGTGGTTTTGGCGTGGGAAAATAGTCTCTGCTACAGCCTCCTCGTCATCTATTATACTCTTTAAATTTAAGCACTTATGTTTTACTGGTATTTTAATACCAGTCAATTAAACTGGAGGATTTAACATGCACATAGTCAGAAAGTTTGTTGTTTACACAGGGTGAAATTCAATAATGCTTCATTGTAATAATATTGTGTTTGATCTTATTAAAGCTGACGTTACATAGACATTTTATTACTGTAAGAGACATTCACAATAGTTCATTCTTTCATTGAACCAGGAAATTATGGTGGTGGTTTAACTTTATTTGTCAGGCGTGTTTTTTTTGCTGTATGTTGAATCAAGCACGTGGACATTTGGGCATTGTTAATAGCTCATTGTAAAGCCGCAGTGGGCACAAAAATAAATATTCAGTACTTTGTTACTGCGTAATTGCAAATGTGGAGGTTGGATTGCCTATTAGCTTTGGATGAATTTGACACAAACGTCCATTTTAAGGTACACTTCCATTTAAAAGTTTATGGTCAGTTTTTGAAAGAGTCTCTTAAGCTCAACGAGCTCAATGAATTAATTTGATCAAAAATACAGTAAAATTGTGAAATATTTTTCAATTTAAAAGAATTGTTTTCTATTTGAATATATTTAAAATATAATTTATTCTCTTGATAGCAACGCTGAATTTTCAGCAGTCAGTGTTACGTGATCCTTCAGAAATCATTCTAATCTGCTGATCTGTTGCTCAAAAAAACACTGATTCTTTGATAAAGCATTTACTTGGAGAAAGAAATCTTTCGTTAAAAATTGATTTCTTGTAAGAATAAAAATTCTTACTGACCCCAGATTTTTGAATGGTAGTGCAAGTGATAATTGGAGTGAAAACTTTAGAAGTATAGTTTTTTTTGTCAGTGGAGCAGCACAGTTATTCTTTTATTGTTTGTAATGGTTCTTTAATTCTATCAATAAAAAACATTTAAAGTCCTGTGGTTTAGTCTCCGCTACAAGCTCATGTAAACATCATGAGCACAATTTGGATTTTAGCAGTTGTTTTGGTCAAACAATGATAATAAAAAAGAAAAAACATTTAATAAAGACTTGCCTAGAAGATTAAGAAAAATAATTAATTGCTAATTATTATCTTTCATTAAAAATCATGTCAGTTGTAACAAATTAACAAAAATAAAAGCAGTCATTTTTAGTTAACTGGCTATTTAATCACAAACTTGTTTGTAAGTATGAATATAGAATATTTATTTGTTTAATTTGAATATGAGTTACAAGTAGTGCTGCATAGCATGTTCTGACCCGAGTCTCGATGTCAGTGTGTTTGTTGTTGTTTTCTGAAATAGCAGTTTATTGTATTGTATTTGATATGAATAAAATAATTTGCTATTTACATACTGCAACGGTTGACTGATTCATCAAGAATGCAAATCAAATCCTTGTTTTACTCATTTAGCACAGCAGCTTCAACATTCATGTTAGAGGTAAGACTGCAAACAGTTAATGCAGAACATTTGCATAATATTCACCACAGACATTTTACTTCAAAAACTAAGAAACTCATAAAAAACTCCACTGCGAAAAGTGGGTGTACTAGTTTCTTGTTTCAAAATGGTATAATAATAAATGCTTAGGAGTGTATTTGTTCAAAAAACAGAAATATATTAAACATTTTAGGTTGCTTTAGTTAGCAAGCTTGTTGTATTCATGAGCTTTTTACAGCTCTGCAATTCTCACCATTATTGAGAAACATATCACAGTTTGTGCATGGAATGATGCCTGCTTTAGATTTGGCGGCTGACCCAACCAATTAACACTTGAATTTCACAGCAAGCTCCTCCAGCTCACTCATCAGCTTCTGGTCTTCAGCTGGAGAAGACCTGGAGGAGGCCAGAGGCAGGTGCGTAGAAACCGCTTTTCTGTCTGCACAGGAGTCAGTTTGAAAAAAAAGTTCAGTTACATGTTAAAGAAAGATTTAGTCTGCAACATCAGACATGTTATAGATGATGTGAACGGTATAAAGATACTTGACCTTGGAAGAAGAGGCCGCTGGGCTGTCTGCTGGCAGCATCTGAAATGGCGAGCCACGCCACTGTGTCAGCACCTTGAGCTTCAGTACGGAGCTTATTCTTCATTTTTGCATGAAAATCTGGCATGGAAGACTGCACCGCTGTAGATTAAACAAAAACAATTTCTTTGTGACTGAGACTGCAAAATTCCTGTATCATTTAATACACGCAGCTGATGTACAGCATACACACACCGCCCACCTGGGGTATCTGCCCAGCCTGGGTGCATGGATGAGAAGTGGATTTCTTTGTGCTGAGCTGCCCATTGCTCTGTCATGATCACCTGTTGCCTCTGAGAAAGATCACAGTTAATACTGAATATCTCAAGATTCTTTACTAATAACAAAAAAATTAATTAATTAATAAATATCTGCCGAAACTCAGCAGAAACAGTATATGAGGTTGTATGAGTGTCAAAAAGCTTACCACAATGACAATTACAATGGTCAATGTAAAGGGCGATTTTTTAAAGCCAAATAATGGTGTGCATTTAAAATGCAAGCTGCAGTGCAATGTTTACGGATATATATTGTGAGTTTATAGTTCATAGTAGTACCTTGTTCTGTGCATAGGCCATGGTGCCTTCAAAAGAGCCTTTCTCAAACTGAAGGTCTTCTACATTTAACTTCTGAACCAGCATCCCACCAGATGACACAGTGATCTGTCATTTAAAAAAAATAATGCATAAGTAAATAAATAAATAAATAAATATATATATATATATATATATATATATAAACATATTATAAAATAAAAAATCCAAATGCACTAACAACATATAAAAATAATAACAATAATTTAATAATATAATTTTATTTCTCTGCAACTTTCATTACTATTAATAAAATATTACAATTACAAAATAATAATAAATAAATAATAATGATACAGTTTTGAGGAAGGTTAGTTTTAACATGCATAAAATTAATAAACATCACCCAAGTCACCCATTATTTCTGGTAATGTTGTTAGTGTAAATGTGTTTGGAAACAGTTATTAACAATGCATTAGAATGCATTTCAGACTCACCACTCTGGGATTCTCTGATTTCTTCAGTGTGGGAATCAGCGCTGTTGTCAGTATATAAGTCCCTGTAAAACACACATGAGTGAGCTGACGAGTAACTCTTATCTCTTCTTATCCCTTGATTTCAAGAGGTGGCACTAAAAAACACTCTCTACCGCAGGGGTGGCTCGTGACCTCTGTAAATCAATAACATAAAGCACTCAAAACTAAATTAGTGCCGTAAAAGCACATCCTTTGTTGTCCATATTGGGGGGGGGGAATAAAACATATAAATCAACTTCAGATCAGTAAAGGATTATATGAACTTTCCTACCCAGTGTGTTTGTTGCAAAGTTTTTCTCCAGGCCATCCTCAGTCAGTTCTCTCTGATTGACCATGCAACCTGCATTATTGATCTACAGTAATAAATCACACGGAGATAAAAGAACAAAGGGCTGAACAATACAAGCATGGCAATGCACATCACAGTCAAAGCAGTAATAAAATGACCATAGACAGACATGACAATAATTTAAAATTATTAAATTATTTTAAATGATTAAAGAATACATGTATACAATTGATTTAACAAATGTATCATAGTGCAGTGATCCACACAAAATAACAGCAAGATCCACACGCATTTATGCGATTTTGCTTTGTGCACAGGCTCTCATGACTTATTGTTTCAGCTCATTATTGTGCATTGATTTCTGATATGGCTTAAACCCGGAAAACATTTACCAGAACATGTAGCTTGTGATTCTGAGAGAATCCACTAGCAAACTCCCACACTTTCCTGGGGCTGGACATGTCAACTAGGTGAATGTGGACATTCTGAAAGCACATGAGAGACAAACTTAAGACTAGTGTTCACTGTTTCTGTCCCAGAATGATGAGAAATCATTTGCATAGTATATAAATTTACTTCTGAAAATATACCTCATTTTTACTTTGCTCCACAATGTCTTTTTTTGCCTCGTTTGCACGATTTTCATTTCTGCAGACCAGATGTACTGTGCCACCTAAAGATACAGGGTGAACTTTGAAAAGCTGTTTTTAACAGCAGTGCACATCATTTGCCAGTAAAAGTCACTGTTGCGTCCCGTTTGTTGGTTACACTTTAACCTAGTTGTCATAACAGGGTTTTAATGGCATGTACAAGATCTTCCAAGTTGACCAGTTATTAAAGGGCACACTATAGGAAGAAATCTCTGTTCTGAATTAACAAAGCCATGTTTTCTCACCTCTTTTGGCGATTTCGGAGGCGGCGGCTTTACCGATGCCGCTGTTCGCCCCGGTGATGATGAACGAGCGGCCGCTCACATTCACCTCCAGGTCCGCCTCGTTAAAGCTCCTCGCCGCTGCCTCATAACCGCCCCTGATGAGGGTTAATGTTATTTTTAGCAGAAACCTTCGATGGTAAATGACCGTTTGTGACTTGTGTTAATCAAAGAGTTAGACTAGCTGAAAACATACACTGGTGATGACTTACTTGGTATACTCCTGTAGACCCTTCAGGAACCAAATCGTGTTTCGGTAGAGAGACATCTTTACAATTCACTCGTTCTCGTTCAAGAGCGGTGTCTTAACAACATAGGAGCACGTTGGAAATGAGAGCCACGCCCCTGTCGCGTTTAATAACAGGTCACATGTTGAGTGTGTTGTAAGCGTGGGTCACAACACGCATGCGCAGATCTGTTTTCTATGTTGAAACAATAGGGGCTTATATGCTGCATCGAACGACAAACGTTCTTTTGTCAGTGAAAACCTTAATTTTGTGCACTTATTTGAAAAAGTCCCCCCCCCCAAAAAAAATACTTAGATTATAATTATATTTACACTAGCGTCGTAGTGTTTTATTCAGAGAAGTCGAGTGTAACGTTAAGTTTCCAGGCTTAAAAAAGTATTTTTCAAAAAATTGTGTTTGTCTGATATGTAATGTACCAACATGGTTCAGTACTATATCAGTTGTCAGGATGGCCGAGTGGTCTAAGGCGCCAGACTCAAGGTTCACACCTTCCCCGCATTACATGGGTCTTCTGGTCTCCGAATGGAGGCGTGGGTTCGAATCCCACTTCTGACAAAATACTTTTTCAAAATTGAATAAAAACTAGGCTTTAAATAAATCTGTTGAATGAACCCAGCACAGACAATGCAAGGTTAAAGACATCATAGTACGCAAAAAAAAATCATTTTTTATAATTTAGTGAATCAGCATAAGTCAGGAACGCCGGTCATTTATCTCTCATAGCCTATCATAGTACAGTTACCCTCACAAATAATAATAGCCTACAGTACATATACAACTCCACTACCAGGACAGGTCAAGCTTTTATCCGTAAGTTTATCAGTATGTACATAAAGTAGCTGATAAAATTGTATTGGACTGCAATGACTCTGAAACCCCATGAGATGGCGCAAGACAAACAGTGCCAATTAAATTTGAACTGCACAGAAATATCTTGAAAACGAAAGTGTTTCATAATGATAATAATAATAACGCATACATTTTAAAACGTATAAAATAGGCTGAATATCATGACTATAATTTCCACTATTACAAATAGGCCCATTTTTTTAATCGTGTTCAAATGGTAGGTGTGAGAAAATATTTAGCTGTAAATACAAAAAAATGGGACTGTGCACATATCAACATAATTTATTTACACAAAATATTACATTAACGTTAGCTAAATAAAGACACAAAAATGCGGAAATTTGTCTTTTTGTTAAAGGTAAAAAGAGAAAACGATCTACTATTATTTTTTGTTTTTTTCATTTTTGTTGATTCAGAACGTTTCTTTAAAATAATACTTCATCCAAGCGAAAAAGTCAGCTTGCGATAAATCTCGGCCGCTCACTCTGCATTAACTCATTGTTATTAGTTAAGCGACTTCGTCTTCATAAACCCTAGCTAACTTCAGATCGCTTTACGTTTGCAATGGTATCGAGGCAGATCCTGTTTGTCAACTTACTACACGAACGAATTTACTATGTCTCACACACAGAAAAGGGTGGAATTTAGGCGTGTCTACTTTGAGGTGGTGGCAGGTAAAAAACCAAAAGGATGGGAAACGCGGAAGTTTGCAAAAAAATTGACAGAGAGCTTCCAAAGTCACGTTTGGTTTAATGGAGCTAAAATGAACGCGACGGGTCTCCAGGGATGCTGAGCGCGTCTCGGTAAATGTTTTGTTTACTCTTTCGATCTGATGGTTGGATTTGAACTCAGAGAGCCAAGTAAACCAACCCGAGCACAACGATCGACAGGCGATGCGTCTTTAATGTGAAGAAGCTTTTACTTCTAACTTGCTTATCTACTTCAGACCTTTAAATCAGCTGCCAGACTCCAGAGCCACAATGAGCGCTGCAGCCAGTGAGGGTCAAGCGCCCTCCGTCTCTGCTGCTGGAGATCCGGAGGGACTCAGTGCAAAGGATGTCAATCAGTTGATCATGGAGTTCCTGATGTTCATGATGAGAGCGATTGTCCTGTGCTATCCTGTATTCCTCACCGGCTCGCTCGGACTCAGCATCAGCTGGATTCTTCTGAGCATGCTGATGTGGACCATGTGGAAAAACAATCGCAGGTGGAAAGTTCAGAGGATAGATACAGCTATTGACTTTTTAGAAAACGAGAAGGACGTGATCGGCACTGAACTTAAAGCCATGAACATGCCAGCTTGGGTGGGTGGTCTTTTTTAGCATCTTTACTGGCCTGCTATAATATTATTCGTTTAAGGGATATGTGTAACGTTTGTTTTTTTAATTAGTTGTAAAGATGTAAAATAATGAGTAGGCTATGTTGGTAGGGAACATGCTCTACTGTACTTATGCATACTTAGTATTCAAACAGTACTAGATGGTATTGAACTGTAAGAGGTGTGGTTTCTTGTTGTGTTGCTTTGGGAACAACACACAAAGGTGTCAGCTTGAGTTTCTTCATTAAAATACCCAGCCCTTTTTTAAAACAGGAATCCGACACACCCTTTATTAAAGTTGAAATAAATGTATAAAATAGATTATGTTGTAGAACCATTTTATTGCACCTGTTAGGTTTAATATTATAGTATCTAGTTTTATGCTGCCACCGTTCCCAAGAGTTCCATGTTTACAAACTCCAGAATAACCCTGAGGGGGTAGTTCACCTACAAATGAAAACACTACCATCAGTTATTCAGCCTTATGCCATCCCAAACCAGTATGGTAATCTTTCTTCTGGGAAACTCAGGAGATGTGCTGCTAGATATTGGAAGAATGTTGGAGATTTCTATTTTGGCGTGAACTATCCATTTAGCACTTTGTGACCAAAATAGTCAAGCTGTTTCAGGTTATTAGTTTTCTTATTGTCTTCCCTGTGAAATATGTTGTTGATACCACATGCCTGATAATTACAGCAGATTTAAATGTAACAGATTGAATGACACATATATTCACAACATCACAAAATAAAACTAAAACTGCTGTTTGAATCCTCTGACTTATAGGGATTGATCTCATTCATATTTCATAATAAGCTGAAAGGAAAACAGAATTATGTGTAATTTGATGTGCTTTAAGCAACTTGCACACTAAAACATTTCTGTTCTTTCTGTTTTTCTTTGATAGATTCACTTTGCAGATGTTGAGAAGGCTGCTTGGATCAACAAGGTAAGGTTTTCTGCCTCAGATATTGATTTGCATCTGTTATATCCTGACAGATTTCATTAAATATATCTGCTTATGGGAGTTACACATTGTTCGATTTCAGTATTTTGGCTGTTATTGCGTATCTATAAATGTGCTTCTTTGTTGTAGATTCTTCAGCAAGCTTGGCCGTTCTTTGGCATGTACATGGAAAAGCTTCTCATTGACAACATTCAGCCATCTGTAAGAACGTCCAGCCCTCATCTGAAGACCTTCACCTTTACTAAAGTTCACATGGGACAGAAGGTACGATTCCGTAATCTGAGGCTTGTTGCCCTTTACTGGCAACAGACTGTATTAGCCGACTATTGTAAATATTTCAGCAGTCAAACAGAAGCATGCAATTGTGTATTTGCATTTCAGGCTCCAACTATTACGGGGGTACGAGTGTACACACATGAGCTAGAAACAAGAGAGGTCATCCTCGACTTTAACATTATGTAAGTTAAGACATCAAACGTCATTTTGACTCCAGATTCAGTCGCTAACCCATATGTGACTGATATAACGCATGGTTTTGCTAACCTATCTTCATGAAATGTTTTAAAGCTCTTTTCCTTTTATCTCCTGCAGTTATGATGCTGATGTAGACATAGATGCAGATGTTAAACCCGCCATCAAAGTAGGAGTCAAAGGCCTTCAGGTTAGTGAAGGAGAAATTTAATTTATTGATAATAGATGATATTTTCTTAAGTTGAAATTTAAGTCTTGCCTTTTGTGTCAGACAAGGTCAAATCTTTGATTTACAATACATTTTAAAAGTCTTATGCTCTTTAATGACTTAATGTATTAGCTCAAATATACTATAAAAGTAGTAATAATGTAAAATATTATTTCAATTTAAAATAACAGTTTTTTCTTTAACTAAAACGTAAAATCTAATTTATCTCTGTTATGGCAAAGCTGAATTGCTCTAGTTTTCAGTGTCGCATGGTCCTTCAGAAATTAATTTGATTTGTGCGAAACATTTGTCATTATAACCCAAGTAAAAAAAAAATTGTTGAGTTGCTTGATATTGTTATGAAAAACAGTGATACTGTGTTTGATGAAAAGAATGTTCAAAAGAACAGAATTTTTGGTAACATTCTAAATGACTTTTAATCAGTGAGAGTAAAGTCATTTAGAAAAAAAGAAAAAGAAAACAAGAATCAACCCATTAATCAGTCTTTACTAGGTCCCCACAACAAAGCATAATGAATGCATTCAACATAAATGACTGAATATGAAATAAATTAACAACTAGTGTGTTTATTCTTTTCTTTCAGCTTCAGGGAATGCTACGTGTAATTCTTGAGCCTCTGATTGGCCAGTCGCCGCTTGTAGGCGGGGTCACCATGTTCTTCATTCGTCGACCTGTGAGTATAGACCGCAAAACTAATCAGTGTAAAAAGTGTCATGAATTCATTAGTTCAAAACATTTTAAATTCAATTTCCAGGCTCTGCAAGTCAATTGGACTGGAATGACTAATGTCTTGGATGGTCCAGGACTGAGGTGTGTTCATAGATTTTAGTTCTTTTTGACTGTCACTCAATAAACATTTGTAAGTTTCATGCATTTATGATTTTTTTTTTTTTTTGTAGTTAACAGTATTTAAGCTATCTTATAAGGGTCAAAGTATTTTATCGCATTATTTAATAACTTTGTCAGGTATGTTTTAAATGTTCTGTTATCAAGCAGTCAACCTTGTAACCAGCTTGAGCCACTCAGTCATGCTGAAGCTGAATGGGCTAAACAAAACAATGAAAAACCAAACTAGCTAGCTAGCCACAGTTCTTTAAAACTGCTTCAGGACATGGAATGTTGTCATACAAGTTTAAATATAGACAAATGTGTATAACATAAAAGCCTCCTGTACAAGGAGAGATAAATAGTACAGGATTATTAAAGATTAAAGCTGTGCTTTTAACATTGAGTTAGAAATAAAATAATTTGTCTTTTTCTCTTTCTGTTACCCAGCATAGATTTGACCTGTAAAAACCTTTCAGTTACAAGTTTTAATGGCCACTGACAAATCCAGGGATACTGTATCTCAATCAATTAAACAAACGGGATTCTTAGTGTTCCTTGCCACATACATTTGACTCTCTATTTTCTCTCTAGTCATATGTCAGAATCAGCCATTGTGGATATCATCGCCTCTCTCATGGTTCTACCCAATCGCATGTGCATCCCTTTGATCGATCAAGTCAAGGTTGACCAAATGAAGTTTCCTCTTCCTCGAGTAAGACTGGGAATAATTGGTTCCTATTGCTAAAATCGGTCAAAAAAAATTTCTGTTTTCAAAATTCAGAGTAAGTTACACCATGTGAACGTCTTTAGGGTGTTGTTCGGGTCCATGTTCTGGAGGCTCAGGATCTTGTAGCAAAGGACACTTACATGATGGGACTTGTAAAGGGCAAGTCAGATCCATATACTGTGCTGAGAGTCGGTAACAAGCAATTCAAAACAAAGACCATCAAAGAAACCTTGAATCCACGCTGGAATGAAGTTTATGAGGTAATTTTGAGCAGTCCTCAATCTATTGGCACAGAGTCCTTTCAATAGAAAAATTGCAATCTCATTTATATATATTCTTTTAATAGTTTGTCATTCATGAAGCTCCTGGACAAGAGTTGGAGGTGGAACTTTATGACGAAGACACAGATGCTGATGACTTTTTGGGCAGGTAACTCAACTTTCTGAGTTTGCCCAGATAATGGTCATTATTTATATTATGTGATTTTGTGTGAGATGTTGTATTGTCTACCACAGGTACAGTTTGGATTGTGGGGATGTGAGGAAAGACAGAGAATTAGATGAGGTGAGCATTAAAAGAAGGTCAGAATTGCTGTGCTTCTTAACTGATAGTGGAACAAAAACTTTATCAGAGTTTCTCTGTGCTCAAATATTCTATGAGATAAAATGAAGATACATTTGTTTTGAAAAAGTTCTGTTTTTGATTTGCAGTGGTTTACCCTGGAGGACACTGAGTCTGGTCAGATACATATGAAACTGCAATGGTTTTCTTTGCACACAGACCCAGCACTACTGAAGGAGGTATGCTTATTATAATAGTGTCAGTAATTTATGTGCTGTGCCAAATACTTGCTGTGATTTAAGTGGTGGATTGTCTAATAAAATGTGTGTGTGTGTGTGTGTGTGTGTGTGTGTGTGTTCGTTGCAATGTGATTATTAACTGTAAAAAAATTCAACCTGAATGATTGTAAAGGTGTTTTAATTGATTTTTATTAAATTTCACCTTTCAGACCAGAGATGGGCTTGCTTGTGCCATGTTGGCTGTATACTTAGATAGTGCCTCTAATTTGCCTGTGAGTATACATGTACAATGAGAGCACAACTAAAAAACTGTCAGTCTTGTCATAACACAAACACAAAATGTGAGAACAAGACTTATTTTATGATTTATAGTCTTTCTTTCCTGCTTACTTTGTCTTTAGAAAGACCACCGTGAATTCACCCACAATGAAAAGCATGGAAAACCACCCAAAGAATCTCGGGTAAGAAATGGCCACTATTGTCCTTGACCTTATGTGGGAAGAATGAAGCACATTGAAAAACCTCTTAGAATCAATCCCAGCAAAACAAGTTTTTTAGTTTTAATGAAGCAATGAAAATCCTATCATCATTTTGGCCAAAACAAATCAGGTGATTCATAGTTACCAGCCACAAAAGGATTCTATAAAAGTACACAATAAAATTAGCAAATAACATACCAAAAGTAGTCTTTATATGGTTTGTGTGAGACTAAGTGGGTAAACGATAACTTTTCTTTGCTGGAAAAGTTTGTGTAGGCTTCTTCAAAAACAAGGCTTTATCTGATATTCAGTCAAAAAGCTTCACACTCATTCCTTCTCATGCGTCTGGAATGCAGCCTCCTACCATCATTCACTGAATATAGAACATTCCAAAGATTATTTCATAGGATTTGAGCTGTAAGCATGATAACGTTAGGCACAGGTTTTAGTTTCTGCTTCTGTGTAATTGTAGCAACCTGTTTAACTTGTTTCTACCACTGGTTCATGAAAATGATCATGTTAACCACATATACATGATGCAAATTAAAAGGTGAAACATTAGGACTTTTTCATAGTGTCGTAGTTTCATAATCATAATATCACACCTCAGTGTCGGTAATCTGCTGGTCAGGGCATAGAAATGAAAACATTTACTGTGCACATTCTTTGAATTCTCTCCTCAGTCAAAATTATTATTATAATATTTTCTTTTGCAGCTGTTAGAATAACTCTTGGCGTAATGTGATATTTTTCGCACCTCTAGCTAAATCATCTGTGAACTGAATTGCAATCACAATTTTTTTTTCACTGATGACGTTTTGACACTAATATACATAATTATTTAAGTATTGTTTAACCTGTTACCTGTCATACCCATTTTTACGTGTTGGCATGCAAAGGTAATATCAAAATTCAAATAAATATATTTCTGGGATGCTTTTAAGTACAATTCTCATTCTGGTATTATTTTAAAGAAGAGAATTTGAAGTTTTTTGGACAGGTGTCCGGAGTTTAAAAACATAAAAAAACAAGTTATAGCTATTTAAAATTTATTATAATAATTTTATTTATTATTGTAATTTTATATTTTATTAAAATAATATATAAATAAAACTTTGGTTTACCCTAAAAATTATATGAAATGAAAGCCATAGATCTAAATAAGTTTTTTTGAGACTGATATCACAAAGAATGATATTTTTGTGAGCTGCTATACCAACAAAGGCCACTAGGCCTTTGACATTTTTGACCTCTTGACCTCACACCACAACACAGATTGATATGCTTTTGTTTTTTTTACTTTAAAACATTGTTCAAGATGCAAGATGTTTAAAAACAGTATAAACAGTGCATTTTTTTCAGCTAACATATCCAATAATATACAATTATACTGTTGAAACAACCATTATTACTACTATAAATGACTATGCATTCCATTGTACTATATAATTATTTTAAACTTTTCAGTAATACGCTTTACAGATTTTCTGATTAGAAACCTTTATCAGACACATCAAGTGGAGTGCAGATAAAGAAACTAAAATAAATTAAAAAAAAAAAAAATTAATTACATTCATACATGATTCATGTATCAACTTACTATGAAGACTACCATCAACCATGACATTTTAATTATAAAATTGATGTAATTTTTAATTACATTCTCAATATTTTGGACAAATACTAGAAAATATATTTAGTTTT
Source organism: Enteromius treurensis (assembly GCA_032275025.1). Classification (NCBI taxonomy): domain Eukaryota; kingdom Metazoa; phylum Chordata; class Actinopteri; order Cypriniformes; family Cyprinidae; genus Enteromius; species Enteromius treurensis. The sequence goes on from JAUCMU010000151.1 coordinate 10,491,769, forward strand.
ATTGATAATGAACATACAAACTGAAGTTGAATTGATTATAAGTGTGTTTCTTTGCTTTTTATAACAAATGCCACAACTACTCTTGTACTTTAAAATTTTTGCTATCTTCTCTTGTTACAAATTAATAAATTATTGTCACTACATAACATTTTCTGCAAAACCGTGATAAAATATGAAAAGTACACACATAGAGCTTTCCAACGATATATAGTTTATCAATGTCAGATGAGGTAGTACAGGATAATATTGTTTTAAACATATAATGGCAAATGGGCCCACCGGTGATACGGCGCCCGTGACAGTTAACAGGTTTTAAGATGCTACAAATGGATTTAGAGACCACAGCATTTGAATGAATGAAGCATTTTTTCATACGTGTAGCGCTTTGTTTATTGGTGAACACCCAGAGCACATTACACTCATGATGCGATGACAGCCACAGGACAATGGCACTGGTCGCTCACCACACACCAGGTGGAGAGGAGAGAGAGAACGAGAGAGAGAGAGACACACACACACACACACACACACACACAATCAATGGTTAGGGGTTATTTGGAAGCCATATATATATATATATAGCCAATATAGCCAATCTTGACTGATAAAGATGTGTTAAATCCTGTAACACCGGGCCCCTAGTCAAAATGTTCGAAATAAACGCTGAGTAAGTTTTGAATGATTTGGGTCGGTTTTATTTTGGATAAAAGCTGCCATCTCAAACAAAGCACAGTTCACAAACCAAAACCAAAGAGACAGTATTTATGCAGTGTACTATAATTGCTGTTTTAATTACTGCTGCAAGAGGGCAGCAAGCTGAGTCTGTGGAAAATGTGTTCCATGTGCACACATCAAATCATGTTTACAGAGCTAGAGAGGGGAAGGAAAAAAACAACAACTTGGCAGTGACTTGAGAATTCTCATGGGGACTATAGTAGAATAGCTGCTCACGTCTCAAGTCTGCATGAGTTTCAGTCTTACTCTTCAGATGTGTTATGTCCAATGCTGCCGTAAGCATGGAGAGCTCAGGCTTGCGTCGGCATGCGTGGGAGCAAATTGCTGAAAGGGGGCTTCTCTTGCAGGCGGTGTCTGCCAGGCCAGCAGCAGCAGCATGTGAGTGGAGTAGAAGCAGGCTTGGCTCCCAGCCATCCAAAGCCAGGACAGGAGGCGCCTCTGCTGCTCACGTTCCAGCCGCAAACTCACGACCACCGCTTTCAGCCTCTAAGATCAAACCTGGTACAGCGAGAAAAGATGGCAGCAGTGGCTCTGACATGCCTTCACCCAGGAGCAAACTGAGCACGTCTGATGGTAAGGGCCTTGTGATCTGCAGAGGTCTATCTTTGTTGTTTGGTCAGTTTTTACTTTTGTGGTGTGAATTGATAAAAGTTTTGAGTGCTTCATATACGCACTGTTGTCCAGTGTAGAGCCATTCATGTCAGTTGTAAGAAAACACTGGTGTAATGCCACGTTATAAGAGAATTAAATGCAGTTATATCATAATTGTTTCTTCATCTGTACAAATAGTTTCAGGCAGGACTTGATTTATTTGTGAATTTTGTGCTTTTGAGTTTTTTTTTATTTTTATTCATTTATTTTTTTTTTTAAGTTCTCTTACTGCATTCTTTTTGGGTATTATGAAAAGTTAAAATGTACGTATTTAAAGGGAATTTTCGGTTTTGATATTTTAAAATGTAATTTATTTCTGTGAAGCTACATTTAAGCATTATTACTCCTGTCTTCAGTATCACATGATCCTTTTGAATATGCTTCATATATTCTATAATATGCTTTCTTGATGCTTAAACTTTTTCGTTATTATCAAAACGGTTGTGCTGCTTAATGTATTTGTGGAATATTTTTATTTTTCAGGATCTTTTGAATAGAATGTTTAGAAGAACAACATTTATTTGAAATATTAATTTGCCCCGGTCTTTATAATTTGTTAATACCAAACAAATAATTGCCTTTATAAACAGTTTAATTTTTCATAGGTTTGTGTTTGTTTGTTTTTGTTTCTCTTTTCTGTGAACTAGATAATTTAGGTTCTGTTTTTTTTTTTTTTTTTTTTTTTTTTTTTGTCACATATAGATCATTTTTGTCAAAGCAGATGTAGTTTTCTTGTTCAATTTACAGATGGACTAAAAAAACAATTAAGTCTAAAAGAAATGTACCTGCTTTAAATGATTAAGACACTTTGCCTTTCCGTTTTTCCGTTTTTCAGTTTTTTTTATTTTATAGTGCTCTGTTTGCAGTGCAAACATTTACAGCACTAGTATCTATATACGTATTTGTGCCGTCTGAAACAATAAAACAGTAAATATATTGTTTGTCGCTTCCCTCTGCAGTTAAAATCCATTTAAATGAAGGTGCGAGTGCGGTTTCAGGATCCCAGTCCAGATCTGCTGTGTTTGCCGCTCCAGCATCAGCCTCCAAACTGCCCATCAAATCCAGATTACAGCCCAAGAGCTCCAGCACTTTTCACACAAATGGGCATCCAAAGCAAGGTGAGCTTTTAATTATTACAATTTTTTATTATTAAAAATTATGGATTATAAGTGACTGCTTTAGACCAGATCAGCCTCATTTTATCCAGCTTGACCCACATTCCCTGCTAGGTCAGTGTTGCCTTAAATCCAAAGACTGATGATTAAATCCCTTTCCAAAGGATTCAATCTACTTTAACTAGATTTCTGAGGCATGTCAACTTAGAAATATGATTTTTAGCTTAAATATAAAGCCTTTTAAGTCCAAGTAGATTAAATGGCCTGAAATCCGCACATGTGAAAATATAGCCTGCTTTTTTCGGTCTAGACAATGATGCTCTTTTACCTTTTGACCATTGTGCAGCTCTCATTGGTTGATAGACATGTTGTTTGTATGGATCGGGACACTCAGTCCCAGATGTCTGCGGGGCAGGGTTTGTTCCACCTCAGTTCACTCGGAGGGGTATCAGAAAGCAGTGCACATCAAAATAATGAGGATCTACCAGTGCAAACAGACTTTATTTTGTCTTCGTTATGTTTAACTCTCTTTGGAAGGTCATGCCTGCATACAGAGGCACCTTGACTGAAATCACAGAACATGTGTTTGCTAATTCAACCCTGAATCAGCAGCCGAGCTCTTGTGCTCAGTGTGATCTGACTCTTTTGACATGTCTGCTTATTGGATCCTATCGCTTTTGTATTATTCCTTTGTTGTGTGCCCTTTACGGAAAGCCTAAGACTCCGTTGTGGAGAAGTAAGTATCATTTTTTTTTTTTTTTTGCATGTTTGTTTTTGGTACTGTTCAAATAAGGAGTTGCAAATATGTTAAAACTTGTGATAACTACAATAACTTGGGTAGCTATATATTATTTTCCTATTTTATTTTTTTAATTATTTTAAATTTTTTGTACTTTATACAATAGAGATCAGTCAAAAGTAACAGAATCAGTGATTTAAACTCAAATTAGTTTGAATATTTAGCTCTTGTATGTTCAGTGTTGGTTCAATTCATTTCCTTAACTGTGTAAAGTTCATTCATTATGAAATGGGTTCAGTTAGGTTCAGCTATGAGCAGTTTTGCCGAAGACAATAGTGTCATTATTCAGCTTGTGTCAGTTCATTGTTGATTAAATTGAGGTAAACAATTGTGTTGATGATGTAAAATCAATCAATGATGAACAAATTCAGTTCACTAAAATGGTGGAAGACAATAGCTTCACTATTCAACTCTATTTAGTCGAGTTTTGTTCTCATCTTATATGAGTGTAGTCAAATATTGTTGACTACACTATCAGCAGTGGCAGCCCATCAAATAAGGTACAGTAATGGGAATAGATAATCTGTTTATAGAGAAAGGATATCAAGAGATAGGATGATAAAATATGCTTAAGTTTTATTGCTTTGATTTACATAAGCCTCCTAGAAAATTCTCATAGGCTCACAAATTCATTTAGTGTTGAATATTTCTGCTTTGTGTGTGTGTATAAATTAATTTAATTTTTTTCAGACCATGCTGAACCCCCTGTGGGCACCTTGAATAAACCTCCTCCTAACAGGACCACATTGTTAAGGACCAAGCTGCAATGTCCACCTACCGGGAGTGTATCATCAGGTATGAGTCATATGTTTAATGTCATTTTGAGCATTAACCTTAAATAATCATTCAAGAAAAGAGAATGTTTAGAGATAAAAACCTTTGGTGCCATTCATATTTTTTACATTGTGACGTTCTATTTTCTCTTTGGTCATCTATTTTGTTTGATCTACTCTAAACTTAAATCGTCCATTTTTTAATTATTATTATTATTTCCTTTAGGAGCAGGATGCAAAAACACATCTTCATCAGTTTCAGTGAGGTCTTCAACCAGTCCTCTGAAGACCCCTACCACAGCCCGACCCACAAGACCTGCTGCGACTTCAACAGGTACTGTAAGACCCAGTTTATTACATTTTAAGTGAAGCGTTCAGGTATCACAGGAAATTGTCATTTAAAATACCTACTGAGTATTTTAATTAATCATTTATTTATTTATTTTCATAATTTACACTATATGACATTGGTTTTAAAGAAAGCCCCTCTGAGCCTCATAAACCCTGTTGCTATGCTGTGTCTTGTCTGATTTGTGAGGTAGGGTGGTAGTTGGCTGGAACTGTGTGAGCTCTGTATAGCCCTCTCAGCAATGCAGGATATTTTATCACATTTAAGTCAGTAACACAGCTGACACAGTCTCTGTCTTGTCTCAGCGGTCCTCTCTTAGCCTGGCACATGTAATGTGTGCTTTCTTACCACACATAAGTACTGTAATTAAGAATGGTGATTGCATACCTCGCAGGGATTGGGTGTATGCATGCAGCATATGCCTTTAAGCCAGTGAGGTTTGACTCCACCATCACAATTATCTCTCAGAATGTTTCGTTCCAAAGAAAGTTCACCGTAAGTAATGGACAGAATCAGTCTGACTTGCTTTCATATCGGCTAGTAAATGGATTCAACAGTTAGGTTTCTTTAACTCTTAATAAGTGCTAAATTCAGACTTGTTCTGTGTAATATAAGCCACCATACTATAACTCTGATTTAACTAAGTTGTTAATAAATGAGAAAAGATATATAGAACTATTAAAATTGTGAAATAGAATCATTTTTACTTTAACCTTTAATCTCAGTCTTTTATGCAGTACTCTTCGTCTTAGAATGTGTAAAATTACATATTTATGTGAAAGCCTTGTATTTCTGAAGCTTATTTAATGACCGTATCCTGTAGTTTTTGGACTGCAGCCTGAATTGTGCAGACATGCATTGTCTGCTGCCGTCAGCAACCTCACAGAAACATAATTACGTTTCAAACATAAAATTATGTCTTCCATGGGTCGCACACTTGGTTTTCTGCCTTCTTGCTGGCATCACAGGCGTAAGTTAGACATTTTTTGTGGTTGTCAGTTTGTGACCACAAAGAAATCTGTTCCCTGGCCTTGTTATGGGTCTTATTTGAGAGGTTGTTTGATCAGGTTTTTTTTGCTCTCGAGTCCGAGTCATCTGATTTTGGGTATCTACCGATATCGAATCCCGAACCGATACTTCTATAATACATAAAGAAAGAATAAAGAAGAGTGAAGAAACAGATAAAGGATATTCATTTTTTTTTTTTTTTTTTTTTTTTTTTTAATTAACCTTATTTGAAAATTTAAAAACTCTGTTAACAAACAGAGCACTTCTGTGATGTAGCTTGAACAATCAAGTATAAATAACATAAATTCTTCACTTTTGGACTTGTGCAACAGTAAATATATAAAAAGGTCTAATTTATGCTGTCTTGTAATGTCCTGCGCCTTCGCGCTATCACGGGGCATTTTTCTCTCCTCTTCAAACTATCCTGCAGCGTGAGCTTCGGCTGGGTTGGCTGAGCTAACTCGCTGTATTGTGTCCGGTCTTTGAGGTGCCGTATCAAATATCCCGCATCTCACGCTTTACGCTTCAAGCTGCTTCCGTGTTCTACTTTAAACCAATAGCGTCTCTGCAACAAAGTGATGTCATGCCGCACGCGTTGCTACTTCTGTGTGGAGTCAAGAGGTCTTATTCTGTGCCACCACATAACTATAGATGTGTAAAAAATATATATATATATAAATATATATTTGAGACCTAAAACGGAGGTAACGTCCAATTCCGATCGAGTCTGAAACCACGTGATGGGGCCTGATTTCAGATCATGTGATCGGATCTGGACATCCCTAGATTAAATGCAAAGTACACCTGAGGACAGATTCAATGTTTGGGGTAAATTATTATTTGTTGTTGTTGTTGTTGTTTTTTTATTACTTAATTTAAATTTAAAAATGAGAATTAAAAACAAAACAAAAACTTGATTTGCTTGATTTAGGTTCATATCCTGCTGTAAGCTGCCATTTTTAACCCTTCCCGATGTGTTAATAAAGGAGAAAGCTGTGAGAGCGAGCGAACCCACGCTCTCCCGCTCTGCTGCTTACTCCTCCCAGCACCCTCCCTTCCTGCTCTCCTTCTTTCTGTTCACCCAGCATCCTGCACCTCCTTAACACCCAGCGGAGAGCGAGAGATGCTGAGCATCTGTGGATGAGAGCTCAAACTAGAGGATAAATGCCTTCTGCTCTGCCTCATTTGTCTGTGAGGCTCCTGCCTCTGTTTAATCCAGCCTGCTTCAGCTCATTTGTTTTTGCCAATGTGTGACGGGGAGACACGGATGTTTTCTCCTACCTTCCTTCATCACAATCACATCTGCCATTTGTTTGACAGATGTATTTTTCGCTTTAGCCTCACATGTGCTCACTGAGGCTGTTGTTCTTTTTGTTTTGCTTACGAAGAGTGGTTCTCTTTCTGTCTTCTCGGCAAGATGTTTTTCTCTCCCAAATTTTCCCTGTCCAACATCCATGTGAGGCTGACAGCGAAGGGGTTGCTCCGAAACCTCCAGCTGCTGTCAGGATGCAAGAGCCCTGTGGTGTTTCAGGCAGGTCTGTTCATCAGAAAACGCTGTTGTTGTGGCTTTTCCTTCATTATGCATAGATATCTCAGAGTGTTCCTGTGCAGCTCTCAAGGTGCTGTCTTTGCTCATGTGGTGTTGATTCTATCTTTAGATGTTTTTCTCTCTCTGCCAAAGAGTATTTGATATTTGTACATGGCCAGTAGGCATCTTCTTGCTAGCTTCAAATAGAGCCTTGAATCTTTTTGCAAATAACATGTATATTTGTGCCACAATTTGGGTTATGGTAATCACCTATCAAGTCAGTAGATACAGTAAGTTCATATTTTTACCTTTATTCCTCTTTTCAAGTGAGCTGGTTCAAAACCTAATTTTCCTTTTTTTAGATGATCTGAGGTTATTTTGGCCTGCAGACTAGGCTGAATGTAATGTTTAGTAAATATTTGACAATGTAAATTCCCATCAAGGAGATGAAGTAGAGATGTTTGTTGTATGTTATGAGATGTTTGTATCTCTTCTTTTTATAGTAACTGGCCAAATAAGGACTCTTAATAAATAAGGAAACAACTATTTATTCCATGTTCAAAACATCACAGAGGACTATATTTGATCTTAATAAGTATTTGGGTAAGGTTTCACCTGTTGAAATATCCCTCTAAAAATAAATGCATATAAGCTCCAATTATAGCATCAACGATAACCAGATTGATGGTTAAATCTCTTTCTGCATGCATAACATTCAATAGGACACCAATGTTTTAATTTATTCTAGATTACTGATTTTTTTCCACATAATGCAAATTTGATTATTAAACTTTTACAAAAAATGTTTTATCTCATAATCATGTTGGTTGTATAAGGTTATAGATAATTTTAGGCATCAGTTATTTAATTGTTTCATAAGTCTTTTATTTATAATTCTAAATTCAGTGTCCATATAACATAAATTAACTGTTCCCCTTTACTGCTCAAACAAATTATTACAAACTCTGAAACCCCTGTTTGTAGCTAATATTTATTATCAGTGGTATTTAAATTATTGGCAGGGATTTCAGCCAAATTTTAAAGTTGTGTAAACTGACTTTACACAACTGACGAGTTCTGTTTAGACCATGCATCTTTGTTTGCCAAGGCTTTAAAGCAGTCCAGCTAAGATGGCTTATAGAGTGCATATATGTGCTTCACAGCAGTGTTTAAATAATCTAGGTGTGAGATGAGATTAATTAATCAATAGAAGCATGTAGAAGCAGTAAGTATTTAAGATGCGTGCTATGAAGATCTGGCTACAGTAACTCAATTATTCACAAATCAGTTTTAGGTCTGAAACCTTTAGCTGTATTACTATTCATGTAGGATCCAAGTGTGCTCCCTGGATAACCCAAAGCACCCTAATAATTAAGACTACTTAACTGCTGTAATTACAACTTGTATAATTAAGAACTTGCTCTTCTAGTTTTGACCGCTTAATCTCATATGGGATTTGTATCCAGAAATCTTATACCTGCTCTGTGGTGAAACAAAGACCTCTGCCTGAGTTACTCATAAGTCAGCATTGAAGCATTTCTGTGCAACTAGCTTCGGTAGAGCAGCTATTGATTGAGCCTATGTTGTTGTCAGTTTGATCTTGATGCTCAGTAAGGAGATCTATAACATTGATTCCACCACAGTGTTTAGACTTTTCGAGGGAAAATGCGACCTTGCTTGATTGCAGTTGAATAAATATTTTGCTGCCAAATTTTTTTAACATTTATACAAAAAAGGCACTTAGTGCATGTTTAAAGATGTTAACCATAGAGGCCTCTGGTGACCACTGATGGTATTACAACAAAAAGTAATGCTAAATTGGGAGCTGTCAGTGCTCAGAAACACTGACCTTTAGAATGATTTGGAGTCTTTTTATCTAAAGCTACATTTTCTGTCAGTGTACATGTCTTTGTTTAAACGCTAGTTGGGTGTTGCAGGATGGATAGGTTGAATTTAATTATTTACTTGATTTTGTTTCAGTTTTTATTTTTTAATCTGCATAACTGATATTATTTAGATTTACTGTTCAGTGCCTGCATGTTCCTTCAGTCTGCTCTTAAGTGAGTTTTCCAGCAGAGGGAGCCTCACAGATGTTTACCTAGCAGTGACACCTTATGGTTTGCATTATACTGCATTTTTAATGTGTTGGCTAACATGATTTGTAATGTGCCACACCAAGACGACAACCTAAATTTTTGCCTTTTAAAATGCACTGCTAGTTTTTAAGAGAATTGCAATAAAATAAAAATAGGATCACTAGAATCATGTAAGCAAGGCCAAAGCATATTCTTTATTCTGATTCTGATTAATGTTATATTTCTGTTTTTTTATTTATTTATTTTTTTTATTTTTTATTTTTTTTACATTTACAATGAAAGTCTTAGTTTAATGTCTGCCGCATAAAGATTTTTTTTTTTCAAAGCCAGTCTGGATTACATTTCGGTTGCTTATTAAGTATCATGTCAGGAGAGACTGGTCTGCACAAACAGAGGTCAAGGACAATTAGTGTTCATAATATCGCCCCTTTCAGTAGTCACTATAGGCAAGTTTTTAAAAAGGACTAATATTTCCAGTTCCTTCAATCCTTGTGATAAGCTTAACAGCTTTATTTATTTTATGGGTGGGTACTGTGAACTAACAGACTTAGAGCAGTTTGCAACTTTGTCTAGAAGGCGTAACAGGATGCTGGAAAGGAAGAACATTCATATATACTTTATGCAGTCTGAATGTATTATCAAAGCTTGTTTTTCTCAGCAGAATTGGAAGCATTCTAATCTAGACCATATCTGTTGGAAATCTTTTGTTGACATTTGGATCAAGTTCCAAAATGGTCAAAGTTTCCTCTATCATTGCTTATTGTTGTTTTTCAAAAGACTGATGTGGTCCGTTTCCTAATTTAGTGTTAAACAATGCAGATTTTGTGACTTAGTCCTTTTAGAGACAGCTTTCCATTGTGAATCCCATCTTGCATTAATTTAGAAGCTGGATATTTGTTCGATTTAAAAACAAACAAACAAATAAACAAATAAATAAAATAAAAATAAACAAACATATATTTGTTTTCATAGCATTAAAAGTTGCTAAATGTTTTATACTGTATGGACAAACTTGCATTGCATAAACGGTGTGCATAAAAGGTATTTAACCTTCAAGTATTCTGTGGTTTTATTCCCTGCATTCTTAAGGCATGATCTAAAATGCTGAAAATCATGAATCAGTGCTTCAGTCAACTTTTTTTTTCTTTCCTTCTTGTTCTCCTCTCTCGCGCTCCACTAAAAGTGTTTCTCCCTGTTTTTTTCCTTCTGGAAACCAGAATTTAGGTGGTACAGGCAGTAGTTTTGACAAATTTAGTTTTCTTTATTTTTCTGTTTAATTTGTATAAATATGTGCATATGTAAAGAATGTAATTATTAAATATATTAAAATAAAATGTCATATTTTATTCTTTAGGTATGGATATATAAATACTATTTGTTTGAAATAATTTCTTTGAAACCTTTTAAAGTGTAAGTTCACTGTAACAACCTGTAAGACCTTCGTTTATCTTCGAAACAACACAAATTATGATATTTTTGATGAGATCGGAGAGCCATCTGTCCCTCCATAGGCCGTATGAATGTAATCTGCTGTTGTTTACGCATAGAGAAGGAGCAAAAGAAGAAGGCCTTTGCAGATGTAAATTTAGTGCTGTAAATCCGTTACTGTTGGATTGACGTTAGAGGAGAAGGGCTTCATGGGGTTAGTTGTCCCACCGCTACCTTATTAAAATTGGCATTTCAGAAATGTCCAAGGCTGCTCACACTGAGCTGTTATGTAATAACTCTGCTAGGACAAAATGGATTAACAACATAAAGACTTTAGGTGTTGGCATTGGAAAAATGTTCCTATAAAAGCTGTATATTCCTCACAGAGGGTTTTCAGCTTTGTATAGTGTCATTTAAACATTGGTGGCTTATTTCAGGTTCAATTTGTAGTGAGGCAGATTTGTTCGAAGGATTTGTGCCCTGATTATGTCCTGGTGTTATATTTATGAGATGATGTAAATGAAAACCACTGTGGCATAGCCCTGCTAAAATAAGAGGTCTCTGATGGCCGGATCTACAGAGGGGAAGATATTATTTAGTGATGGGAAGAGCTGTCTCGTTCAGGGTTGCGTCTGGTGCAGGGTTGAATCTGTTTTTGGATCATCTCTGGGATTTTAATTAACATTGCTGACGTAGATGGGTCTAAGGTCTATGAACTGAAGAAGCGCTGTGAAGAAAAATAATGCTGAATGTTGTCACAGCCTTGAATGATTGTTCTCTTACAGTTGACAAGAACAAGTCAAGGACGAGTTCCCGTAACCAGCAGCCCCCGACAAATGGACAACCAGATCTGGTCCCGCCAGAGAGCAAGTCCAGAAATGTGGAGTACTACAAGGCTCTGTGTGAGAAGAAGAACCAGAGCATTCGAAAGCTGGAGAGCACGCTCCAATCCAACAGCCGCAGGTTCGAGGCAGTTACTGTGGTCATACAGCATCTCTGTGCTGGGGTGAGTATTATAAGATTACATTGCTTATGGTCATGATGAATCATTCTGGTATACAGCACATGTGAATAATACATGAGGATGGTGTCTTTGAACCGTTGTCAAGTTTGGATTAGATTTCTTTGGTTAGGTTTGGATATCTAGATATGAAGTTGGGTTGTGAACACCCAGCACTGATTGTATTGGTTTGTATTGTCTTGTTGGGTGTGTTTGCAGTCAGGTCATGTTATGCTACTCTTTTCTGATCTCGGTTTGTTTTAGTGATGTTCTTTAACACTTTACTACTTTGAAAAAAAAAAACCTGTCCAAGCCATAAAGGTTGTCTCAAATTTCTTATGCAGTACATACTCAAGCCTTTGTCTGTCTGTGCAGTTACTTGTTATATAAAATTATAATAACAACAATATTAATAGGAATTTCAATGATTTAATAATGGTGCTCCCTCCATATAAATGTACACCAAATAAATAATTATCCAATGTTTTAATTGACAAATTATTTAGTTGTTGTTGTTGTTGTTGTTGTTTTATATTTGCTTTATATTCTGCATTGTAATCTCTTATAAGATATATTTTTCTTTTGTAGTTAATTTTCCACAGTAGATGTATCTATTAAAACTCAGGTTACATGTAATCTCTCCAGCTACTCCTGACTTCGGACTGATTCGCGCTTGCTAATTTTAGAATTGTCCTTGTTGAAATGGTGATATGAAGGCCGGTTGGCTGTACATGTTTAAAGGTAATGGTGAAAAAAAGACAACCTCCACAAAAGACGGGAAGAGGTACAGTTTATATGAACTTTAAACTAAAAATCATTACTCTAATTAAGCTGTAGCACTTAAATAATCGGTCCATTAAAAATCCAACGTTTCTCTTTATACTGTAGGTTGTGGACTAGACATTGTTTAATTATACCTTTAAGGTCTTAAGTCATACAGACCACCACAGAATGGTTTATACAAGGAGTGTATAATATCGGCTCTTCTCTCAAGCCATGACTCTTTCCTGTAGGTGGCTCTTATTCAGTGATTTGAGGCACAATTTTTATTTGTGCTGCTTTTTGAATATTCTGTCCTCTATATGGACTGTCAACAGATGTATAAATCTGAAAACTGTGCCCTAAAACATTTCATGACAAAAAAATCAGATGTATAGAGAATGAAATTGTTTGGTTAGGTGTAAAGTAGCGTTTTAGCAATGTCCTGTATAGGAATCTGTGAAGCGTTCTTTAGGAGGTTTGGCTTCAGCAGTGTGAGAATGTACCAGCTGCTGCCTTCATATGGTCAGAAGCGCACTTAGACGCCTAGAGAGCTGCTGGGGGCTGCTTCATATCCTTTGTTTGCAGTGAGCTGTCAGCACACTGTGTACATGGCCATAATTTCACTACAAGAGGCCACACATGCTTTCCCTGAACATTAATTACCCTAGTTGATAATGATAAATTAATGTGTTTTCAATATTTTTTTTCAGTCATTCTAAATATAAGTGTTTTTTTCTTTTTCTTTTTTTTTAAGATGTTATTTGTAATATTTGGCTTTTGAGACATTATTTAAGATTGTTCTTAGTATTGATTTTGCCTCACAATAATGACCAATATTATGTTCAGATTTTCATCATATGTTATAACTTACATTTATTTATTTGCAAACAATCTGTTGTTCTTGTCTACTTCATAAAGAAATGGTAACTTTTTTATTATCTGCAGTAGAAAATAGCATTCCTTTTTTCTTTTTTCTTTTTTTTTCAACGGCAATAATAATAATAATAATAATAATAATGATGAATCATCATATTAATTATAGAAATGGAAATTTAAAAAAAACGTAATAAAAATTATGATAAAGGATAGGAATAAGCATTATTTTCTATTTCATACAAAAGTAATAGTATTTTATAATAATAATAATAATAATAATAATAATAGTAGTCGTAGTAGTTAAATTATAAAATAGTTACTGTTACTATGAATGTTATAATAATCCTTTGTTTTCTACTACATTCAGAAAAAAAATATTGATGATGATGAAAATAGTTACTATGATTAATAGCACAATTGCTGTAAAAAACTATGGACTATTCTAACAAAAACAACAATAAATTGCAGCACTTATTTGGTTTACAGTAACTACAGACTTGATGAGGACCTCCAAATATTAATCTGACAGAGACCAATAAATATGAATAATAAATTGTATCCTGTACTTCGAGTTAGCAAACTCTGAGGTGCTGAAAGGAAAGCACAAAAAAGACAGTCAGTCCTCCTCTGTCCTCTGATGTCCTGTGGGAAGGTCACAGCACACTTCTCCTGTAACACGCACCATTTCATTAAGTGCCACTCAATCATCCAACTGTCAGGCGCTCTCTTTGCTCTACGCACTGTGGTTGTCCTAAAGCGCAACATTTTATATACAGTAGCAGCTTACCACGCACAATATAGCCGCCTCCCTCCATTGCCCATCTCCTAGATATATTACGGTACCCTTTCACCACTGAGAAGGCAAGCGGTTGGAGGAGGTGAGAGCCAATGAGCTTTTTCCACTAGTCTCTCCGATGTAGAGTGAGACTGCAGAGAGAGGAGGTAGAGGTGGCAGTGGTTCATGCATCTGGGCTGCTGTCGTCCTTCATTCTGGACTGAAGTCACAGAGACGGGATCATGGGCTGCTCCGGCAGCAAAGTGTGCCTTAACGCTCCCTGCGCTGGACACCGGGTAAAGACATTATCCTCTCCACAGGGTGCAGGGCAGGACAGATAGGCGTTTGATATGGGATAGCAGCGGATGCACATACAAAGCATGTCAGTTGTGTGTGATTAGTGTCTGGTATTCTGAAATCAGATCTGATCTATTCATATATATGATAAGTTCATAACTGCAGTGTATATGTTGCTCTGCAAGTGTTTGCATTGATCTCTGGGGGAAGGGGCAGGTCAGGACGGCAGCATGCGGTTTTTGAAGCGTCTTTGTGTTGGTTGGGGAGGCTGACAGCACTGCAGCTGTGTCTCTGGCTGTCCTCCACTTTAAAAAAGAGACAGTGGTGAGGAGAGAGAGACGCTGCTGATTTCATTGCTCTACATTCAGTTGTTGATGTCATTCATATGCTTGTTTTTTTTTGTTTTTTTTGTTAAACACTTACTGTCATAGCGGTTTGTAAACCACAAAGCTGGGCTGTAGGGTGCGTGCATGCCTGTGCAGATGTCACGACTGTTGCACAACAACTAATATTTACTTTTAATGCTGTGTGGCAGTAATAAGTTACAAGAAAGCCTGTTTTCTGGCTTCTGGGCTACTTTGCTAATGCGGTTATTTATGACAATCAAGCACGTTTAATACTGAACTAAAACTCCGACCCATCCTGTCCTTGTGATTGACACCTCATGCATAATTCATGTCTGCCGAAGGAATTTCAGAGTTGTTCATCATGACATTAGATTTCACTTGGCACTGCCCTTGCGCTATGGGGACATTTCTTTGGCATATTAAGTAATATGAAGCATGTGTTGCATTGAGAAATTAACAGATTTTTTTTTCATCTGCTTTCCTGCAGCGTGAGGAGATGATGAAGCAGCGCAGGGAGCTGTCTCAGGAGCTGGTCACCTTGCGTGAGGAGCTGGGTAAGTGAGTCATTGTAGAGTGCTTGGCTTTCACTGTCTGCGGAAAGAGCTGCCAAAATGAAGCTGTTTGAAATGTATGTGAAATTTGGATTGCTGGGCACAAGGTAATCATTGGGATGAACAAAAGGTGTGCCATTTCTTGCCGTTACACGCAGACTACCATCCACGACCTCTCAATTTTCCGTGTAATAACCTGTATCTGTCAGAATCTGTCAAGTTTTTATTTTTTCCTGTGTTCTCTCTGCATTTTACATAAAGTAGCAATAAAGTAGTCCTATAAACCTTTAGGAAACACAAATATGGGTCAATGTGTTATTTTAGCACTGCACAATCTGAGCTTATTGTCCAAGTTCATGTAGTGCATCTTGAGATGCTTTTTAGATCTTATTAGAGTTCCTATGAATAGTACCAGGCAAACGTTTGGGGTCATGTGTTTTTTTTTTCTTTTTTCTTTTTTTTTTTTCTGAGAAATTTTATCACAACTCCCACAGAAAATATTTAGCAGCACAAGTGGTTTTAACATTGATATTAAGAAGAACTGTTGTCTTGAGCACCACATCAGCATATTAGAATGTTTTCTGAAGGATCATGTGACGAGTGGAGTAATGATGCTGAAAATTCAGCTTTGCCATCACAGGAATAAATAGCTTTTTAAATGTTATTAATATTTCACAGTGTTGCTCCTTTTTAATGTTTATCTTACATCAAATAAATGTAGCCCTAGTGAGCTTCTTTTTTATTTTTTATCCTTTGCTATCTTAAATCCTATCAACCCCAAACTTTTAAACTGTAGTGTATACTAGGTGCTTAAGTTCAGTATTCTGTCCTATTTACCCGTTTAGTTATGTTAGGAAAAATGTATTGGCACAATTTACATTAAAAAAAATGCTTTTAATCTTGTCCACTAAGAACACTAGAAATATAAAATGTCCAGTATACACTGTTAGTGTGTTTGAATGTACCTTTACAACTGAGCATGCTTACCAATAAATTAATTACCAGGTGGGTGTAGATAAAGAGGACGGACTGTTAGTTTTATTGGTCCTGTTGGAAGAGCTTTCCCCTCCCATAGGGCTCATTTAGGAGAGACACCTCCAGAAAGCACATACTCGAAGCAGAAAGGGTGAGCCGTCCTGGAATGTGAAGGTTATGCTCATGTCTGTAGACAAGATATGTTTGATGTCCTTCACGGTCTAATGGGCAAAGTAACATGGAAAAATTATTTAGTACCAGCCAGTGCTTCCCATGAGATGCCTTAATGCATTGATTTCACTGCTCATATTTCCACCTGAAAACTGAGCATACAAGGGAGAGATATGAGGATTTATGTTCTTTCTTTCCTGATGTACAATATCATCTGAGAAGGTTTAATATATTTTTGCTTAATAAAAAAAAATTAAATAAAAAAAACACACACACACATAT
>JAUCMU010000151.1:10508386-10534239 GCA_032275025.1 Enteromius treurensis
ATTATTTTCAACTTTTCAGTAATACGCTTTACAGATTTTCTGATTAGAAACCTTTATCAGACACATCAAGTAGAGTGTGAGGTCCTTTATCAGACACATCAAAACCGTGATAAAATATGAGTACTACACACATAGAGCTTTCCAACGATATATAGTTTATCAATGTCAGATGAGGTTAAGTACAGGATAATATTGTTTTAAACATGTAATGGCAAATGGGCCCACCGGTGGCCCGTGACAGTTAACAGGTTTTAAGTATATGCTTTCATATTTATATGTGATTTATATATAAATCTGTGCTAGATTTTTCTTTTTTTTAAATCTATATTCTGCAATCACAAATGACTTGAAAGGTCAAGGAAAAAGTCATGTCACGTTCCCAAAAAGTCCGGGAACCAAATCTCATTGTTATTTAGAATATTCATAATCAAAACGTGTGCATGAGCTTTATTTCCATCTGCTTCCATTTTAAATCTCAGCTCACCAGAAAAACAAATGACCCCAACTCATACGTGGAGTTTTCTGTCGATCGACAAAGTCAAAAAAGCAAGGTATTTAACTCTAATTTTCTCATTCTAATCCACTCTGTTTCCCAGTTTTTAAACACAATGAATCAGACATTTAGACACTGGAGTGTTTTCATCTGTATTTATATTTTTTTCTGAAAGGTGGTGTTTAACTCGAAAGACCCGACATATGATGAATGCTTCACATTTTTTGTGCACAGTGTGAATAACCAAGTGTTGAATCTCGAGGTAAACCTATCATAAAACCATAACCTATTTTGCCATCATAAAGAATATTCTTGTTCCTCCATAAACAAACTTGACAAATATAACAAAATCCAAGAACTCATGGTATTATTATATAATATATAGAAAATGATGTTTGTCTTTCTTTTGTCCTGTGGCCTCAGGTAAAAGAACATGAGAAAAAGTCTTCACTGGGTAAACTCACTCTGCCATTGGTCCGGCTGCTCGGTTTATCCGACATGACCATGGACCAGCGCTTTCAGCTTGAGCGCTCCGGAGCCAACAGCCAGATCAAGATGAAAGCTGTTCTCAGGGTGAGTGAGTGAACTACTGTTGATGTTATTTATTTTCTTCAGCACCTGGACTTTTCAAGCCCAAAACTAACTGAAACCCATTAAAAAAGCCCTTTACCTTAATGTTAATTGCAATAATAATGTTTACTGCATTAGGTATCATAAAAATTTTAAATAAACGTCACAGCATTTATTTACATAAATAAAAAAGTCAACATTACAATTTGCATAAATTACTCATATTTTCAGTTAATAGAAATTAAAAGTGAACAGCTGTAAATTTAAATTAATTAACTTTTTATTTTCTTGATTATTTCTGTTATTATTAACTCAATTATTTTCAATGTTAGTTCATAAAACCTGATGTATTAACTATTTGCAACTAATTTAATGGGAAAGTTAACCCAAAAATGTAAATCCTGCCATGAAAATAACTCACCCTCATGTAATTTCCAACCTGTAAGACCTTTGTTCCTCAAAACACAAATGAAGATATTTTTTATCAATGTTCTGACCATATATAACAAAATTTTAATAATCAGCACCTTTTAGCAGAGAGCACTGAATGTAAACAATGCTCATTACATTGATTATTTTCTGGGGTACTTTTCTAAATTGCAAAGATGGTAACTCGTGGAAGAATTTCTGAAAAAAAATATGTTAATTATTTTCTTCTTTGCGCACATAAAGTATTCTAGTATCTGTGTAAAATTACGCTAGAACCCCTGATGTCACATGGGCTATTTTACCATTGTCCTTGCTACGGTGTCTGCATTGATTGTGGTAATATCCTTAATATGTCTTAATTTGTGTTCTGAAGATGATCAAAGGTCTTACAGAATTTAAATGACATGAGGGTGAGTCTTAATGACAGAATTTTCATTTTTTTGGGTGAACTAACCCTTTAGCCTTCTACAAAGTGTTAGTCTTAGTTATATTAGTTATTTCTACAGTACATTCTTTTTTGCACAAAGAGTGCTTTTCTTTATAGCTAGTGAACCTGTATTGTTTTTTGTTTGTGTTTTTTAATCTTATTTTATTGGATAAGGGCAAGTCATACCAGTTGTCTATTTGGACATCTGCATAACTTTACTATCTTCTTCCATGTAACAGATGAATATGCCTTTGGCATCAAAAACTAAAAAACATTTCACAAGTCACAGCTGACCAGTTTAGTACCACTGAGCTGAAGGACAATGAAAGTTTTTAATGTAGACATTTTTTGGTGTTTTTATTGTTCTGGTTTTAGGTGTTTTCTTTCTGATATGTTTTACTGTCATCATAATGACTATATTAATGTCATATTTGGTGGGATAATGATTAACGAACTACTTTACACCTGTCATCTCAATTAGATTCTTACGTTGGAGAAACCGGTACCAAAGGCTCCACCAAATCAGGCTAAGGAAAAAGTCTCATCTCCCCAAACTCATCCTGAGCCTCAAACTCCAGTTTCAGTTGTAGTTCAGCCTGTACAGAGCAACCAGAAAGAAAAAGTTCCTGTTTCATCTGTCCCAATCTCCAGGACACAGACCGTTCCTGCCCCTGCGCCATCTTCAGTCAGCTCCTATAATGAGCTCCAAGCGGATTATCCTCATTATCGACGAAACACTTTTGTTGGCACAGAGCCGTTGCGCTCGTCCCCCTCCACCCCCAGTCAAATGCGCCGCTACGATTCCCACAGCCTGTTATCAGAGAACTCCATAGCTTCTTCTCGCTTCGATCTTACGGACAATGTCCCTTATCCTGAGTAGGTACAATCTGGTGCTGCTTACAAATGTTGTGTCCTACAAAAATCTTCAGGTTTAACTTGAGTTCATGTTTATTAAAGGGCCATCCTGAATCATCAGGGCAGTTTTGGGCAGATTCAACTCACATTGCGTTATGCCACCTTAAGGAAGCGGCTCATTGTAATTGTCAGTTGCTGCAAGTGAGACACTTATCCCTCCTATTTTATTTAAATTGTAATGATTTCAAAGATCAAAGATTCACAAAAGCTATTATTTTGCTGCCTAGGGACCTGGTCTCCTGCAGCGAGAGTGGCTCTGATGCTTACGTCCGGATGTATTTGCTGCCTGATCAGACGTGGAAGCACCGCAAGCGCACTTCTGTTAAAAAGAAGACCGTGAACCCAATCTTCAATGATTCGTTAGAGAACTTTTCCACCATTTGAAAAGCAAGCATTAACTTTTGTTAGAAATGTTTCAAATACTTCTAACACAACTCTCTATCTCAGATTTGAGTTTTCTGTGTCCATGGAGGAAGCAAGAAGAAGAAGGTTGGATGTTGCAGTAAAAAACAATAGAATGCTTCACAAAAGAGAGCGAAAGGAGATTGGAATGGTAAGTTAATAAAGAATGTGGACTGATGTGGATAACAACTGATCAAATACCTTATAATTTATTTTTCTTTTAAAGGTTTTGATTGATATGTCTGAAATGGATCTAAACAAGGGATCCACAGAATGGTAAGGAAAGCAAATGTGGTCAGTTAATTGTTTTTCGTCTTTAGAGTGCAACAATTGGGTTTAGTTAAATAAAAACTTAGAATTCATTTACTAGTATTTAAAAATACTTCCAGAACCAACACAAATGAAAAATGTGGTCACTAATACATTTTGTTGCACATCAGAATTTTTAATTTTGTAATGTTTTAATGAAGATGCTGTAGATGGTTTAAGTTTATGAATAACTTTTTTCTCTTTCTGATGAAAAGGTATGAACTCTCTCTCCCTGGACTAAAGAAGACAAACTAGTAGAATTACCTAAGCAGATTATTTTGGTCAATATTATTTGGTCATAATTGTATTTTTTTTAACTAATGCAAGCTATCTAGATGAGACAGACTAAGCACTTTGACACCGACTTGATTTGAATACATTTATGTAATTAAAAAAAAACAAGTTCCCTCATCATTTTGTGTCACATTGCTTTCGCTGTATATATTTTACATATATACAAGGCTTGATATTTTACGTATTTGTATTTTACATAATATATATTTTGTATACCTTTACATAATTAAATTCATGTTTTAGTGTGTGCGACAGTAATTCTTGACTGGAGGTTCAATATTGGTTTTACCCTTTCTGTACAGGTGTTTTAGTTTTTGTTTATAAATATTATTATGGATAGGTCTACACATATACAAATAAGTATTATTTTTGGTTGTTATAATGGAAGGATTCCTAAGATCTATATTTTTTTTATATGTCTAAATTTTACTGTATTGAACTACTTTTAAGATGTGGAATAGCAAGCATACTTCTTGATTGTGCCTATAATGGTTTTTGAATGCCTAATGTATCAATTGTATGTTGTAAAAGGGGTGTAAGAAATAACAATAAAATTATCTGAAGTTTTCTAAAATTTTTACTTACATTGTTTGTTTACATGTGCCCGAAGATTGTATTGTTTGTACAATTATTTAAAATATCACCAGAATTTTGTAAACATTACAGTAGAAACAACAGAAAATGAATTCATTATAAAGGCACATGGAGCTTCCGTAATTCAAATCTCTTTTAAATTTTAACAAGTCAATAAAACAATTTCACTTAATAATCATCTCCCTGATTGTACAGGAAGTGGTCAAGTCCTCTGCCTCACTGTGTAAAAAAAATTTTCTTCAGCAACTACGTGAAAGTGATTAAATATTCAGGATATGCATTATCATCTCGGAATACCACAAAAATGGTTGGCGCAGCAGGGTTGTCCACAACCGTATCGTAGGGGTCACAGTTGGCATTTTTTGCAGGTGGCACAAACATTGTTGAATTTCCTGTAGTATAATCACCTGTAAGGACTTTGCAGAGGTACATGTGCTTATGTCCCTGAGCATTAGGCACTGAATATGTGCCACTAGAAGAGTAGCTTGCATTGAGTGCAAAATAAGTGCCTTTTCCATATGCTGTAGCTGTTACAAGGAACATAGAACAAAGACAATTACATTCAAGGAGAAATTCATACATATACACCACTTCAGACCATGAGGAATAATGAAATGTAAATATTAAAGTGATTGTAATAAACGATTTACCATTTTTTCCTGCATAGCTGCGATTAAAACCATGCCTATTGATTTGAATAATAGTCGCCTCACTGGTTCCATGAAAGAGTCTTTTCTCGTTGTTTTGATGACCATTCTTTTTTTCCATGACGCTTTTGTTATTCTGGTAGTTCTTCCACATGCCAGGATTCTGGATTCGTTCGATCTGCAATAAGAAATAAGGCGTAGAACCAGAAAACAGTCATATGATGAACACAAGTATAACTAAATTTATTTCCTTATAATTTTTCCTTATCGTTTAGAAAGGATTTTTAGCTAATGTTTAACCATGTAGACAATCTGATATGTGCATCAGATACAATAAACTGGTACTCACTTTCAAGACGTTGTTTCGACAAGTGGCCTGGAAGAGTCCCAATACGTCTTTGTATTCTGTGCTGGTTTGTTGCAAATTAAACATTTTGTACAAGTCGCTAGGTGCCATTGCATCCCAATGCTGTGGAATATCTTCAGTAGCTAATGGAGCAACCATTATTAAAAATAGTGAAGTACGATCTACACCAATATTTTTAGTGCAGTTAAACAAATCACATCGTATTCACATCTTTTATTAATTCTAATACAATTTAATAAAAATTCATACATTCATTTATTTTTAATACTGGTTTTCTTGTCAATAAATGATATTGCAGAACTAATACCTTTGAGTTTGTCAATGCGTCTGATATTCATCTGGTTTCCACCAGAGGTGCTCACTGCTGGACCCTCAGGTAGTGTAACCTGGTAAGTTTGGCCTTGGAAGGAAATTCTGATGTCTTTATCTTGTCTGCCAAGGGCCTTTTCCAATTCAAAATTTGTAAATTGATCAAAATTCTTATATTGGCCACCTTGTTCATACTGCCAATCAACAAGCTCACTTGTGTACTCCATTTCTTTTTGTTGCGTCTCTTCCTCTCTTGCTGTTTTGAGCATGTCTTGGATTTCCTGAGTGGCTTTTAGAACATCTCGGCTGAGACCTTGTACTATAAGTGTGGCCTTTCCTGGGGTTTCTACCGAACCTTTATGGGCTTTGTATTCCAGAGTTATAGTCACATCTATAGAGCTTTGCAGATCCTGGATTCGCTGTTGCTCTTTCTCCGATAAGGTAAGTATTGCAGTGTCTGTGATCGGCTGGAACACTTGCTCCTGATTGATCATGTCCTCTAAGAATTTTTTTGTTTTATCCACGTCTGCTTGTGATTGTCCACAGATAGAAAACAACACTGGGTCTACTTGCATACCTTCAATGACAAAGTCTTTCCCACCATGTTGTTTTATTTCTTTCTCCCAAGATCCAGTAAAGAAGGATTTAACATTAGCAGCATATGCTGCAAAATACACAAAATGGAACATTGAAAGTGGCGTTTGATATTTCACATTCGCATGGCTGTGCATGAACTTATGAAAATGCATTTGTGCTGTTTTATCGATGAATGTTTTATGGGCTACTCAGAAAATGAAGTTCTATAAATATAGATTAAAATGACATCATACCTTTGATTTTTGACCAGGTGCTCTGCTCTTGTTTGGCAGGTCCAGTTTCCCGGTTCTGCATGCTTCTGTGGAATTCAGGGAGCATTTGGTTCTGGAACACCACCAGTCTGATCAGCTTCAGAGTGGACTGGGGATTTTTTCTTATCATCTCCAGCATACCATCCATCATGGAGTCTGCTACTTGACCCGGAGACAACCCTGCTTGTCCTAGGAAATCCATGTTTGCGTTTATAATGAAAGTTTTACATTGACAATATAATGTTTACAATTGGAGCTCACAAGAAACATATATAATGTACATTAAGCACTTATTAATAATGCTGATCCAGAATTTGACTTTATGAATTTCAACTCATATTTAAACAAATTTACTGACAGGCCTAGATAAAGAATATGTCCATATGTTGCTTTTTATTGTTAAATTTGTTCTCACCTGTACCAATAGCTGGGAATGCAATAGAGGTTAACTTTTCCTTGGCACACATTTCCAAAGCACTTTTAACATGTTTTTTTATTTTAATGGCATCGCTATGTGCTGCAATGTGGATGATCTTTTTACACTGTAAATTTCCCGCTTGAGTCATTATCAGTCCTCTGTTAGCCTGGGCACCTGGCAACAAACATGAAATAGAATTATAAGACATTTGCTAAAGTTTTAGAGCATGTGAAAAAAACTCTTAAATAATGAATCAACATTTAAATAATTTATAACTTCAATGTTATTTAATATTTTACTTTAGAAATTAAATCATGCTTCTCACCGAGTTGCTGGCACTCTGTTTCTACGTTTGGACCAGCCTTATCCAAAATAGCCTTTGAGACACCTTAAATGTTTAAGATAAAATTAGTTTTATTTTCTGTTTCAACTCTGAGCTTAATCATTTCTTATAAAATAAAGCGAAAGTCAGACTATAAAAGAGCCTTAACAGTCTTCTACTTGTTCAAAATCAGTAACTTTACCTGATTTCGCTGTAAAATCTTTATTGCTGGAGTTCACAATGACATCAGTTTTTTCTACGGTAATATCACCAAACAGGACTTGTAGTGTTACTCCTCCAACTGTAGTCTCATGAATCCCAGATTTCGTTGTGACCTTTGAGAAGGGACCTGTGATAAAATTGTAAAATGCAAGAAAGAGGAAAAAATAAACATTATGGAAAGTTGTATCTAGGGGTACTCACTGACCTCATATAACCAATAAGCGTTGTTAATTAGAAGTGATTGCAAAAAGAGTTCGGGTTAAAAAAAAAAGTGTTGGTCACCTGTGCTCTGTGGCTGTGGGGGGTTACTTGCTGAGGCAGACTGGCCCAAAAACCTCTTGCTAAACTCATCTGTGAATACCTATTGTGAATGGTATAGAGTAATAATTACTGAGGTGAAAATAACTAAATTATATATAAGTGTCAGAAATCTAAAATGAGACTGATATTATATTATACATCAGGTACCTGAATTGTTTGTGTATCTTTGGGGTGAAGAACAAATACCACTTCCTTCACATGTTTTGAACCTCTTTTACTGCTAAACTTGAAGGCTGAGTCCAGCATAGTGCAGACCACCAGTGGCTTTGGAAATCCTAAGTTTCCTGTACCAATGGCTGAGAATACAATGGAGCTCTGCTGACGCTGCTCTGCCTGACTCAAACACTTATCTATAACATCCTCCAGCACCTGCATAAAGAGAATGAAAACATCACTGCAAGCATTTTCTATTAGTTACTAAAAAAAAAATCATTAATTGAGTAGTACCTTCTGCTCATTTCCTTGCCCCTGATTCCAGTGGGGTACAACAGCATGGAACACCAGTTTGTTCTTCAGGTTTGCACCGGCTGTTTCAAAGACTGCTCCATTGCTGGCAGGGCCTGTGACCTGCTGATTCAGTAGAACCTGAAGCTGAGGACCAGCTGCTTTGAGAAGGGCATTCGAAATAGCTCCTACACTGAGATTCAGGTCACTGCTAAGAGTGTTCACAACGACTTCCATCTGTACAAATAAGCAGATATTTACAGATAGTAAATCAGCTCAAATCATGATCCAACATTTTACTTAAAATTACCAAAAAAATAAAAGGAAACATTTGGAGAAGTTAACCATTCTCAAGTAGATCTCTTTACATTTTGATATTTCAAATATAAATACACCAAACAATACTATGTGAAATAATATTGAACTCACAGTTGTGTCTTCAATGTTTCCTTTCATAAGGGTGACGGTTAAACCTTCTTTTGTCTGAAAACTTTCAGATTTTCCTTGGAAGAGTGTGGCTACCTGGTGTTGGCTTGGAGAAGAACTTGCTTGGTTTTGGTTTTGCTGCTGGCTGTTCACACTGCTTCCAGAGGTCAAGCTTTGGGTAAGCGCACTGACCCCATACACCTTCTTCACTGCAGCTTCTAAAGCTTGAACTGTCTTGTCATTGTTGTCAACTAGGTGAATTTTCGTCAGTGTATAATCCCCTTCAACAAAATCACAGAACTCTTTTATAGCTTTCACAATGGTGTCTGCACAAAGGTCCAGTGGGAAACCACATACACCAGAACTAATGGCTGGGATTGCCAAAGACTGGAAGCTTTCCTGATCTGCCAAATTCAGACACTTCCTCACAGTTTTTTTCAGGAGCTTTTCTGACTCCTTAGGTTGGGAAGAGTTATAATGTGGTCCTATTGCTAAAATGACATACTTGCACTGTAGCTGGCCTCCAGCTTCGAGGAGGACAGCATCACCTATCGTGAACTTCCGTATTTTGACAATTTTGTCACAGTCATTCTGAAGTTTAGGACCAGCAGCATCTGAGAGGGCCTTAACTAAACCTCCATCCAGTAGGAGGTTTTCTTTGCATGCACCGACCACTGCATCCACTTGAAACAAACACATGTCAGATTTGTTTACAATAATCTCCATTCCATCATGTGTTTTATAATGATAAACAGGCTTTATTATACTTGATTGAACTGTGTCATGTGAGTTGTCAAGCTCATCCAGTAACTGGACAAAACAATTCATATTTGTTTTGGCACACGTAACACACATTAACTCTTTCTCCTTGAAAAACTTCTTTGCCCCTGGTTTAACTATTTTCATGGTGGAGTGATATGTAGAGCTAAGCAAGTCCTCAAACAGAGGCACAAACTTAGAGACATAAAGCCTTGAACCACTGATCACAATATCTTCACCTTTGAAGTCCACATTCACTTTACCTTTCACATCTTCAAACCAATCCTGCCTTTTGTGATCCTTTATGAATGTGACAACAGTCTTGTGAGATTTCAGAGTTTTCTCAAAGTGAGAGTTTTCCTGAACAAAATGATATAACTCTTGTTCAACGTCACTAATGTAATCTACAAAGCCAGATACCACCACCTGGTTGGCAGTTGTCTGTACTGTAACATTTGTGACAGTGTTTTTTATGTGAGAGACAAGGTCATGCCAATCAGATGTTCCTAAAACACTGGAATCTTCTACATCAAAGCTCAGATGACTAAGATCTGTCTGCAATTGCTTCTCACCAGCATTCAAGGCCTTGTCAGTTTTCCCTACAAGCAAAACTCTCTTTCCATCAGCTTCTAATGCCACATTGATTCCTTTGTTAATAAACAATTCTCTGTTCATTTCCTCCACATCCTTTGTGTGCAGAAAATCTAAAACAGATTGGTCAAGCTCAATTGGTTTACGAATCAAATTAAGAAAAGCCTGTAGTATCTTATTCTTTGTTTCCAGCACCTCCTGTTTTAGACCATAGAAAGTTAACTTTCGGCTGTGCTTATTGTATGCGATGTTCATTTCTGGAAACTCGTCACACATTTGCTGCTCCAAACCATCACAGAGAACAATATTGTATATGGATGGAGTCATTTTGAGTTCCTCTGTTTCACTGCCTTTCTCTCTTTTAATTCTTTGGGTGACTCTCTCAATGAGTTCTGTCAGAATTCCCTCAATCTTGTTCAAATCTTCTTTCAGGCCAGCTACAGCTATTGTTTCTTCATCCACATATGGAACCAGTGTGAGAGCCTTTCCAACAACTGCTTTTTCAATTTCAGGTTGTATCTCCGTCCATGCATCCTTCTGAATGTGGAGCTCAGTGAATTTAAACTTAGATATTGATTCTAAGAACATAGAAAGGGCATTTTCTCTCCATGTATGAATGAGTTTTTTTGTCTGTGCGCCATTGTTAAGTAGGGATTGAGAAGGACTGATCTTCAATGCTGAGGACTGAAAATCCATCTCACAAAAATGACTGGACATAGCTTGCATGACTAAGTCCAGAGATTTCCCGTTTTCCTTTAAGTGGTGCCATACAGTTCTATCAATCTTCTCAATAAATGCCTCTGGAAGTCTCAGGGTTGGTCTGTCTTTACCATATAGAGCTGTCTGTAGGGATTCGTAGTATGGCAGTACTCTGAAAACATGTTTTTTATGCTGGTGTTGCTCTTTAAGGACTTTTTGCACATCTGAAAAAGCACGCATTGCTTAGTTAATGCATTTGTCAAAATTAAATTCAACTGATGAATCAAATGTAACTACTTTATATACCTTCAGGATTTTTAAAAGTGATTATTGCTGAATCATCCATTTCAAATGCTACCCCATCATCCTCTACTTCTGCAAATTTGTCAAAGTAGAGCATGATAAAGTCAGAGCTTGAATTTGGAGGTAAACCTTCAGCTTTCACCTTTGAAGTCATCTCAAGCAATCTGACTTTAATGCTTTTCCTCTTAATTATTCCATTGCTTGAGGAGGATACAAAGAAATGCTCTGCATCTATGGAATGAACATAGGTAATAGGAAATAAGAGCAAGATAATCAACATTTAGACATTAGTTAAAGGCAAGTATTTTGCAAGTGCATCTGAAGAGTATTGGGGGATCCGATGACTTACACTTGCTATTTGAAAATGTCACCACAGCACAGTTGCTCTCTTGTATATATTCAATGCTGAAGTCCTTTGACTCAGCAGAAGATCCTTTCATCACATTTTCCACCAGCATTGCCAGAAACTCTTGACCACTGCTTTGGATATTTTCAATTACAGCGGATTTAGGGGTTGTATCTTCTTCGGTTTCCTCAGGTGGCTCAACAATCTCCACATTTTCTTCAATCTTTGGTTCATCTGAAAATAAAAACACCATTCACCTTTAAAACGTTTTAACTATGCAGACAAATACAAAATAAATTTAAATTCATTTCAGGAGTATCATTTAACATGTAACATTTTTGAAGCCTGTGTATAGTTTTTGTGTTAGATAGGGCTGGAAGCTGATTTCAGAATTAATTGATTGCTTGATTCAGAGGTTTTGGGAATCAAGAGTTAATTCTTAAGATTTGTATATTTGTATATCCTCTGTAAAAACCCTTTTCAATTTCATAGATGATCATAGAACATTCACGCTTAGATACAAATTCAGAAACATAAAAAATTGAGCTACCGATCACAATGTCTTCATCTTTAAAGTCCACATTCACTTTATCTTTCACCTCTTCAAACCAACACAGCAATTTATAATTATTATTATTCTCTTATGAATGTCACAAAGGGTCTTGTAAGACTTCAAAGTTTTCCCCAACTTAGAAGATATCTGAAACAAATATTTTGGTTAATATTGTTAATGACCATAATAAAACCCAAAGTGTTGTAATGAACATTTACAAATAGAACACAGCTGAACTCACAGAGTTTTAAAGCACAATTCTCAAGTACAATGCTCCCACATTTGTCAACATATAAAAAAATTTAATGTAAAAACTTACTTACTTATATTTGTTTAGGCTTATGATTAGTGTTTGGTGTGAGCTTGTTAATCAGCTATCATTTCCCACTGATTTTAGCAAAATCACAGCGACCGTTTACTAGTTCTACAATTTCCCCCCAGTTTCACAGACAAGGCTTAAGCTAATCCCATACTAAATTGCATGTTTGAGCAGTCTCAGATGACAAATCTTAAAACATGTCAGTGTCATTTTTCTGTGTTAAGATGCACACCTGTAATATTTTCTTACAAAGCGTTTTTGAAAACTTGCTTAAATATCTTAATTTAACTAATGCCTAGTCCTGACTTATGCTAAGCCCCGTTTGTGTAACCGGGCCTTTAGATTTATAGAACACTAGTCTGGCACTATGATATTTTGCTATATACATGATCCTAGAACAGATATTTATGTAATACTTATTTTAACTTATTTTAAGTTATAACATTACTTAAATGTTATAAACTAAAAGTTTATACATGTATAAACACTAAGTTTATTTTTCTATATATCAACTCAGATTTGTCATAGTGCTTGCATGTTGTTGCTCTTGTTGGTTTTGATTTCTTCTATTGTCCTAACTTGTAACTTGCTTCCATAAAAGAGTCTGCCGAATGGCTAAAATGTAAATGCAAAATGTAAATATAATATACACATAGTCAAAATCTGACGTGGATCAAAACCTTTCATCAAAGTTGTCCTCTAAGCACAACTTAGCACTTTAAATGTTGACTAGCCTACTACTGTAGTAAGTGTCCAGTAGAGGACAGCAAAACAGCGTTATTCTGAAAGCGGATGACTTACCCGCTGTGATAGAGACATTACCAGCCGAGGAAGTTGATTCCTAAAAAACAAAGTTTAGTTTTTACTCCGAGTAAGAATTATTATGCTTCGATACAGAATTGTAATGATTATTTGTTGTTGTGTTTGTTATTATTATTAGTAGCAGTATTGTTTGCTGTGCGTGTTATTCACCTGAGGAACCGAGGCCTCTGATAACGGGAGACTCAGAGTCAATTTCACATTTTTTTTCCCAATCTTGAGCTCATGTGTTTGTTTGTCCAGAACCCGCTGTCTCACTAAGCCAAATGTAACGTTAAGCACATATATCAGTGAACAAACATTAATTGTCATCTGCATCTTCAGTTTCGTTTCTTGGACTTATCCCACAGTGACTCCATGACGTTTTGATACAGGCTACAACTATGACACGTATCGTATTAAAACAACACTATTTTATATGAAATTTTACAGTGATTTATATAAGTGTTTTAAACTTTACCTTCCTTTAATTTGAACCGAACCGTCGCCGTGTGTCCTTCAGAAACAGGGTACTCCACATCACAGTCGCCTCCTTCGCTAGATTTCTTACTTTGGAAATAGATGATAAGCTTGTTTTTTAGTATGTGACTGTGAGAGTCCCACTGGCACTCCACGCAGAGAGGGTATGGGAACTCATCAGTAGCCATGTCCGCCTGTCTTCTGACTGACTGAGGTGTTGTCGAATTCAGTGTAAAGACTTAAAGTTTCACTTTTGAATTCTCTGTCAGGCGGGGTTTTTCCAAACAACATAGCATAGCCTGCAGTTTCGACTTTAAGCTAAAACCCGTTTATTACCTGGCCTGTCTCTTTTTGAAAAATTGAAATCGTCGCTGTTTTGGGCAGAAAGAGAGAGAGGGAGGAAGAAGAAAGTAGTTTTTCAGAAGGAAATAAAAAGGTAAGCGAACATTTTGCTGGTTACTTTGTCGACGTGTGTGCATTTAATGTAATGAAGGTCGGACAACTCTTTCGCTTTCGATTTTAATTCAGCGAATTTTTTATGTAACATACTTGTTTTGCATTAATTGCCTGTCTTGACAGCCGTTTGTCAAACCCAAGGTAAGATTTATCTGAATTGTAAAAATCTAAGTATTAACGTTAGTTACTTAAGTTAACTTGCATGCATGCTAACGTTACCAGGGAAGTCCGATTCCTCGCGATCAGGATCTGCTGTCTCATAGACATGTTTTAACATTACAGACACAGATATTCGCGGTGTAAGCACTAATTGTGTTGCTTTAGTTTAAATCAATGCTTGCACGATTAAAAAATCGACTTTTTTTAAATAGAAATATTAATGATTCTTGGGATGTGGAATTTTGCACTCTGAATACGTGGATATGTGCACTTGATGTCTTAAGGGATGTCCACTGGAGTGTAGGCTACATCAATAATAAATGCAACCTGTATGACCTGTTAAACAGAATGTTGTATATTTTTCATTATACAATCAAAGTGACTGGCTTTCCAAAATCTCCTTTTCAATTTGCATATCAGTTTTTGTCTTATATATGTATATGTACACAGACAATTTTGTCAGTCGTGGGTTAACTACCTTACTAACTACTTTAGTCAAATAATACTGAAAGGTCCTTTTTGGATTTTCTGTCAGAATATGTAACCAATCACATTTTACAACAAGGCAACAGAAATTAATGAATTACCAGGAACTTACTATGAGCAGAATGGGCCTACTTTTTTGAGCACATATTAAAAATGGTTAATGTTACATTTAGCTTCCATTTATATTTAATACAAAAGTTTCGAAAATTGTTAAGCATAGTTCAAACTAGAACACAGAGTGATTAAGAATGTAAGAATATAAATATTTCAGGGATTTGAACTTTTACTCTGGATAGGATTCAGATGATCATTCCACCAGCTAGGAACAGTGATTTTGTGCTTCTTTTTAATGGTACATAGTACCGCTCACTTTTTTAAATCATAAATTAATGTTAACTGTCTGCTAATGTTTACATATTCAAAATAATTGTTAAAATTTACCGCAATGTTAGTTCTCAGTGGGACTAAGACATTATTCAAAGGAATTTCAAGAAAATAATTTGAGTTCTCAGAGTGGAGTCTTTGAATTCTCTAGTAATACTTAAGTAGGGATCTAATGAACATTACACAATATTCAATAGGATTCTTAAAATTCAAAGTTTCACTTTATCTAGTTCAATATTATTTGATACTTCAATAGAGGCTTATTTCCAGCATTAGTTCCAAATTAAGACCGAAATTCCAATAGAAATCTTGTAGACATTCCAATAGTATATTTTTGACTAATGTCAAATATTCAGTTTTATAATGATCAATATTTAATTTCCCCCCAGTGTATAGATATCTGTGTCCTGAGGAAGCTGCAAGCCATGAGTAACAAAGAACAGGGTCTGATGCAACTACTTCCAGAACAGGCTGCTATTCTGGCAAAGTGTGGAAAAGCCTTTTGTCATGCTGTTCATGTCAAATTTAACTGCACAGCTATTCTCTGCAATGTGGAAGAGGCTGGCTCCTTTGCTAGTAACACAAGTGGTGTTGTAAGTCCTGAGAAGAGATACTCCACAAAGCTATCCAGCGGAGTTGAAATATCAGTCTGGAAAGACGATCTAACACGTCATAAAGTAGAGGCTGTGGTCAATGCAGCCAATAAGAAGCTACAACATGGAGGTGGTCTTGCTCAAGCCCTGAGTAATGCTGGGGGACCACAAATACAGAAATGGAGTGATGAAATTGTAAAAAAACGTGGAAAGGTAGAAGTTGGTGAGGCTGTTCTCACTCCTGCTGGAGATCTTCCATGTAAATATATCATACATGCTGTTGGTCCCTGCTTGTCTCCAAACCCATCCAGGCCAGAGACTGATAAAGCTGCACCACTCTTATATAATGCTATCAACAGTATCCTACAAATTGTCTTAGTGAACAACATTTCCTCTGTTGCAATTCCTGCATTGAGTTCTGGCCTTTTCCATTTTCCATGTGATCTCTGTGCAGACATCATTGTAAAGACTATAAAGCAATTCGATGAATTGAGATTATTTCCAGGCAACATTAAAATCAATCTGGTCAATAATGATGAACCCTCAGTCCAAGAAATGGAGAGAGCAGCTAAGAAGATTTTTGGGCCTTCTGGTATCTCTGGCACATTTAGTGCAGCTTTTCAGAACAGCATGACTTTCTCTCCTAGCACTAGGTTGCAATTAGGGGATGTAATACTGCATCTTAAAAAAGGGGCTATTGAAGAAGAAAAGGTAAGACGTAAATTTATAAAGCACAAGAAAGAGCAATCAATTAAAAAAAATAAGTTTAAAGAGGTTTTGTGTATTTTTGCTTAACTGCTAGTAGCTCATTACTTTTTTTTTTTTTAAGTTTTGTTTGTTTTTCCATATAAAAACTTGGAATTGCTAATTACTTTGACATTACTTATTTTTCTTTTCATTTTGTCTTAATGTCCAGGTTGATGTAATTGTGAATACAATTGCAGAGAGCTGTGATTTGTCCCTTGGGCTGGTTTCAAAGGCAATTTTGAAGAAGGCTGGCAGCAGGATTCAAGATGAGATAAAAAAAAAAAAAGTCTCTTATTCCTCAAATATCTATGTGACAAAGGGATATTATCTGGACTGTCAATCAGTTTATCATACTGTATGCAACATGTGGAATGATCTCAATGCTTCAAAGGTAGATTGGATTTTTTTTTTACTAGTAATTCAGGCAATTCCTATCACTTTCTACTCATTATCTGTCCTGTTGTCTGTAGATTCTTCATACAGTGGTCTTGGAATGTTTGAAGAAAGCTGCATTTGAATACAAGTCCATCTCCTTCCCAGCTATTGGTACTGGTAATCTTGGCTTTAAGAATTTAGATGTTGCCAGAATCATGACAGATGCTGTAGAAGAATTTGCCAGAGATAACAAGGCAAAACTGGATGTGAACTTTGTTGTGTTTCCAAAGGACAAGCAAGTGATGGAGGTGATAAATGCTAATAATGCACTAAGCTTTCCAGTTATTCAGCATTAGCCATAACATTTTATTTTTGTGATGTCAGCATCTGTGTGCGTGAATGCATATAAATTATGTGCAGAACAATTATAATTGATCAAGAACAGTCCAGTACAAAAACTTTTTTCACGTTCGTTTAGGCTTTTGAAGACGAGATGAAAAGGAGGAAGGGAGCTGCAAAGTCCCCAGAAGTACGCAATGACATGAAAAGTGAGCAAAATAAATGACATTTTGAAACGTTTCTGCAGTGTCATGCCTTTACTTGTATTTTAATAATACAGATACTCTTTAAACTACTGAGATAAATGTTCATCACTCTCAAATGCAATTTGCTTTTGCAGTCAAAGAAACCACAGCACATCAAATGCCAGCTGTTGAGTTCGACAGTGCTTCCACCGAAGCTCTGAGAGAAGCAAAAGTGTGGACATTTAATATGCTAATGCCATCAAAAAATAAAAGCATTAGAAATAACCATGTCATATATATGGGACAAGATGACCATGAACATCTTCTCTCTCTCCAAACAATGTTGAATGTTCGCATTGAGGAGTTCTTCAGGAATGGTAAAGGTGGGATAACCATCACTGGAAGCTCTTCAGATGTCAGTTGTGCAGCAATTGAGGTGGAGTCCATGCTTTGTAAGGCCCAGGAGGACTTCGTCCGAGCAGAAGAATGTGACATGCTGTATTCTGTGGTTCGCTGGAGCTGTAAAGATGTCCCTTGGATACAAGAACCTGAAATCAGTGCAGTTTTAGAGAAAGCTTACCTGGCAGGGAATATAACCTTTGAGTTCAAAAACCACAGTGTCAATTTGATAACCAAGACTTTGCTTGATGCCTATGGGAAAATCATTAAAGTGGAAAGAACATGTATGTTCAAATAATTAAAATGCAAATAAATAGTAATTTAATAAAAGTTTGAATATTTATTTTCAGTTTAGTGCTGATGTTAAGTTTATGACCAGATTCAATCTTTTCGTCTTTACAACACAGGCCTGATTGATCCTTTCACATCTCTTGACAATCCATTTTATACAAGAACACCTGTGACCAAGAATGATTATGCTGGAAAAGATGCAAAAAAAGCTGTAAGTGCTTATGGGCTCCATATCGTAAAGGTGAGTAAGCTGCCATCCCAGTCACAATACTATAATTATTTTTTGAGGGAACAATGCTGTAGGCCATTTACATTTTTCAATAGAACAGATATTACATTATATATTAGTTTTTACTAATAGACAAATTTTTCACTTAATGTAGTCAGTGTCATTTTTATTTGCTCTTCGTCTTCCTCTTTGTTCAACTGTAACACACAACTGAAGCATTAAGAAAGCTTAGAACAAGGCTGTGATTCTAAAAGAATGTAATGGTATGTGGTTGCACTGGTTACAGATGGAGAAGCTAGAGAACATTGCGCTGAAGCAGCTTTTCAAAAAGAATATGCAGAGACTGAAAGACAAACCGCAGCATCTCTACCAGCGTGTTTCTGCTCAGTTTTGTGAGCTCATCTGCAGAGTAGGCTTTCAGAAAGAGTTCGCACCTCCCTCAGGTAACAAATTTGTGATGGCATTTCTTGCTAAAATATTTATAAGATTATTTTCTGAAGACATTTTTTAGATTATCCTCATTCGAAATGGTTTTCTTCATTTCTAGAGCAAATGTATGGCAGTGGAATATACTTCAGCAGTACAGTCGATGGAGCAATGAAGCTGTGGAAGGAGCAAGAAAATGAGCAGTACATCTACATCATTCAAGCCCAGGTCCTGACTGGGAAATCCACAATTGGTTCTGCAGATATGATCTTGCCCCCTCTCTTAAGTGGGGACCCACTGAATCGTTATGATAGCTTATCTGACATGGGGCAGACATATGTCATCTTCAGCAGTCAGCAAGCTCTTCCTGAATGCCTGATCATATGTGCCAAATCAACCCATGTGTAGCTGCACAGAGCAATATGCAAAAACAAAGAGCATTAAAAAAAGAATAATTTTGTGGCTAAATATTGTATGTAGATTTTAAAACACTCATTTTAACCAAACTTTTTAAAAAGCCATCAGACAGTTAATACTGTCCAAAAATGAAAATAAGGGATAAAGATCTTGTAATAATTAGTCTAATTCACATTTTTGTGTAAAAAAAACTAAATCCTTTGACTAGGATTACTTATTTTTTTCCAGATTGTTCCTCACAGATCTTTGTTTAATTGTACAGTCTTTACTCTTAACATAGTTACATGAAATTATCTAGTTTTTAATATAAAGACATTTATAAACATTGGTGTTAGATTAAAATAAATAAATAAAAATAAGCTGTTTATTTAACTTGTTTATAACAGTATGTAAATGAGAATAAATTAGTTTTCTGCTAAGTTTGTGGTTTCATTCTATATGTTTTCATTTATTCATTAATTAATGCAATGCAAATGAACAGTTTTATTGTATCAGTAACCGAGGCTTTTCTATTCATGTGGTGTGATTTGTAGAACTGAATTATATTGAATACTTTGACTCAAATAAATAAATGCCAACATTCAACCAAAAATTCAGTCATGATGAAATTTATACAGTATTATGATAATAATAAAAATATTTATTACAGAAATACAATGACCATAACAAGACATTTAATATTTGTAATGAAAGAGTTCCATCAGGGTCAAATGAAGATTTTTAACAGCAAATATATTGATATTTCAATACCAATTCTCATGCTGTTATTCTAATACTTCTGTTATACTGATATATATGTGTGTGTATATATATATATATATACACACACACACACACACACACACACACATGACTCCTTCATAAGTATTGGGACAGTAATTAAAAAGTTATTTCTTTGCGGTGTAGTCAAGACATCTACAAATATTGAAAGATTAATATGAGACAACTACAGAATGTCACATTTCAATAGTAGCCGTTTCAACACATACATGTTTTACCAAATATAAAAAGGACAGCACCTTCGAGTTCAATCACAGCAGTGAGTCTGCAACCCATAGACATGACCAGACTCTTGGTCTCATCCTTGGAAAATCTTTTACCAGCCTTTAATACAACCAATTCCAGCTGTTGGTTGTTTTGAGGAGTTTCTGCCTTAAGTTCGTTTTGTTCATTTGGTGAAATTCTTGTTCAAATGGATTTAAATTTAGAGATTATTAATGAGAGCAATCTAGGAATTTTCCAATTTTTGCCCCGATAAACTCATTGTTTGAACTAGCAGGGTGTTTTGGGTCATTGTCCTGATGCAAAATCAAATGTTTTCCCATGACACCACCTCCCCCTTGCATTACAGATGAGACTTTATTCTTAGGATCACTTAAAGTTGCCTTTATTTCACCATACTTTTACTTTCCCATCAGTTAGTAGATAAAGGTTCATCTTTGTCCATAAAACTAAGTTCCAAAACTCTATTGACTCACCTTTGTGCTTTTCAGCAAACTCTAATCTTGCCTTTTTATTTTTGGTTCTGGACAGAGGTTTGCATCTTGTTTGTGTGTTGCCAGCATATGCAAGACTCATAATATGACATTCTGTAATCTTCACTGCCTCAATACTTATGGAGGGCACTGTAGAGCATTTAAATACAAAACATTTTTTTATTCTACCTGGAAAAAAGTAAATAAAACTGAAATATAGCTTAATTCATATTTAGATACTGTTCATTTTTCACTTCCACCTAAACTTAAGATCATTTTTCAGAAGGAAGCTGATGCCAACAGGAGACTAGTGCATCACGTCATCTTGCAATCAACAGACACATGAAGCTTGAATGGCAGGAACGAGTAATTTAGCTTGTCCCTGGGGCCATGAGCCAAAGTGTCTCAAAACACAAAGTCACTGAATTGAAAACCTATTGTACATCCTATTGAACGTTATTGCTGTAGTCTGACCCTATTTATAAGTCAGTGGCTGGTCAGATTAGATCAGATTCTGGACCAAATATTTTAAACAATTACATGTTCACACTTAATTCACATTTAGACCATTAGACCACAATGCTTTAAAAAGATGATTATGCTACCTCACAAAGAATAAAAATATTTTCTAAACCTGACATGCCCATCATATCAAACTTCCCAGTACAGTTCCAGAGATCCTCACATCTTTCAGTGTCACAGATAACTCTACTAATGATAGTAAACAAACACATCAAATTGAGAAATTGTACTATTTATAGGTTAAAAAAACGTATCCACTGATGTTATGTGAGGTATCTAGCAATGAAAGTACACTGTGTTTGTCTCTCATGCCTCAAAACGGTTCATTAATGAACCAGCACATGCTGCTGAGCGGTCATACTTGAGAACATGATATCCCAGCATCCACATACTGTATACACTCTTCTCGTCAGAATGGATAAAAGAACCACTCACACACTCATTCACACAGATCACTCTGACTCTGAGATTTCCATGCCATCCACTAGCAGCGTATGAATGATGCCATCTCGTCTCTTGCCGCTGCTCACAGCTTTGATGCAGCAGTCGTGGTCACCCAGAGTGAAGTGCGTCTCTGTGCCGTCATCAACAAACTCACCCTGCGGAAGAAAGAGAGGAGAGATAAATATTTTCTCGTGAATGAATGGTAGTAATGGTAGTCTCATATGTTGTAGAACCAGTATGTTCAGCAGGGCTGTGACCAGATCAACTTTGACAGTGTCACACATGAGTCATTGTTAAAAATAAGTAATCCAAACTATCCACATTTTTTTCTATGTTGATTTTGTTGGGGCACTTAATCTAGGCCTTAACCATATAAGATGGTAGATTTAGAGTTTTATTTAGCTTATTATATTACAAGTAAAATTCACAAGCAAGCAATTACAGTCTGATGGAATTGTTTTTTCCTCCACAGTGATCCAAGATATCTGTATATGCCTCTAAAACTCAAATCAAACAGCTGATCAGCTGTTCAACTGTATTCATACAAGACCTGCTACAGATTGTGGTGACCAAAGGTATTAGCTAAAACTACTGTAACAACTAGGTGGGGATAGTTATAATTTGTAACATACAAAAATACTAATAAAATACAATGAAAATAATAAAAAAACAGACTTGACATTATTTAATGCTATAGGTGTTATAAAATAACAATAAACAAATTTGCTGCATTCATAATTTTAGGTTCATATTAGTTTAAAACTTTTTTTAATCAATTAACAAACGATAATTAAAACAACCTGAGCTGTTAAAAATAAGTTAAACAAGAAATCAAAATGAAAATTGGAAATCAACATAATCTACATTAATACATGTTCAAATGAATATTGTTCATTGTTAGTTCTTGATACTTAATGTACTAACTTATGGCAACAAATTGCAGTATTACAAAAAAAAAAAAAAAAAAAAAAAAAAAGATCGAAAATGAATATAGTGACTGCTGGACTTACAGCTGTTTCCATTTTCTGTCCATTGCACCATATATCCATGGTATCTTTCTCTGTTAAGGATGAAAGAGTTTATAAGTGATCAATTAGCAAGTTGCAGGAAGAGAGATGAAGATAAAAAACATCAATATAAATCCTGCTTCCCCAAACTAGTCTCACTGACTCACCTTAAATGCTCTTTCTCTAAATCTAGAATATCAGAATTATGTGTGCCATTGAGATTAAATTCTTGTGTCTTGTGCTGAGCTTTTCTTGCTGGTACTTGACTTGTCTAGATCCACTTTAATGATCAGCTGAAAGTATACTTCACTGTTTAGAAGCATTAAAGTTATAAGCCAAATTACCACAGGCAATGATTAACCTGTGTGAAAGATTCCCAAAAGGTTCACAAAAAGAGGTTTTAATTTAAATTATCCATCATGTTATCATATTAAAACATGCCACTGGGAGGAAATGCACAATACTGAATTCTTCATCTGTAAAAAGAAAGTTCTTTATATAAGCCTGTTGTCCCGTTCTATGTAAACGATCACTATTAAAAAAGAAAGTGGTCCGATATTTTAGTCGGATTTTATTGTGATATGTTCAGGACCTATGATTGATATCTTAGTGGCTAGTCTTTCCTAGCACACTTTCCTGTTGCTACACCCCTGCTATAAAAGCCATTTAAACACATAAATCAAAGGTCTGGAAAGTCATTAGTTAAAAGTGTTATCTAACTATTTACTAGATTAATATGCTTCACTAGCATTAGCTGATTGGCAAGTGCTAATGTTTACTAAAGTTTGATATGCATCTGCTCACAAAGGCCCTCATGAGGTTAACAACTATTAAAAATATTTATGTTTTACTGCTAAATAAGCTCCTACTGTAATTACTTAAAGGTATTTGTAATCCTTTTTTAACCGTGATTTAACCTAGAGTTAATCACTGCTGCTGTGTAGGAGGTGACAGGGGTTAAGTGAGGAAAGACTTTCAGCATTTAAAAGAACAGCTGTACTGTATGGGCGAAATAACAGATTGTGCTATTTATTGTGTTCATTGTTATCCATTTATATCAATGAAGAAAAAATGTTAATCCTTGCTTTTGTATTCTACATTTTAGTAAAATGCAGAAATCAGTATTGCTGGGGAAATGAGGGGGAAAACTTCATCAGTCACAAATCGAATTACATATTTATTCGAAGTACCTGTGAACAGGTATTTCTTACCCAGAACCACTCTGCAGTCTATGCCATCAAGGTTGAGGAGCCATGTGCTGGTAACTTTGGAGCGATTTTCCATGTACTTCTTCAGACTCTGTCCATTAATCTCGAGAGTGTATTCATATGCAAAGCCACTCACTGCATCTATGTTAATAGTGGCCTTTGTATTTGTACCACCCACATGAAAAGTCTCCTTTCCAACCAGTTTGAACATCCAATCTCTCCTTGTGACTTCCTGGGAAGGTTATAAATAAACCCGTGAGGCATCAGCACTTTTTTTCCAATTTACCCATTTATCCCATTTGAAAATACTCATGTCCACATATTTCTAAAACACTAAAATCAACATGATCAGCTAATGGAAACAAATAATTACACAGCTCTCTGGAATACAGATTGAAAACCGCAAAACTGACAGTTGGCCCTGGCTAATGATTTTCTACAAAGATTTTCTTCAGTAAATTTATCTATATACAGGTGAATCTCAAAAAATTTCAATACTGCGAAAAATGTCACTTTTATGTAACTCGCTTCAAAAAGTGAAACTTGCATATATATTTTAGATTTATTAAATATAAAGTAAAACATTTCATGTCATTTTGATTTAATTTTGATGATTATAACTTACAGCTCATGAAATTAAAAACTCAAAATATGAGGTTGAATCTATGGGATATTTTTAAGAGAAATATGAGAAACTGTGGATGATTGTTTCCATGCCACTCCTCACTGACGCTGGAGTTTGTGTTAAGCGCACTGACCAAGTATCGAGTGCAGAAAGAACATACTTTTAAACATAACTATACCTTTTTTAAATAAGTTACAAAAAATGTTTTCACAATATTACATTTTTCTTTAGATTATATAATTGGTATAAGTAGATTCTACAAGCAAGACTGAATTTCAACAAGTATTGTCCTAAGTGCACCAAAAAATGTTACCTTTCCATCGATGTAAATGACCCGTTTTCCTGTGGTTGTGCCATGTTCAAATTCAATCCTGTGCACTCCATCACTCAAAGCCACGTCCCACACAGCTACAAGATCTCCGGACATCTTCTGTCCTCCAGTGAAAAATCTAAAAAATCTACATAGATAAATATGACTGAATTGCTTTTAATGGCTAGAAATAATAGTAAACATGAGAATAAGCAAAACATGTTTTATGTGCAAAGCCAGAGCAGAGAAGATGAGTAAAGTGTCTACAAACAGAGAAACGTGTAAGAGAAAGCATATGTGTGGTGTGTATAAGAAATTACATTATATTTAGATGTAACGTTAGACACCTGTAATTAAATAATGTTAATATTTGACTGAACGTTAATTTACAGCTGTGAATATTTTGAATGGCATCTGTGCTCTGAATGATCTTTCAAAATTGCAAAACAATAAAAATGTCGAACTTCTGTCTAGTTTCATAACCAATAACTTAAATGCTAAACATTACCTATCATAATAAATAGTAAAACTTTTGACAGAATTGCCAAACGCATTGCGTAGAGAAGGGAAATAATTGTGCCCTGAAAATAATTGGTATCACGATTTTCTATTGTAAGAATACTTAAAAAATCTTGATAAAGCAGGCGGTTGGCGATGTGTCAAAGCCATTAAATCTGTGAAACTCAGTAAGCTGTCGGTCATTCAAAACACAAGAGTCAGACGTTAAAGACAATAATAAATACATGTACTTACCGATTCAAATGAGAGCAGAAATAAAACACGCTTGTGTGTTTTTGTTTAGCTTTTCCTCAAGCTAGAAAATAGTAACCCAGCTGAGGCCAACAGCATCAACACAACTAGCTCCAAATTTAGCCAACAACAAATCTGCTCAAGCTAACAACAGTTCCTATGGCAACAGCTTATTTTTCTTCTGCCCGCGTTTATGTAGGTTTGAACGCCACAATACACTCTACTGACATCTGCTGGCTGTAAAAAAAAAGACCCTGCTTCCCAATGTGCATACTCACCACCCTATATAGACAGTTTCAACCATATAAATATTATATTATATTATATTATATTATATTTTATTATATTATGTTATATTATATTATATTATATTATATTATATTATATTATATTATATTATATTATATTATATTATATTATA
>JAUCMU010000151.1:10534339-10547609 GCA_032275025.1 Enteromius treurensis
TCCAGGGTGGCCTTTTATTGTGGGCAGTATAAGGTACACCTGTGCACTACTCATGATGTCAGATCAGCATCTTGATGGGGCACACCTGTGAGGTGGGATGGATTATCTCAGCAATTAATTGTAATTTCTACAGATTTTTTTAACAGTGTGCTCTTCTATCAGCTTGAAGCAGTCGGCCCATTCTCCTCTGACCTCTAACATCAACAAGTCATTTTCGCCCACAGGATTGCTGCATACTGGGTGTTTTTCCCTTTTCACACCATACTTTGTAAACTCTAGAAATGGTTGCGCGAGAAAATTCCAGTAACTGAGCAGATTGTGAAATACTCAGAGCGGCCTGTCTGGCACCAACAACCTTGCCACGCTAAAAATTGCTTAAATCACCTTACTTTCCCATTCTGACATTCAGTTTGGAGTTCAGGAGATTGTCTTGACCAGGACCACACCCCTAAATTGAACAGGTGTTCCTAATAATCCTTCAGGTGAGTGTATTGTGGCGAGGCAGCCGCCTCCCCGGCCAATCATCGTCCTCTCCGCCTCTTCTTCACCGCCCTTCGCCAGGCTCCCGTCAGGAGTGGGTGGATGAGAGGAGGGGCGCAGGACTGGATAGGTCTGACAGCGTGTGATGAGGCGCACCTGCGGCATCATACTTCGCGACTCCTCCTAGTCCCAGAAGGGTACTCAACAGCCCGTGCAGAGATGGGTGTGTCTCTGTGCGTTCACCTTCCATGCGTCGTCGCCATTTAATGGGTGCAGCTCTCAATCGGTCTCCCGAGGAGAGGCGCGCTTCCATTTACACAACAGCATGTGAAATTGATTGGCAAACAGTGTTGCTTCCTAAGTGGGCAGCTTGATTTCACAGAAGTGCGATTGACTTGGAATTACATTGTGTTGTTTAAGTGTTCCCTTAATTAAAAAAAAAAAAAAAAAAAAAGCCACCGCGCTATCTAGTGGTGATGGGTAGCTATAGGTTTAGATTTTTTGTGATGGTGAGTAGAATATTTATTCGATATATTTATATTTAATCAGTTAATTTAGCTATTAACACAGTGGCTACTTTTATTACAACAGGTTTATTA
The DNA here is from genome assembly GCA_032275025.1 of Enteromius treurensis. Lineage (NCBI taxonomy): Eukaryota > Metazoa > Chordata > Actinopteri > Cypriniformes > Cyprinidae > Enteromius > Enteromius treurensis. Next base: position 10,535,419 of record JAUCMU010000151.1, read on the forward strand.
ACTTACAAACTTTATTATATTATTATATAAAGAGCTTGTAGAAAGTCCGCACACTCTCAAATATCAAGAGCTCACAAGCGAGATGAAGATATGGCCATGTGACCGAAACGTTTGCCTTATTTTATTCAGTAAAGGCATAACATGTCATACATGGCTTGTGAGTTCTTGATGTTTGAGAGTGTGCGAACTTTCTAAAACCTCATAATTTTTTGGCAAATATTTTGCTCTACGCACCTTATTTGGACTATTTTAAATGTGGTGGAAGACCACACAAATATAAAAATAAATAAATAATAAAATAAATAAATAATATAAATACAGTCATACAACACCTCGCACAATAAAATAACATATAATTGAATATACCAATGCAATACAAATATATAGGGGACTTTTATCATATGAAGAAACCACATGACGCACCGATGACGCAAAACAACCGCGACGCGACGCAGAGATCCTTCGGCGACATTGAGGATCGTCAGACTCACCGGAGTTTGTAAGGTTTCACGATGGCGTTGCGGTTTTTTCGGGTGGTTGTGCCCTCGGGTACAGCAGCTTGGAGAGCAGTATCGCCCGTCGCGACGGTAAGATAGATAAACAGCCTCTACACCCGAGACGAAAGATTACTCTGTTCTGTCGGGCCTCATGTAGTCCAGACTGAAGGACAACAGCAAAACAACAGCTTTCAAAACCACTTCGTACTGTAACATTAATGCATCTGTGCATATGTTTGTCTAATCAATTTGACATTTATATGAACCTGCATTCACGGTGGTTCACACATGACCAGTATTACCATATAACAATAAAAACTCCGTGTGCAGCTCACACTAGTTCTGTCAAAACAAACTGTTTGTTGTTTTGCATTTGCATTTATGACTATGTACATGCTGTCAAACTGCTCTATTTGCAGGAAATAAAATAACAGGATGTTTTATACCCTTTAGGCTCAAATTCACACAAGCGCTGTCAGTAACCTGCGGTATGGATGGTGGGCTTACGCTCTGGGGGAGAGGACCACCCCCCGCTTCAAGGAAAACAGCAAGATCATTTCTATTGATGGCAACTTGGCATCTGGAAAAGGAGCACTTGCACAAAAATTGGCCGATACACTGGGTAAGACAGGATCTGGCTCCATACGTTTTCAAAATGTTCTGTAAGGTAAGTGCCTGTGTGTTTGTATGTGCATGTAAAATAAAATGAAATGTTTCTCTCATCAGGAATGCTGTACATGCCAGAGCCAGACACACACTATGTGGACAAAATGACAAAGGAGAAAGTTCCTCTAGATAAGGCTTATAATGGAAACTGCAGTCTGGAGAAGTTTTACTTGGAGCCTAAAGCCAGTGACGGTAACTCTTACCGCCTGCAGTCTTGGATGTATCTCATGAGGCTGCTGCAGTACTCTGATGCTGTCGAACACCTGCTCTCTACAGGTAACCAAACCTGTTTGATACTCCATAGCTGTTTACTTGTATAACACGCAGTTAGATCCTGCAATTGAAAATGAAAACCTTACCGCTCAAGTGTATTTTCTCTGTTTGGCTTTCTCAGGACAGGGAGTTATTCTGGAACGCTCTCCATTTAGTGACTTTGTATTTTTGGAGGCCATGTTAAAAGAAGGCTTCATCAGAAAGCAGTGTGAGTAGATATGTCCGAAATTCATAATAGGAAATAATATAGTGGTGCTAAAAATGGCTGGTGGTCATATTACGGCAGATAGTATATCAAAGCTGTTTTTTGTGTGTTGAAATAAAAAGGAAGTGTGATATGTTGCTATTCTGCAGGTGTGGATCACTATAATGAGCTTAAGAGTATCAGCATCTGTGATTTTCTGCCCCCTCATCTGGTCATCTATGTGGATGTACCTGCTGAAGAGGTTCAGAAAAATCTCAAGGCATCAGGAAAGGTTTGTGTGAGGAGGCAAACACACTCGTCAGACTGTATGTTGGTATAAATAATTTACCCTATGACTTTTAATGTTCGGAAATAAGAACAGGAAAAAAAAATTATTTGTTATTTGTTGAGTATATAATTGTTCATTTAATTTATAACCTCACACAGTCATACCTCCAGAATGTTCCTTTAAGCTACTTGAAGATGATTGAGACGGCATACAAGAAAAACTTCCTTCCTAAAATCAGGTCAGTATCTAATCCATTGTTTTTTTTTTTAACTTACTTTAAAATGTTTTTTAGATTTGTAATCATGTATACATATGTTAAAATTAATTAATGTACTGTTTATATCAGGCTTCATCAAATCGTACCCTGGAGGTCCAATGCACTGCAAAGTTAGATCCAAACTCTGCAGTGCATTGGACCTCCAGGGTAAGATTTGATGAAGCCTGGTGTATATTGTTATAAAACATATTCAATAGTTAAAAAATAGGTAAATGTATATAAATAAACAGTTAGTTATATTCCTCAATTCTGATTGGTCAGTAGCTGTTTTATTCACCGAGTAGCAAACAAGTTTTCAGTTTTATTTTTAAATACTGATCTGATCTGATTTTCAGTGAAGAGTCAGAGGTTCTTACCTATAACGCAACCCAAGCCCAGGACATTGATAGGGTAAGGCTTGAACCTGTATATTGAGGACATTGAGGCAAGCAAATGTCATTGCTCTGACTCTATTTTTCCTTTTTCAGGTTGTTGAGGATATCGAGTACCTCAAGTATGAGAAGGGCCCTTGGCTGGATCAAGATGACGTCACTTTCCACCATATGCGAATGTTGTGAGTAGTGAGTAGTTGTGATTTATTTTAAGGGTGCATGATAATCATCGCCCAATATGCAATGCACCTTTTGTCAGTGAAGCTGGTGCTATTATCAGCGGTAAATGCCATCAGGTGAGTGATTTCACATTGAGCAGCATTTATTTCACCGAGCCATTGTTCACTGACGAGCTGCACAAATCTGTTTTCATTATCGGCGTGGTTTTGCACAGCTCATCAGTGATGTCAACATGAAATGGATTGAGATTTGTTTCTAGGATTCCTCTTGTTTCAATGATTCAGAGTCTACTCTTTCTTTTTGTAAGTTTGTGTCATCTAGTGGTTCGAAGAAAATGAAAGAAAATGTGCCTTCTCTCTTATTTTTCCTCATTCACTAGTGTGGAAGACAAACAAAGAGTCGCCAACATGTCCTGTGTCCCCAGATACCTTCCAGAAATCACAGTCGGTGCTCATGAGTTTGATGCTGGCTACTATGCTTTCAAATCGGTATGTGCCTTACTGAATCTGTTTCACAAAATGTAAAAGTCACAAGATAATGAACAAAATATAATGGGGGGCATGTGCTTAATACTTAATATTGGTCAGGTGTAACTGTGTCTGAACTCTCTTAGCTAGTTCTCTTATTTTATCAGTGTAGACAGGTGATATTAACTCCATTTATTAAAGAGAATGAAGTCAGTGATGCTTTAGCTGTTTCAGTGTGATAGAGCCACCTTAAATTATATTTTTGCCAGATAGGTTTGTGTACAAGTTACTGTGTGTCCGGGAGCCCAAACAATGTCTCAACAAGTTGCCTGCATGATGATTAAGTGTTTTTGCAGAGCAGGAGTGTCACCTGAGGACATTCAGTGATATCGGTGGCATTTCAAAATCAGGAGACAGATAGACTTCTGGAGTGGCTGACAGAAGCACTTTGTACGGGCATTAATGAGTCCTGGCAGTCTTATATTGATCTCGGGGAGTGATGAGCTCCTTGTCGTGTTCAGCCATCAGATTTTTCATCTGCTCATCTGATCGCCAGCTTGTCAGTCCTTGCACTAAAACATAGGGAGCTTTACCTGAGCCGAGAGAACATGTAGAAGTGGGGGCTCATGAATATAGATTACGTGTCTAGACTTTTACTTTATTTTATTTTCAATGCATTTCTTTAAAGGTCACTGTAAAATGTTTGCATTGCACACCGGAGCTTTAAAAAATCAAACATGTGACACGAAAATCTCTCCTTAGCTCCCAGGAAAGAAGTACGCTGAAGGTTATAATGAAGACGTCGGGGACAAAGGCATCTGGCTGAAGTGAGAAACACTGTTGTCGCCGGAGGGAAGAACATCTGAAAGACAGATTCCTTGTGGTATTTCTACCATTTGTCCATGTCTTGTGGGGAAAGATATATTCTGCTCTTATGCAGCTGAAGATATCATTGTACATTGCTATTAAACACATTTATTGTATATGTTAAAAATAACTTGTTTCCTTTTATTTTTGAGTCCGCGTTGTTCTTGGGTGGGATCATCTTGTTGAGGTCAACTTAAACTCTGGTTCTAAGGTAATGGTCTAACGAGGCCCCTGGACACATCTTTGGAGACATTTTTGATTGCCATCTTTTGGCAGTGACAAAGAGGTTAGAGGTCCTTGGTAGTCAGAGGCCATTATTGACTCTACAGGTTTGGTAACTTATTGTTACTAAATGCATATTGAAAATTGTGTAACGAAAGTAAAGAAAATGAAGAATTCGGTAGGGACAAACAAAAATTTTCCCAAAGTAAGACATGATCCTGGATCAACATTAAACATTAAAAATATAAACTTATCCCAATCCTTACCCTTAAACCTACCCCTTACCCAAAATGTATACCTAAAATCGGAGGGAAATGATGGCTGATTAACAACGGTGAACCTAACCATGATTATAAGCCTAAAACAGATATTTCTTGAAAAGTTATTCCTCAATTTGGATTGGTTGATTAGAATTTTGTTCCAGGACCAACAAGGATGTTGATCCAGGAACATCTTGTGCTTGGTGAAATCGCACTCACCCAAAAACATCTGCCCACCAGTATTTTGTTTCATTGCGGTGAGACGGTGACTAAACACCCCAATTAAAATACTTAAAATATATATGTATATTTTTTGAGAAATGCACAGTGCGAACTGGCCACAGCTCATTAGACATCCGAAACCAGTCGTTTCTCGTCACTCAGAGATGAGAGGAGATGATATGTGTCTGCGGCGGGTTCGCGCTGCCGGTAAAGGAGCGGCCTGCGGATCCAGGAATAGCGCTGCCTCACGCCGCTGCTCATTTGTTCCTGAGTGCCTCTCATATTACCACCGTTTCTCATATTCTGGCCTTTATGGGTGATTATTCACCAAAATCTCCAGTGACGCTGAAATAAAACTGGCTGTTTAAACAACGCCGGCCTTCATTCCCTCAGCTTTCATCTATATTTACAAACCTCGGAGTCCCTCTGTATAATTGAACGGGATTCCATAAATTTCCATTCCTTTAAAATTCAGAGAATTTGTAAAGCTCAAAAACTTTCAATGGAGAAAATGAAGATGAAGGCCAAAAAAAGTGTTGGTCCACAATTAGGAAATCCAGCACCACTGTAAGTACAAGTTCATTTCCATACTTATATCACTGATGTGGTTGTGTTCGCTGCTATTATTCTTTACTTTTTGTGTAGTTAACCTTGTCAGTTTGAGATGAAAGCCGTTAGAGGGCGCTGTACATCCTGTTTATCCGGCTCATGGCCCTTATTACTAGGAATAGTTCATCCAGATATGAAGGTTCTGTCGTTATTTATTAACCTCCATGTCATAGCCTATGATTTCTTTATACTGTGGAACACAAAGGAGACAGTCTCACTAACAATTCACTTTTATTGTGATTGTTGACTGATGCTTTCAGTTATCATGCTTGCTAAACATCTGTTGTATTTCTCAGAGAAAAAAAAAAAGTTATGGCTTTGAAAATGAAGGAAATGATCATAGAACATTAATTATTGGATAACTGTCCGTTTGCTTTCTACATATCTTGCTTTACTCAGAGGAGGGCACTGTTGTACCTTCAGTCTTAAAGAAACCATCCTTGTAGTCTCTTATGGATTCATGTCTCACAGAGCGCTTTCCTTTTCTCCTTCACTTGTTTCTTGTTTATCTGTCTTTATGCGGCTTTTATTTTGACAGCGCTCTTTTAAATTCATAAATATTTCATGCCCATAGATCCTTTCACAGCTGTCGTTATATGTGCTCTTTTAGTAGATGCTGCACTGCAGGTCTGGTAATGACTTGGCAAGGAAAAAGGGTTCTAAAATTAAAGTGGTCAGAAAAGTGCACAACAGTCGCAAAGTGCTACATTCGAATTAAACTACATTAATGCATTTTCGAAAAAGGGTTTAAAGGGGCTGATTACAAACAGTTAATTGCAGCAAAGTCGCTGGATCTGCTGTGGATGAAGAGCTATGAGTTGTCAGTTATTGGTGGTGTTATCAGGCAGCTTGGAGGGGTGGTCTGCTAAATGAGGTGGATGGAAAGATAAATAAAGCTATTGTAGCATTGCTGACAGACAATGGACACACAGCAGTGGCCTGAAGCAACATGAATGGATGTAAAATGAACTCTGAATAACATCAATGGCAAAGCAAAATAAACAGAAACAGGGAGATAATAGTTACTGCTTTGACTTCTGATTATACTCTATTTCAGTAGCATGTATTTTGTATACTACGACGTATACTACGATTCTTTAGTTATAAACCTTTACCATTGGTGCATTACATTGATTAGAAGCCTAAATGTCTTTACTATATGATAATAAATGATGTTCTTGTCAATTTAGCCTGCTATTCGTTCAACAATCCTGAAATAATCTATCACTGTTTCCACAAAAATATTAAACTGCACAACTGTTCTCAACTTTGATAATAAGGAAGAGAAAAGAGAAAATATACGTACAAAAGTAGAATGCCATATGAAGGCAAAACCCAATACATTATTCAGAATATAAAATTCTATATTAAATTTTAAAATGTGTTTTAAGAATTTAAGGAATATCCAAAGGTTAAATCTAGTTACAATCATCCAGCAGTTCTGTGTCCCTGTCCAAGTATTCTCAATGTAAATATGTTTTTTGCTGGTATGAATTAGCTGGAAGATATGATAATAGCCCATCTCTGGCTGGGATCTGCCACACCTGAAAGTTCAAGACCTTTCGTGTGTCTCTAAAGAGAAGCTTTCACACTGTTTGAAAACCTGGGGCCACAATTTCACAGTCGGACCATCACGAGTGGGTCTCCTTGTGACAAGTCTGTTTTGCCTCATGTGACTTTAATCAGATTTCACACATCGTTTTAAATTAATCATTAACATGCGAGGAGAGAACATGATTTTCTTTTAATATAACTCATGTACTCTTGTCAAAGTGATCTTTTTTTTCTCTCACACTCTCACTCTGAAAAAAATCTGAACTTTAAAAAAATTTTTTTTTAATACAACCGAACCTGTGTATAAATTGTAACTATGCTGCCACAGTATTTAATGAACGTTTAAAGAAACAGTAATGCAACCAAGGCTGTCGCTAAACTTCACTGAGCCCTAGTTCAATTTTTTTTCCCCACAAGGATAGTAAAACCACACCGTTTCTGTGAGCGTTACCCTGGTTGTGTACAAAAACAATAGTTTAATGGTAAATAATCTTGTATGTGTGTGTGTGTCATAGTCATATTTTTGAAAATGATCTATACTAAATATGGCAAAAGCTCACATTTAATGATGTAAGTGGGAGAAAGTTCTTCTAAAACATGTTAATTCGAATTAGTAACTCGTGACAACATACAAACTAGCCTCTCAGTAATTGCTTTAATGGTCAATCTACTTATAGGTTATGCCATCACCTCTGAGAACGCTGTCAGAGTCTAACATCAGAAATCTCACTTTGATGTCTCTCAGCGTCCATCCTTCATGTTAGGAGTCAGACTTGTTCTTGATATTTTCTACAGTGTTACTTGGGTGCTAAGCTGCCATGATGAAAACAACTTCCATATTACGTCAGGTATTCTCGCATCATCTTTTATCAGATAATGGATTTTTCAAAAAACGTTCACATTGAGGCGCTTTCATGTCAAATCTTCAATTCAGGTTATTATGCTCGGCTGCGTTTTTTTGTCAGATCTTGAAGTCACTGATACAAGTGCCTGTACTTCAGCTCCCGTTAACAAGTACTCTCACATATATTTTAATCGTCTAGGCTTTAAATAGATGTTTTAATCATATTTCCATATGTTAAGCACACTCAATGGGGAAAAAAGAGGAAGTTTCTTGAGGGAATCTCTGGAAATCCAGTTAATTTGCTCCCTGGCTAGAATTAAGCCCGGAGCCATCATAAATTACCATTTCATTAAGATTCAGAAGCCAAACAGATTTAAATATTCATGGATTCCCTCCTTTCTCTGATTAGATTTTAATTACACGATATTGTCTTAAACAAATGAGGGACGTCCGCGTAAAGGAGCTATTTGTTTTGAAGGATAATGAACACCTGAAAGGTAGAGCTGCTTCAAAGAGCAGAAGCATTTACCCGGCGAGACACAAAGGGTCCCTCCGAGCCCTGTGTTTTGTCTTGTTTCTGTCAAAGAAAAAAGACTGAAGGAAAAAAAGAGTCTTATACCCCAAGCACTCTGCGTCACACCTGGTCAGAACCTTTCCAGTCTGTTCTTCAATCCATTCATTCATTCTCTCCTGCCTTTGTTGAAAATTTAACAACGTCTAGCAATTACAGAGAACGTTGCGATACGGGACTCATGAACATTATTCTTTTTTTTTTAATGATGCAAGTTACACCCATTAGCTTTTAGGTCCTCTTCCCCGATGAGTATTCAGATATGCATGTAAATTTCTCCATTTTCAATTCAAGGCTAGAGAAACATGATGCAGCTGTCATGAACAAGGTCAATGTAGAGGTTGTTGTAGACACAACATTTGCAAGTGTTAACGCTATTTACTTTCTGTTACCATACAGCGTGACTGTTCACTCGGTTTTATTTTTTGTATAAAACTTTTATTTTTTCTGTCCACTGGAGCCAATTAAATATTTACAAAGCTCCGCATGACCATTAATTCCTATAATAAAATGCCTTTTTTTCCTGGTGTCATTTCGGCTTGTTTTTCAGCCACGATGCTCTGATTTTAAACCAAAAGCAAACTAATGAATACTTTTACTGATTACTTTGGTTTGATGCCAGGCTTCACACGAGGAATATCCAAAGGTTACAAATAATTGCTGTGATACAGCATTTTCATCTTACTACCATGAATACCGCTCCCCACAACAGAGATGTCAGCTCTTTGCTGTAATGGCCTCATTAAATTTACTTGCAGGTGAGCAAAGTGTGCAATGCTGTGAAGACATATCAAAGCCGCAGCATGTTTGCCATAATAACGCTGTCCAAAAACAAGAACGAGCACTTAAACGAGCATGTAGCTTGTTTAGAGCAATATTTATGAAGTATTCACACAGAGCTGAATGTCCAGGGCGGCCACATCCACCCATTACAGATACAGTACCACTTTCCCAATAAACAAACAAATCGCCTGCTCTTTTCTATAAGGCGGCTGTCTTGCCCGGCTGGCACTCTTGGTTTCAAGGAATAATAGGCTGTGATGAGCGGAGATAAATCAGCTCATTCAGGTAATTGTGCCTTATGGGGATTTGCAGCCCCTGTGTAATGGCCCTCTTAAACACACCGCATAAGATGACCATGGCTGACTCATCAGGTTTGAGCCAACTGCACACATTTTCTTTCTCAGAATTTATCCTCTGCTTGAAACTGTAAGATGGTTTTTACTGCACATTGTGTGCTTGGAGAAACTGTGATTCATGCAGAGCGTGTCAGAAGGTGGATTCTTTGGGTTATGTGTCAAGAGGCTGAAATGGACTTGGTCTACAGATGTAATTCCATAAATGTACACAGAACATATATATAATGTAAGCAAAAACTTTTAGATGCAATTAATCACGATTGTTTGACAGCATTACACATATTCAAAGGTTGTTATCTCAAAATTAGTAAAATGCATTGAATGGAAATCTCCACTTTAGCAGCACTTACATTTAAACCTTTACACATCTAATGTATATTCAGAGGGGTTTAATCTTTTTTATAGGTCCTGGATTTATGCAACTTTTCTTTATTTCAAAATAAACACAGTGAATTTTATTTTCTGACAAAGATAAAAAGAGATTTTCAAATCCCCCTTGTAAAAACCTTTAACATCAACAAAATAAACAGAGTATTTTGAACCTGCCTTTATCCAATCTGGAGATTTTCTTCTGAAAATGATTGCATATTTAATAGCATAATACTTCATTTGCATATTTAAACAATCTTAACTATTAATATGTCTCATTGAACACATAAAATATGTACATACATTTTTTTACACTTCACCTGGGGCATCTTAATAGTTTGCATGCTGTTTGTGCTGTTTTCAGTTCACTTAAATCTTTATACAAACGTGGCCAAAAAAATTGCAAATGGCAATTTGGATTCTGAGGTTAGGAGGATGCTGCAGACTGCTGAAATCTGACATACAATAGCTGTAGAGCGGTGCATTGCCACTTGAATCAGGTTTACAAAAAAAAGTGTGCGAGTGAACTATCTCTTTAAACAGCTTCAGTGCTTAAAGTTCTGTCGTAAAAACCTAGTTCTTAGAGCAGTGAAACCTAGCACCATTTTTCAAGAAGAAATGGCTACAGTTTTTGGGGTGGAAATCTGCTTTAGAATGTCCATTAGAGGTTTAGATCTGGTCATTGGGGAGGTCAGGAAAAGTTCTTTCTCGCTTTTAAAACCAAATTCTAAATTCTTAAAAACATTTAGCGGTTTTTATGGGGGTAACATCACCCTGGTATATTGGGATAGCATGAGGTAACCGTGTTAGGAACATATCATGTACCTGATCCTGTAAAAACCTTATATTACTTGGCTGAGCAAACATCAGATAAAATGACTTTGCCAAGATGACTGCCCACACTAGTACAGATCCCTCACCACATTTAACAGCTAACATCCTTTGTCCAGACGTAAACCTGTCCGGATGTAGGAAACAGCCTTGGTTACAAACGGTTTCCTTTTTCATATTGTGTTTATGCTATTTCATACATCTCCTGTACTGTCTAATGATCTGTGGTGAGCAGTGGTTTCCTCAGGAGAGTTAACACTGTCCTAGAATGCTGACTCGATATGGAAATTTCATCAGGCGTTTACAAATGACACAGAGCAAGTGTCCTTTAAGGACCATTGGCTATTTCTAAGTATTTTCTGTCTCAATTTGTTTCTGAAAAGATAATAAAAGACTGTCACAGGCATCATTACTGTGATTTACAGGAAATATCTGCACACTGAAGATGACTGTCATTTGCAGCAGATTGTTTGCACTAACAGGGTTCACTTGTATGACTTAAGTTGTGTATTTCTGTCATAAACATACTGTGACAGGGAACAGATGCAATAGATGATGAGGCCTGTGTAGAATATTTTCACACTTTTTGCATAATTTGATAAAATGACGGCTTGATTAGACATGACACAAAAATGTATATCTAAAGTTTAGTTTTAGTTGACATTGTTGTCTTTCTAAATTATGAAATATATTATGTTAAAACAAAATTATTAAACATGTTGTGAAAAACGAATATTAAACTAATTATGTTTTCATTGTTATTGTAATGCTTCCTTTTATATTGTTTTGTTGTTGAGCTTAAAAATTCTAAATTAACAACACTTTCGTTTATGGACCAATTCTACTTGCTTCATAGCATGCTATGTTATTAACATATTGGTTATTTATTAGTATAAAGCAGGGGTTTCAAAGTATGGGGCGCGCCCGGAGCGTGTCAGGGGAGGCACGTTTTTCGTTTTTTTATCAGTTAAAAATGTAACTATTGAGTTGAATTATAATCTAGATGGTCCCACTTTGTATTAAGTGTCCCCAATACCTGTGTACTTCCATAGTGTGTATGTAGTACGTAACCACAGTGTAAGTACACACCAGTACATAGTATCTACAGCTGTAATATTTCTGGAACTTCACACGTAACAACCCTCAGAATGGTGTGTGTTAGTACAAATGTGTAACAGGACATTGGTAACAACACTTATTGGCAATGAAAGTACAAATGTGTAACAGGACTAAGAGCACTTTTTGAATAAAGTGTTACACTTTATAGACAAATAGACATAAATCGTGGTCTGTGTCCAGAATGTTTCCTGAGGAGTTACCATTTATATACACTGGTATTACAGACAGGACTGGACTGGGAGGAAAAATCGGCCCTGGCATTTTATGGTCCAGTCGGCCCACCACCACGTATAAGCCTACCTGCAGCTCTGGAAAAAAATAAGAGACCAACTGCAGAAAAATCAGTTTCTTTTGGGTTTTATTCTTAAAACTGTTAACCT
>JAUCMU010000151.1:10567249-10578583 GCA_032275025.1 Enteromius treurensis
CGTTGGATGGGTTAAATGCAGAGCACAAATTCCAAGTATGGGTCACCATACCTGGCCACAAGTCACTTCACTTCACTGTATGTAATGACAACGACAGTTAAGTTCTAACATACTAAACCATTAAAACACAAAAACAGTTTGATTTTAGTGTTTGTCGGAAAAGTGTGGACTAGGTTTATGTGGATCCACCCCAACAGCTGTGCAGCTAAAAACATGAGCAGTTCATTCTTCCACATCGTTACACAACCCACATCTCTCTTTACTTCTACACCCTGACTTCCTGTACAAAATCTTTACGAAGACTCTATCTGTGAGTGGCCAGGAACAGTCACTTATATTGTACATTGACATCTAAAGATAAAAATGTCAGTTCCAGTTTTTATTTTGCTAGCAGGTCTGTATTTTGACTTGGGTCATAACGGGTCACTTGGTTTTGTCAGCGCCCCAAAGCTCTTGACTCTTTTAACCCTTACATAAGCCGGTGTGAATCACCCTTCAGAAACCTTACACACATCAAAGAGCGAATCCAACATACTCCTTTGAGCGGCGACACAATGAATCCGAATAGCCTCTGCTGCCTAGATGGCTTCATTCATCATCTGGATATGCCTCACAATGCCATGTGCCATAATCAAAGCAGCATAATTATTATTATGATATTCATTTCTATAGACGGCACTTGCCCTTGAGAAGGTCAGTCTATCATCTTTGGGACTAGGACATCTAATCTTTGCGAGCGGCGAAAGTGTGAGAAATAGATTGAGAATCGCAGGAAAATATGTAAGAGAAGGAAATTGCAAATGACCCCGAGGTCACTTGGCCACAGATACAGTTATTCAGTGGCCCAGAAATCAGATTGTGGTGCTGAGGGGGAGGAAAAATCAAATTGAGAAAGAGGACTGGAGGCGACAGAGTGCACGTCTATGAAGATAAGAGGAATGTGGAAATATCCACAGGGACCTAAACCTGAGTGTACAGAAAGGGTTTTAAAGTTTTCAGACTTTCCATTGCAAGTTTATAAGTACAGACATGACATTACCATCTTCATCCGCCTGTCCTGCAGGTAAAGGATTAGCCGTTTCACACCAAGAATAACTTTTGTGCCTCTAACGAAAACTCTAATTTAAAATAATTTTCAGTTTATTTTCCAATTGGTTGTGTGCATGTACTAAACATGACCATATTTTTTTCACAATAGAACATACAATAAAGGAAAAAAATCATAAAACACGCAGTACTTTCTTAAGGAGTGTAGATATTTCCCCGAGTATTTCTCTGTCAAAATAAAGCACAGGTGACAAATAAAAAGTCTGTGCGTCACAAAAATATACGCTGTTGCTATTTTAATCAAATTAATTAAAAAAAATATTATTAAAAAACGTACTTGTAACGAATATTAATAAGAAGAAAATGTTTATTTCACACATTCATGTATGTTTCCTAGACTACAAAAATAGGCTACTACTTTCAAAGCTCCGATGCAAAGTAGCCTAAACTACATTTTTTTTTTGTTCTACGAAACACAAATAACTTCATAAGTAGACTACTTAATTGTAATTTGTGAACATTAACTACAGTTTTTTTCTTTTCTTTCATTTTCCGCTGACTGCTGTCGTCAAATATAACACATCAGCGAGGCAAAGCTGACGGCTATTTGCTAAAACATGCTTTGAAGCGTTTGCTCAATAACTTATGGTTAAAGCGCCACTCAGCAGTCAAGCTGCAAGTGCACTCTACACACGCCGCGGCGGCAGTAGCCGCGATGGTAAAAATTTCATTCTGGTTATCCACCATCTATAGCATTATAAATATTTAAACTGAGAAATTGCTTATTTAAAATGTGACGCCTGCTACAGGTCTCGAAATACAGTAGTTGGAACGGGCATGTTTACCATGTGTAGCATCTCCTCTTCTTATCAAAACAGTTTGAAAACTGGAGTTTTGGTGTTGGAATTTGGTCCTATTCATGGCCGAAAAGTTCATGCCAAATGTTCTCTATAGGTGAAAGATCTGGACTACAGGCACGTTAAGTCAGCACCCCGACTCTTCTACTATGAATCCATGCTGTTGTAATCGCTAATGTGGTTTTACATTTTTCTGCTGAAATACATCTATATCAGGCCTTCCCTGATATAGATGTCATCTGGAGGGGAGACAATGTTGCTCTAAAACCTTTACTTTCAGTAGTCATAGTGCCTTTCAAAAAAAATGCACGATGCCAATACCATATGCACTTACGCTCCCCCATACCATCATAGATGTTGCTTTTGAACTGAAGGCTGATAACACTCCTTCTTCCCACCTTTTTACTCTTTAGCTTGCATGTTACAGACCTGAAGTCAATAAACTTAATTAGTTACTAGAAGTTCTTCCAGCTCTTTGTTTATTTTTCGTACCCCTAGAAGGCATCACATTTGATTTCATTTAGTGGATAAAAGTGTCAAATTTCTTTGTGTAAACATTTTTTACGTTCTCTATGTTCTATTGTGAATAAAATGTTGTCTCCTTGAAAGTCTTTTAATTTTTATTTAATTTAATTTAAAAAAACGTCCCAACATTTCCAAAATTCGGGTTGTACACATTTATACTTATTGGTACGTATTTCCTGTTTTGTGAAAAGGTTCCCACAAGTAAGTTTTAATGATGAGATCGGTTTTATTGTATCAGCTGATTGAAAGGAGAAGACTAAAGAACCAGATGATTGAGTTATGACATTTGGAATGAGAATTAAGGTTAAAAAAAATAATAATAAAAAAAAGGTGCAGATGAATTGTCCAACTACGTCAACAACTGTCTATCAAAATCTTGCTAACTTACTTCTGCTGCTGCTTTGAGACTCATCATGACCACTTGTATGTGGGGCTAGTCAGCTAGTCATGAGATTCTGAATATGGTACACACTCACACACGCACGCACAAACAGAGCTTTGGGAGACTCAGTTAAAGAGCTCTTTACTATTCTCCTCTCTCTGCTTTTCTGCAACTGATTTTCTCAAACAATCTGGTGTTTCTCTCCATCTCTCTCTTTCCTTCATGGCCTGAGGTCACATCTGCCTGGGATTTGAGGCTCAAGTGGTAACCGTTCCTATCTCACCCAACCATATGTCACGCATCTCGCCTCGAAAGAATACCTCTCCCTCCCAGCTCTCCAACACACTCTCAGATTCCCTTATTCAAGCCGAGAGTCAGTGAGACTGTGAGAGAAAAAGCCTTTTCAATGAGTTTACTAATGGGCATGTGCTCTCATGAGTCAGTCAAGTGACTGCAGGCCCACTGAGGTTGATTATGGACAGCTGGTTGAGAACAGTGCCTGTTTCCGTCAGTAATAATATAAAGAGCCTGCTGTTGATTCTCCAACATTCCAGCGGACAGACATACACGTCACATTCAGGAAATTGATAAATATCGCAGCAAAGATACAATCTATTTCAAAGCTGATTTTCATTCCTAATGATGTAACCCTTATTCAAAAGATTTATAATAAACTAACTTATTGCATCAGTGTTTTATTTAAATACAAAGAAAACATTTTAGCTGAGCAACTTTTTTTTTGTTAGGTATCTCAAATGTGTTTATTCAAAAAGTAAATGGTATAAGCTGATTTATTTTATTCATAAAACAAAGACTCTTGCAGTCATATAGTCAATATTTCAGTTTAGTAGTGGTGTTAGAGATTTCACATTCCAGTATTTTGTATCAGTGTTTTTGTTTTGTTTATAGGTTATTATGTAAAAAATATATTAAAAATATTTTGTGTAATTTTTAAATAGTTTCAAAGTTTATAAAAATCATAAAATGAATAGTTTAAATTATTAAAATAAAATGATTCAAATATTGAATTATAGTTTTTCTAATTAGTATTCCTATTAAAAGTTTGTAAAACATAAACATCCTTAACGTACGATAAACTACAGTCCATTACTAGTTTAGTAACCTCTGTGGTCTATTACAGCTACAAACACAGATGTGCAGACTGCCCTTCATTTAACGGTTCCTAACTAAAAACAATGTCATGGCATAAGTGTCAATGCAAGGTGAATGCGTATGCAGCTGTTGGACTGCGGCGGAATACAGACCAACAAGCGTTTTGTTTGCTATATTTTCCATCACATACTGGGGGACTTGGATGCGAGGGCTTTCAGAACAGAAGATAAATCAAACATTTTGGCTTGCTGTTTTGTGGCTGTGAGGAACACACACACACACACACACACACACACACTCTCGCAGTGTTTGTCCTGTAGCTGGAAAACATCTACAACCCCTCTGGTTCTTACTTTGTTTCATCCTCCACCAAGAACAAAGCCAAGACTTGTCCTGTTTCCTATTTGTTTTCCATTGGCTTAGCTTTTACCTTTAATGTCTGATCCATCTTCTTACTTGTTTGAGATCTATTTTATTTATCTCTTAAAAAAAAAGGAGAAAAAATAAACTGGCATATCAGTAACTCACCAATTAGCATCAACCCTCATCTGTCTTCACATACACAGCTTATGTCCCCTTTTGAATGTTTATTTAAACTCACCACTATGGCAACACACGACAGGCTTCTTTGAAAACTGATCCTAAGCCTGTGCCCTAAAAAACAACAACCTTGAAACTGGTCACCGATTTGTGCCATGACTTTATCACAATGCACACAGATTCTTTTTAGAATTACAAAAAAAAACAACAACAACAACAACAACAACAAAAAAAAGTATATCAAAAGATGTTGGGCGTAATCATGTTGGAGTACAATAAAACGTTTTTTAAGCTCTTTTTTGAGTCTCAGTTTTTATAGTTTTAACTAACAAATAGAAGAAAGATGCTGAGTGAAAGTTAATTTCAAGTGCTAAACAACATCTATGAGGTTCAGGTTTTAAAACTTTCTTCAGTAAGAAACATTAGAATGCAAGAATATTCAGACCGATGATTCAGAATTATTTAAAAGCCACCTACAGAAATTTATAAAGATAAATGGGGAATAATGAATGCCAGGAAATGCCTTGGTCTGGATATTGAACATTTAATGTAAAGATTCCAGGTCCTTAAATTAGTTTGCTATTTATAATAATGTTAAATATGATTATTAACTATGCTAAAATGTAAGTTTGTAGGTAAGTTTGTAGTGGAATAAACATTCATAATTATTCAACCTCAATCGTTTAATTATGTTTTGGCACAATTTTTTCCCCTGTCATTTACCTTAAACATCCTGTGGGTTGGGACAGTGCAATTAAACTTACACTTAAATTTAACATTTCGTCTAACCTTATTCAGAACATTATTTACAGTGATAATGTGATGTCCTTTTTAATTGCTTTCTGCATGTTTAATTTCACCCCTTTTTAACATCAAGTATTTCTGGACACTAACATGTCTCTCTTTTCCATAGAGCAAAAACTTAGAACAAAAACAAAAACTCAGAACAATTTTTTAGGGTGTGTTTTCATTGCTTCTGATTTCCATAATTCTCTCCGGTGCTAAAACAATGTAAACAACATGTGTAAACAAAGGACGTTATCAGCTGGTACAATTCATTCATGGTGAATTATTCTCAAAGTGTACTAATGCTGATTTCTGTTGATTATCAAGAGCCTTGCTGTATTTTGACTCTTATGGGCTTGTTATGCTGTCGGCTATGTTTTCACAGCTGGTTGTTCCTGATCTAGTAAACATATTCCATATCTCATATTCAGGGCTGTACCATATCGCCATCATGCTCAGTCAAACAGATCTCAGCCAATCCAATCCAAACCAACACAACGCAGCAGTTCAGGAAACAACCAAAGGTCCACAAAACATTTGATGTTTCTGTTGTTTCACCATACCTTCTTGTGATATATATATAGCAGAGGTAGTTTTTATTACTATACTGTTCAAATGTTTGGGATCAGTAAGATTTGGTGTTAACACTTTCATTATTATTCATTATTAATTATGACTTCCTCAATAAATTCCTAATTTGCTGCTTATTTATAGTTAGTGAGGTAGTTATTAAATTTAGGTATTGGCTAGGATTAGTGGTGTACAATAAGGTCATGTAATAAGGCATTAATATTACATAAGTAATACTAATA
Source organism: Enteromius treurensis (assembly GCA_032275025.1). Taxonomy (NCBI): domain Eukaryota; kingdom Metazoa; phylum Chordata; class Actinopteri; order Cypriniformes; family Cyprinidae; genus Enteromius; species Enteromius treurensis. The sequence continues at coordinate 10,573,312 of JAUCMU010000151.1, forward strand.
CATTGCTAATATTCTAGTAATATGCATGATAATAAGCATCTATAAGAGAACCCGAAATAAAGTGTTACCAAATTTGGTCAGTTCAGTGCATTGCTGAATGAAAGTATGAATGGCACTCCTTTAATTTGTTAAGGTATCAACACATACTTTTATTCAGCAATGCATTAAATTGACCAAATGTGCCAGCACAGACAGAATGATATCATAGATATTCTCTTTTCCCCCCACATTCTATACAGAATCACAGTTTCCACAAAAAAACACAGTCTGTCTGATCTGCTGATTTCTATACTGTACTGATAATAATAAATCTGGCATGAGCACCAAATCTGTGTATTAGAATGATTCATTTAGAATCATCATGTGACACTGAAAACTAGACTGATGAGAGTTTTTCTTTTCTGAATGACATTTTAAAATATAATAAAACAGAAAACGGTAATTTTGGAATTTATATATACATATAAGTGAATAATTTAAACTACAATCATATATCATACCTTACAAAAATATCTTGCACATATAAACCACACATCTGATGCCACATGCATGCTTGCATGCCACACAAACCACACATGCTCATTTCTCTCACATGGTGATTCACAGCGGTCTAAATGTCACCAATCCACATCCAAACACACCCATTTGATAACGCTGCACTTTGTTGTCACAGCTTGTGCTGACACTTTTTCAGTATAGTGCACAGAACTACAAAATACTTACGAAAAGATATGGGTGATGTGTCAGATTTGCTTTCAGTAGGGGTTATGCTACGTTCTGTGTAGTTGGCCATTACAGACATGTGAAGGAATATTTGGCAGTGAGATTGAGGGGGACAGCTGTGGGAGAGTGTTCTCAGGGATGATGAGATGTCTGTAGAAAGAAAGAGAGGGCAATTGCTTCACTCCAATGTGCTCTCAGGGAAACAAGAGTGAGGAAATAGCAGGAGAGTGTTGTTTATGTTCCAAGATAAAGCACATAACATATTACATCATCCCGAACCCCAATGTGAATACTGAATAATATTTTCATAAGCTTCACTGTATGTTTAAATTATCATTAAGACATTATTAAGCCTGTTTATTGAGCAAGTTTTACTTTGGCTGATACCGATTATAGCTCAAAGATCTCTATAATTTAAAGAAGAAAAAACTGACTTCCAACTCAAACACAATGTCTTTTCCCATTTAGACCATATAAAAAGAATGTGACAAAAAGGCAGAAAGTTGCCACATCTCTAGCCAGCAATGTTGATCTGAGGCTTGTGTGGCTTTCTAGCTATTTTATGAATCTATGTTATGAAGTTCCTTCAAATTTCTGGAAAAAGCTCTGTTTTGTGACACAGCAGGGGGTTGATAACCTCCTAGTGGTGTTTGACTAGGTCAGAGGAGCATATTAAAATAATTTGAAGGGACAAATCAGAGGTTAATTTTAAAGTTGCAATTATTATTTTACATGTAAATTTGTGCTTTAATTTGTGCTTTATAAAGTGGATGCAACCTTCTTGCAGATGTTAATAAGTCAGCGATGGATCCTGTACCATGTGCAGTTCACTTCTCGATTGCTTGTTACTTTTATGTTACAGCACTTGTTATAAAGTATTTACCATTCACCCGTTTCCTTAAAGATAAATCCTGGGTCCTGGCAAGCAAATCTGGGTGGTGTTAGAGTCATTAAAAAAAAGCATCAAAAAGTCTGGGTTAGTAAGACTTGTTCTTTTGAGCAAGGTCATAATCTAATCAAAACTTTTTGATGCAATAAATGCAGCCTTGCTGAGATTCTTTTCCTAAAAACATTCACAGACTCTGGTCAGCTCTAAACGATATGTTTAGGTGCTCTTCTCTGCAGATCTGATATGTTGATGTGTACACAATATAGTGCCGTGTGACACATTCGATTAAACTCTGCTGGCCTTATTTAGCCTTGGGTGACTTTTCTGGCAGTTACTAAACAAAGGAAGGGGCCTTTAAAGACCTTGGGCCTTATCACTCACTGTGAAACAAAGCAAACATTCACAGTATTTCCTTCTCTCATCAGCACAGTGTCCACACCCTGTACTTCCTTCCTGAAATCCAGCGATGGATTTCTTTTATTTGCATATGTCAAAAGTATCATACATTGACATTCCCATGTTTTTAGTTCGTAAAACTTGCAGGATAGGAGGGCTAGAAACGCTGTCATTTTTAAAAGATAGGTTTGACAAGGCTGCTAATTTATAAACTTGTTAGACTCTATGAAGTTGTGTCAATGTTTATGCCTGAAGCTCAAGGAGGAGCTCTCATAAATGTTACAAGCGATGATGGAAAACAAGTTCTCACTCTCATACTTGTCTCTAATTTAAGATCACTTTTATTTGCTTGCCTCATTACGACTCAATTTTTGCTGGTTTCTTTCTGTTTTTTAAAATGTTCAGCTAGGCTCAAATATAAGGTTTGTGTACCAGCATGACTGGCTTTTACTCTAATATTTACACTTGAGGCTTTTATACAAGCCTCAGGCAACAGGACATAGTCCCTGCATGAGTAGCAAAGCAATTTCAATCCAACTGTTTAAAGGTCATTTACCCATTTTTTACTATCACAAATCGGAGTCTCTACTATAATATGTATTGACAGATTCAAACACAAATTCAGAAGAAAAGTAGCTTCTTATGATCCCAAAACCCTGAGATTAATTTCACATATAGTATTCACGATAGTTGAGGCAATTTAAAGACATCCCAGATGGCACCTTGTGAAACTGGTTAATAAAATGACCAGAGTGTGCAGAATCAAGGCAAAAGGTGACAACTTTGCGGAAGCGAACACATAAAAAAGGTTTAATTTGGCATAATAATACAATAATTATTTATACAAAAATGTGATCTTTCACTCACTCTTATGTCTGATGAATGTTTATTAATTAATTTTTTGCTCAATACAATAAAAGTCAATGGCATTTTCAATGCAATGATGAGATGCTTAGTAAATGATAACATAATTTACATTTTTTTGTGAAGTACCCTATTAGATTAATATCATTCAGAGTTATCAAGGTGTTTACTATCACTGACTCAGAGAAAAGACTTGAAAATTGTGAGATTTATTTTCTGCATGTTTGGAGTATATTGGAGCTACATGTGCAGCTTAATATAGCAAGGCAGATGTCACTTACAAGTGTTTGTGGTTATTTGCTGACCTCGCATGTTTCATCTCTGTCACTCAACACTTTTAAACTACACATAACCCTCTCGGGGACCAGACTCTCTTTTAGATATGAAAGCCACAGATTTCGATATGAAGTTAAAATTAGTTCTGATGGGAGAAAAACTTGTCACCATCGAGAAAAAAAAAAAAAACTTTTAACAATGTATTCTTTATATTTTACATTTAAATCTGCAAAGCAGCACATTTCATGACAGCAGGCTTTATTTTAAATACTGAAGTGAAATCTAACTCACCAACTTTTCTTCAACAGTTCTACAACAAGTTCTCCCTCAGCCTGCGAGCTGTCCTCCTGTCCTTTTTCTAGGAACAGAAATACTTCCTCTGCTCAGTTGTACTTTCACTTTCTAAAAGGGTGGAAATATTATCATGAACCATATCAGAGGTCTGTTTTTAGACCTGTTAAGTTTAAATGTATAGCACGTGAACTTCTCCTTTCAGCCCACTCCACCCTTAAGATACTGCTTTACTAATAGTTTCTTGTGCTCGACCAATGGCTGGGCAGACTCCTCCTCCTGAGTAAAGCACAACTACACAGACTCCTCCTCTGGAATAACACACAGCTGTTGTCAGACTGAGCTCAGGAAACAGGGACGACAGCTTGACTGTAAGAGGAAAGATAGAGGCAGACAGCAACAGTTATGCAAGGGAAATACGCAATTGTGAAATATGCAGCTGTGAAATAAAATATAAAAAAAATTGCAATACTAAAAACATTAATAATTCTGTTTTATTATATATATGTATATATATATATATATATATATGAGAACATTTTAATTAATAATAGTTCAATCATTTACTGCCAATAACTTTAAACTTTAGTAGAGGGATCAGTTGTCACTATTAAGTAGATTTTTGTAAGCATTCATATTATCAAACATATTGTTTATTATTGCTTACAGCAAATATTCTATATTCTACATGAACATATTCTTCATCTCTAATCCTACCCAATACCTAAACTTATCAACAACATTACTATAATAAGCACAAAATTAGGAGTTTATTGAGGCAACAATCATAGTAAATGGTTTGCTAATGCAAGAATTGAACCTTAAAATGAAGTGTTACCAAAAAACAAAAAGCAAAAAAACAAAATGCAATTAATTAATCAAATAAGCTATATCAATATTTGCTGAGAATAGCCCACATATCATGATTATTCAGAACATTAACTAATTATTTTCTCAGTACCAGTAGTTATACCATTTTTTTGTGTTTTTTATATTAGACTTTTTAAATGACAATATATAACAAATAATACAAACATATACAAATGAGATCATAAAAACTATTTAGAGCTAATCTACAATAATAAAAACTGATTTATTTGAAAAAACATAGTAAATAAATTAATTAATTCAAATAAAATAAAAGTGACAACTTGCCATGAGATTGTACTGATTCATGTCCAAAATACTGTAATATTAAACTGATGAATATAAAATTGATGCTTCTCTTCAAATGAAATCTAAAAGTTTGTCTATGGAGCAATTGCAGATGTGGTTGTCCAGTAGATGTATCAGTTCTAAAGAAAGCAGGAAAACAAAATCCTAGGCCTAGACTTCATGAATGCATCCAGTCACACCTGCTCATGTTCACGCCGGCCAAATGCAATCTCACACCTAGAAAAATAAGCTACAATTCATCAGACAGTGACTGTAGCACTTGCCATCTGTGCCTGGATCTACATGCAGGTTTCCCTGTATGTGTGAATTCAGGTGTGTTATCCTGCACAGCCGTTTAAAATAGATGACCATGATTCTCTTTATAATAATAATAAAAAAAAGCTTTTAAGTGCAGCAATTATTTTGTAGTTGTATTTTTGTAAATATATATGTGTACACACTAAACTGTGCAAATCTACAAAAACAATTATGCTCACGCATAATCTCACAGATAAACTACTACACATGTTTTTACTACTGGTCCACACAGACACACAAAAAAGAAACGTCTCAGGTTACGACTGTAACCCTAGTTCCTCGTAGGAACGAGACGCCGCGTCCAGAAGACGCTAAGGGGAACGCCTCCAGCGTGACGGCTCTGAACAGTGTGTAGAATCA
>JAUCMU010000151.1:10593084-10648680 GCA_032275025.1 Enteromius treurensis
GAAATACAGATTTCAGCATTATTAGTAATCTGTGTGTGCATTTTCCTTTATAACAAGCAAGTTGAGTCAAACCACTTGTATATCGTATCGCAATCGCAATTTTGACCTTTATAATCGCAACCGCACATTTTTCCCAAATCGTGCAGCCCTAGTGGAAAGCATTCACTCAGTATCATCCATTTTTGAGATGGCTTTTAGATTAGGTGTAATGTGAATTATAATCTGTCATGATTATGCATGGCATGAAAAGTATGAAAATTGCTCAAAAAGTTGCCTTATTTTTTTTTTTTTTTTTAGTTGATCACATAATTTAAAATTATTTTGTTACTACTTAATTACTTTTAAAAAGTTTTACAAAACGTCTTGTAGAATTTAAGAATTGCACTTACATTTATCTTTAGAAATTATAACTTTTTATTTTTTCTTGCATGTTGTTGTTGTTGTTATTGTGTTATATGATTTGCCTTTTGTGTTCACCCCTCTTCTAGCTTCTAAGTACATTAAAATGTTTGTGCTGGATGAGGCGGATGAGATGCTGAGTCGTGGTTTCAAGGACCAGATCTACGAGATTTTCCAGAAACTCAGTACTAGCATACAGGTGAGTTTGTGAAACGCACCGTATTTCCTGTATGTGCTGCTACCAGGCTGCATATTTCCAAGCTTAATTCTAGTATATAAGAACATGCTTTTACCAAAGCAGCAACAAGCACAAAACTAATGGCCCTGAAACCTGATACCCAGCTTTGTTTAAAAGGTCAAATGCTCATATGTGTTTGTTTCTAAATGCGAGTAGGCCTCAGCATGTCGTTGTGCCATTTGTCCTCCAGGTGGTGCTGCTGTCAGCAACCATGCCTGCGGAGGTGCTGGATGTCACTACCAAGTTTATGAGAGAACCAGTGCGTATCCTGGTGAAGAAAGAGGAGCTCACCCTTGAGGGTATTCGTCAGTTCTACATCAACGTTGAAAAAGAGGTACAGTGCTGACAAATGTCTAATCTTGGGGTACTTCTATGCAAAACAATAATAGCAGGCATACATAACCACACCAGAATTCATCAGGGTTTTTAAAATGACACATTAAGTGTTCATCACATACAGTGGTTTTTATTTTTAATTTTTTTGTCGTTGTGTATGTGTTTTTGTCAGGAATGGAAGCTGGACACTCTGTGTGATCTCTACGAGACTCTGACCATCACTCAGGCAGTGATCTTCATTAACACACGCCGGAAAGTAGACTGGCTCACAGAGAAGATGCATGCCAGGGACTTCACTGTCTCAGCTCTGGTAAATACTAAAAGATTGTCTCTTTTCAAATCGTGTAGCTTTCAGTAGGAAGCATTAAGTTTTCATTAATTTAATTAATTTTTACTTCTATGAGGGATGGATTGTATTAAACATGTAATGAATGCAGACCAACTCTCAATACTCTTAATAATAAGTATGCAAAATTCTATGTACTAGATGCTCTTTCACAATTAGTAAAGCTGTCCCATTTTTGACCTTTAATTATATCAGCTGTATGGTTCGAAATTAAGCTTTGTGTTCTTGAATCATGTTTGTATTCATTCTACACACTGATGGTCTGAAATGTGCTTCTATACATATTTTTCAGTCTAATTAATACTTCAAAGGTTAATGTGAATAATGTTTTATATAGTGTGGTAATCAGGGACTGTGTGTTCTATTTGTCAGCATGGAGACATGGACCAAAAGGACCGTGACCTGATTATGAGGGAGTTTCGCTCTGGTTCTAGCCGTGTCCTCATTACCACCGATCTGCTGGTGAGCAAACACATCAGTGCATGTTCTCCATTTAAAATCAGGGTTATATAGAAGATGGGGTTGCCAGACTTCCCTGACTCCTTAGTACCCTCTTGTGCTTTGGGGTTGTTATGGTATCTGGTATAAAATAGTGTGTATCCTGCTATGGATGAGTCGTTCTGTCCTTCCCCATATCTTTATCTAACTACATAAACAACATAAATGTTAATTATAAATGCTAGCAATCGCCAGTTATAGTAAGTCAGCTTTGATATTGGAATTGATAAACACTGGGAATAATTCAGAATGTCTTTATCTCATTCATAGGCCAGAGGTATTGATGTCCAGCAGGTGTCTTTGGTGATCAACTATGACTTGCCAACCAACCGCGAGAATTACATTCATAGGTTTGTGTACACCATTCTAACCTATATTGTTTTCAATGCTGGTTTATTGTTTCTAATAACACGTTTCCGTCATCTTTTATACTCTTAGGATTGGTAGAGGAGGCCGTTTTGGCAGGAAAGGTGTAGCCATCAACATGGTGACAGAAGATGATAAGCGTACTCTGCGGGACATCGAGACCTTCTACAACACTACCGTAGAAGAGATGCCCATGAATGTGGCTGACTTGATCTAGAGATCTAGAGATACCCCCTTCTCCCCATCTCCACTATCTTTCTTTTTATTTTCTAGCTTAAGCACTTCTGAATGGAGCAGGGAACATGCAACACAGTCGCAAATTAGTCATTTCATTTTCCCCCCAAAACTGATCACATTTTATAAATCTCAGATGCTGAATGTCCATCAACTTTCATAATAAACATTGAAATATGGGCTCAGTCATCTTCTCTTACGGAGAAGAGTAGCATGTCACTTTGCTCTCGATTAGTCATCCTGAGCTTATTTTTTTTTTTATTATTTTATTTTAGCTGGTATTCATAAGATATGTTTTGGAGGGGTAGTTGGACGACAGTTACTGGTTTCCAGCTTCTATGCATTGGCTGATGCATTGACATGTTTCTTTGAGCACACCTCATGTCGCTGATGTGGTAAAAGTGTGCTAGCTTTTAATCTGACATGAAAAGCATAGGATTTAATTCTTGTTTTTTTTTTTCCAGATCAAACTACTCGTTGCTGTACTGTTTGCTGTAAAACTGTGCCAGATCTATTTAATCACCCTTAAACAGAGTATGATGTAAGAATTTAGATATCTGGAAGTCCTTACAAAGAGGATTTTTGACTGAAGGTGGTACAAAATCTGATGGAGAAAAAAAAATCATATTAAGTTATTTTGCAAGTGTATTTTATTTGTTTTGGAGGAGGGGGTACATTTCAATAAAGCTGCAGCCTAACTCGTCACAATGTTTCCTTTTTTTCTTGCTGTTAAATGGTTTGCAAGTTTGGTAATGCTGATTGCCTTTTTCTTTTTGCATGTTCAAGTTGTTAAAATAACTAAACATTATTTGCATAAGAGAAATCTATATAGTTTTTGATTTTTTTGAGGTGTACTAATGTAATGAATCTTCATTGAAATGTGTACAAATTAAATATTATTATGTGATTGCTTTACCGTCATATTTTAACCAACCCTTAAACCCCAAATTATTCTATCCAGCTTTAAAAAAAAAAAAAACAATAAAAGGATTTGAGGTTAAAGACTTTAATTAAATTACACAAATGTTTGTTAATACTTTTCCAAGCAGAGTCTGCCTTGATCTTCTATATGCCTTTAATTCACTGTTTTTGCAGCTAACTTGAGAACACAAATAAGTTTATTTTAAAAAGACACTGTAATGCCATATTTCAACTCTGGAGGGAGGCTCTACATCAGATCTGAACTGAGCTGAAGTAGACCGAAAGACCAGAGCTTAGCAAGTATCTGGTCCTGAATTATAAGGTTCAATGGAAATTCAATCCAAAAGAATTAGAAATTCTGAATTTATTAACTTTAATAACATCTGTATATTGTAGTTTTGCCTTTTACCATACTGTGTAGTGTACAACAGCAGCCAATATATTTGTTGCAGAGGAATAAAAAAAAAAAAAGCTTAGGACGCATTAGAAGAGAGTTTGCTAGTGATTAGGAACGGCGCTGCTTTTTAAATCCGCTGTAAACTTTTAACCGGATCTCTCTCCTCTTCATTCCCATCGCTATTCCACGCACCTCACCATCCCCACCGTTTCTCGCACAGCGTAGGTGGCCTGGCCGCCTCCCCACCCCCCTTCCGTGCCCATAGTGTTTGTGGGGCATGGTGATTTTGCAAGTGGGAGGCTCGTAAAGGCCTGGCTGGACTACCGGGCAGTGTGATGGATGGAGGGAAGGCTGCAGACTCCATTTACATGAGAACAGAAGCCGGAGAGCGGCTGAATAGAGGGGCTTTCAATCTGCTTGTCATTGAAAAAGCTTAAGAACTTTCTCCAGCGACTAACCAACCCCCCTGCTCCTCCGCTCTCTCTCCCTCTTACTTTCTTCTTTCTTCTCGACCCCCTTTTTCCCCCCTCCTCGCTGTCTCTCATGCTTTTCTTCCACCACCGTCCTCCTCCCCTCCCTCTGTCCATCGCTCTTTCTTTTCGCTCGAAGCCCCCCTCCCTACTTCATTTTTTCCTCTTTCTTTTATCTCCGACCATCCAATCTGTCATTCTGGATCTCTGCGTCTCTCGCATGTATGATGTTTGGCTTCTTTCAGGCTTTCTCTGGACTCTCCAGCTCTCTCGCGAGGCCCCCACTTAAATTTTGATTTGATTGTCGACACAACACCAGGAGACATCAATGTGTTTCCTCTCTTTATTCTCCTGCTCTTGCTTATAATGAGACTGATCCCATACATGAGAATGACTCATGGACAATAGCTCCGGCACACTCCATATTCAGCCTCCACATAAAGTAAGGTTAATTGTATAATAAGTGTGTGACAATGACCTGCGACAATGGCTCGAGTCAATATTGACGCCGTACAGTGGGCTTTTGCAGCGTCAGGCCGCGAGCCAGAAGAAAGCGGCAGCTCACGTGTCAAGCGTGAGATTTTTTTTAGGTTCGAGGTAATACCACTTGTTGCTCTTCTGTGGAATTTTGGTGTGGTAAAATGGGCCACAGGTTTCAGTCACTCAACGTGTCACAAATCCAGAGAAAACGAACTAATCCGATAGGAGATTCTGGTTTTACAAGCCACCGTCTGACACTGAGAGCATGCATGGCTGCTGCTGATTGAAATCAATGTTTCACGCTTTACACCATTGTATTCCTTCAGTATTCTTAAAACTGTTTCTACAGTGGAACATGTAGAGATTCAGACTAATATTTTATGTTTAGGCTTCATTACCAGAATCAGTATCATAGAATAATCATTTTGTTTCCCACAAAAACTGTTTTTCTTAGTGTAAAGTACATGTAAAAAAAATCCAAAGAGCTGTACTTTACTACACTACACTAACTTTTTCCCCCATAAACAACTTTTTGTTCAATGCAAAGTCTCCACGGAAATATCAATGCTAATTTATGTGTGTTTTGGTCAATGATTTGACTGGAAAAACTAAAACAGAGAGGAGAAAAGGGTACGGAAACTCCTTCTCCTGTTCTTGGTGTGCTGAGGATTTGAGGAATTTGTTTACTGATGAAAAAACAATGCCAAATTCGAAAGGGGGTTTTAACAAACTAGTATTATGCATGTTGTCTGTGGTTAGATGGGAGAAACAAACTAAAAAGAGGAGAATAAGTACAGCAAGTACCTATTTTCAGGATGCTAAGGATCAGATGAATTTGTCTATTGACACTCTACACTATATTCTTATAAATAAAGGAGGATTTATTTAGAACAATCATTTTAATAATCTACAGAACCGTTTTCCCTTTATCTTTGCATTTGAAGGGATGTTAACATTTTTCTGTGGAACTCAATAAAGAACCTTATTTTTTAGAGTGTGTTGCAGACTAACTAGCAACTTTTGTACGTTATGTTACAATGACCTAATGAAGTCATTTTTATAACAGCTTTTCCGCAGGCCTTATAGGAACGTTCAGATGATGTGTTAGTACAAGCTAAACTCAGAGGGTGGGAGTTCATTGTCACACTTCTTACTGATGGTCAGTCGTAGTGGCTGTGTTTGGGGATGCAGGGCTCACAATAGAAGTGTGAAGTGATGCCTATAGAAACTAATGTGTATGGATGGCTGGGTGATAAGGAGTAACTACTCACACCTGCGGTCATTAGAGAAGACGACTCACTGGGGTACAAGACATTCAGCGGCAGCAGGGAAGATAAGGGAGGGGAAAAAAAGAAAAAATACATATCCATGAAGTTTTCAACTGTACAAAGAAAAAGTGTTGTTTGGTTTCATGTTGTTGTTGTTGGTAGAATTTTTTTACAATGTTACTGCATGTTTTACTGTATTTTGATCAAAAGAGACAAGAGACAGAAAATTACTTTTTACCAGTATTGTACGCATTCCTCATTAAAAATGTGTATTTATTGAGTCTTTATGTATTAACTCTGTTATGAACATCATCCGTTCATAATGTGAATTTCATAAATAGAAGCAAATGTACTGGGTTGCTTTTTTGTTGTGTTTTGTGGGGTTGGTCAATACAATCTTAAATGAATGTTACTAAAACACACTGTAGTGTCATGACCTTCAACACAAAGCTAGTCATGGTTAAATCAATGCTATTTTAATCCACCATACATTAATTATTAAGATAATTAAATGTATCTTTATATGGCATAACACAACATTTAAAGATATTTTATCTTATATAACAACAAAACTTTACTTTAACAAAACTTTGTCAGGTAATATATGCCTTAATATAAATAGATGGTTTTGTTTTAGTCAAGAAGTTAAAAAGTTAAAAAAGAGAGAGCCACACTGAAATAGAATGAGTTAAGTTCTTCGTAACACACTGTGGTGTTGATTGCAGCCGTGGATAAAGTACACTTAAACGTGTATTTTCAAAAGACCAACTTATGAACCTATAAACTACATGCACTTTATTTTTTTGAGAATGAACTATGGCCACTGTAAAACATTGTAATACCAGTTTAAAGAGTTGCAGGTGAAGACAGAAACTCCTCTCCCCAAAACTGAATCCTCCTCCTGCTCTTGGCCTCTCCACATTCACCGCACCCCTTCTTTAGTGATGCTAATGCGGAGAGAAAGAAAGCAGCTGGAGGCGGACAGTGATGAAATTCTATTATCACTCAAGCACTGAAAGAGTCGCTAGCAGGACGCACAGAGAGTTCAGCTCGGACCTGTTTCGCTTTTAAGGCGAACTAACGTCACTTCAGAACTTGTTGATAGTCTTTAGGCGTTTACAAACACTTTGGCTGTAGTTAAAATCAGTTCGCTCTCGTCTTTTGGACTTATGTGTCCAGAGCGCAGCGCGTAAACATTCACCTTCGCGGACACTGAGAGTCAGTGGATTTGATTTTAAGTTAGTTAGTAGTTTGCGGTGATACTTTAGTATCACCACTAACCTCTGTGGTCAGCCATGTACAGCATGCTGGAACACGACATGAAATCCGCCGTGCAACCGACGCACCAGAGCGCGCAGGGAATGACCCAGCTGAACGGTGGAGTGACGCACGGAGCCGCCAAACCGTCTGTCAACAACCAACAGAGTAGCGATCCTATGGACAAAGTTAAGAGGCCCATGAACGCTTTCATGGTCTGGTCTCGGGGTCAGAGGCGCAAAATGGCACAGGAGAACCCCAAAATGCACAACTCTGAGATCAGCAAGCGCCTGGGCGCCGAGTGGAAGCTGCTGACGGACGCGGAGAAACGCCCGTTTATTGACGAGGCCAAGCGGCTCCGCGCGCTGCACATGAAGGAATACCCAGATTACAAATACAAACCCCGACGCAAGACGAAACCCGTGCTGAAAAAGGACAACCCGGCCGCTAAATATCCCCTATCAGCCGGCAACTTACTGGCGGCGGCCGCGGCGCAGGGGTCGGGCGGAAGCCCGCGGATGGACAGCTATGGCTGGGGACACACAGGTGGCTACACAGGCATGCAGACCGATGCTCTGAGCTACAGTCAGCAGCTGCACCGCTACGATCTTTCTGCCCTCCAGTATCCATCCGCCATGGCCACCGCGCAGACCTACATGAATGGTGCCAACTCCTACAAGTAAGTTTAGAATTTCTCTTAAAGTCTGATATTTGCAATATATGATATTTGAAATGCACGCTTTAATCCCGCGGTGTCTTTAAAAGTTTTCTTTTGTTCTCTCCAGCCCCATGTCCTACAGCAGCACTCCCCAGCAGCCCAGCCCCGTCATGTCCATGGTGAAACCGGACCAGGTGTCTCACTCTCCCACCGGAGCCCACAGCCACCAGCGGGGTCCTTTACAAGGAGACCTGAGGGACATGATTAGCATGTATATCCCCGGTGGAGACACCACAGACAGTGGAGCACAGAGGGGCTATTCCAACATCCAACAGCATTACCTCACCGGTACAGCACCTCTCACTCACATCTGATCAGGAAACCATTACATCTTCCTGTTTCAGGTCTGGAGGGCCACCAGTGTCTGTTGTAGATGTGTGAACATTAACTTGCTATGTTAAAAAAAGGACGAGTGTGTGGACACATGGCCAAACTGGAATCCCAAGGCAGCTGGACTTCTGGCCTTGTTAAAGTGCCTCAGATTACCCCTTTCTGTCACATTTTTGTTTTCTTTGAGGTCCATGTCTTTGTTTTCTGCATAACGTTTGGTAATGTCAGTGTGGCCTGGTGCACTGTTGTTGGAATCGCTCATTGTAATAACACGGCACCTTTATATTTTTCTGTAATCGACTAGCCAAATGGTTGATTACTGCTTATTAATTGCATTGTCAACCAGCTAGTTTAATTTCTCACAGACTACTGACTTTAAAGGCATGGCTGTAAACGCTAAATAGGGAAAGAAGGGAACAGAGATTACATTCCCTCAGTCGCTGCTTGTCCTGATCTTCGAAACACCTCAAAATGAATCTCCCAAGTTTTATTTTTAAGCTTTCATACCATAAGACATTGTAACATTGTGCTGCTCTTCACTGTTTTAGGTAATGCAAAAATATTGAAATGCACAAAGGTTTAGACATTTTTGTTAGTGTAGATATATGCCCTGAGCTTCAACAGATTTTTGTCGCATTAAAAAGTGAAAATCAAATAGAAATTCCGCTTAGAGGGATTTGACTGTATTTTCTATTAAAAAAAAAGAACAATTGATTCTCAACTCCTTTGAGAAATAGAACATTGTGAATAGAAGTGTTTTTTGTGTGAAAAAAAGGGAGAGTCAAAACGTTTTGAATAATGTTCATTAAAAACGAAAACTTTATGAGCTTGTTAAAAGACTGTTTGACTGAGAATGTATTGTGAAATGTTTCTTTTTTTACTTTTAAGCCCTTATAGTAAGGGTTAATAAACTTGTATGTGACTTGACAACCTTGATAGAAAAACAACAAAAAAAATGTAATAAAGTATTTTATTATTTTTGTACACTGGTATTTCTTTCTTCATATATGAAAACTACTTTCCCCCTCAATTTTACAACCGAAATACAGTGTCGTGCCAGTCGGTAAATGTGAATTTCAGCAGGCTTTAATGGATAAAATAAATAGATAAATAATCAATGCAAGTAAACATTAAACTTAATGTCAAGGAATGGTATCCCTTAGTAATAGCTCTCCTCGAAATGATCTACAAGTATGTTGCAATGGACCCCTTAATGCCTAGTTATGGCCAGCATTTTAACTCCATCTGTTCTTTTCCTCTTGCACAGATTTTACACATTCGGTTACATCCAAACACGTTTTACATTGATATCAAATGCTGGAAAGTAAGTAAGCAAGCCCGACGTTTGTTTAATGATAGCATGACAGGTGTTGCGTTTCTCCCGCGCCACAACACTTTGACGTATTAGACGATAATGTGATAAGTGCAAGGCAACCCAGCCCAAACACACAAGCTTTTATTGCGAAATTATCCGAAACAAGCTCTTTCCAATGATGAATCAAAACTCATATGGATCCGCTTCACAAGGCAGCCCGTTTAAAAAGCGACCAGACTCTTTTAATTCATCGTTAATACGATAGCGGGCTTATGGTCTCGACATTAACGCATTTAAGTCGATATGACTAATATTATAATTAGCTAAAAAGCACCAAATTAAGCAGGCAGAGCGAACAATGAGTGCATGGGACACTGATTTGGGAGGGACAGGGCCTTGGTTTTCGCGAGTGCTGATGGGACATCTGACCTCCGTCACCTGACCCCGAGAAGAAAGTGGACATCGATTAAAACTGATAAAAGTTAGGAGGATCAAAACACAGAGGTCGGAAGAATATCCCTCCCTTTCTCTCGTTTTTTTCATACTTTGCCCGCTTTTTCAGGAGAGAAAGCGAGTGGCTGTCCAGGCCGTAATTGGCCGTTTCGAGGCTCATTGTCCTGCGCTTTTGAGCACGCAGGTGCGCGCAGTAAAAGCGCGCGGTTCTCAGCGCCTCTTATGCTCGCCTTTGTTCTCCTTTCTCTCGCTCTCCTACCGGGCAGAAAATTAGCGTTGCATTGAGTGCCTCGTCTCCCCTCTCTCAGCAGTCCCGAGCTTAACCCGCTCGCTGCTCCCCGCTATTCTCATGGTAATGGTGCAGTCAGGACCGGCTAATCGGGGGTGGAGGGGAGGGGAGGACTGGGGGGGATGCCAAGGAAGAGTTTTGAAAGGGGGATGGGAGTTATAAACACTTACGCATATGACGACAAATATAGTCCGCCGGACTCTTAAATGCTGTGGCAGGAAGCCGCGCACAGAGAAGGAAGTCAATAACACTTTCTAAAAGCAGAATGTCTCTTGAAAAGAGTGGGGATGACTTGCTATAAATCCTTCCTAATTATAACTAACTTATAATAAGTTATATTGAGCTATATATATACAGTTTATTTGGTCATGTGCATGAAAATTGCATTGATATTTTATGTACTTAAAGACTCTGACATAATAATAGAAAAATAATTCCAAAACTTTAACCAAGGTCAGTGTGGCTTGTTCAATGTATAAGGAAACCATTTAGTTGTCATGTGACAAAGAAAAACAACCTGTCAAAAAAGTCAAATAGTACCAGATATTTTGACCTTATCACACAATGAAGTAAGAAAACATGTGGTAAATTCATGATATTTGTACACTTATATATATATACATATAAGTACATATATATATATATATATATATATATATATATATATATATATATATATGTTATTTAATTACAATGTACCTTAAGTGTTCAGATACTATTTGAAGCCACTGTTCATAGCAAACTGTGAAATATTTCTGACCTCCAGGAAAAAAAGGAACAACATAAATACAAAAAAAATTGGATATAGTATATATTTAAAATTCAAATATAAATTTTGAATCTTTTCTGAGTGTTTTCAAAAGTTTGGGGTCTATGTTTTATGAAAGTCTCACCAAGGCCGCAATTATTTTATTAAAATACAGTAAAATCAGTGATATTGTGAATATTATAATTTAAATTATGAAATGTAGTTTATTTTTGTGTTGGAAAGCTGAACTTTCAGAAAACAAATAATTTCTTATTATCATCAGTGCTGGAATCAGTTTTCATGATTTGATTATTTAAATGTTTAAATGTCATGTTTGATCAATTTTGTGTAATGTTATTAAGTATTATTTATTTTAAAGAAACGTCACTGACCCCAAACTTTTGAATGGTAGTGTATAGTTTATTGTAAAACTATAAAAATACCAAACATTTGAACTATTAACTATATTGATGTGTAATCACTAGAGAACACAAAAAACTCTCTGTTCTGTAAAATACAGGGAAAAACAGATTCAGACCTTTTTCTTTCGTGTGGTGTGCTAGTGCTTTATAGAGGCTTTCATTCTTCTTTCATTATTTGTTATCAACATTCAAAAAAATACTACATTCCTGTTTTTGTGAATTTTCCTTTCCTTAAAAAAATAAATAAAAAAAAAGTAAAATTATTTTAACCAATATAAACTGCAACTGTTTAAGAATAAATTGTATTTATAAAGCTACAAACTTTCATGTGTTTACGATTTCATTGCCTTTTATGTAAGGGAACCATCAGTTTTCTTGCAAAATGTATTGTAATAAACATTTTTGGATATCAGCAGAGGCTAAACTACTCGGTTTGTGAATCTAATAGGTTTTACATAAAGAGAACACTGTACATACAGTATATAAATAAACTAGATTAATCTCTGAGTACAAAGATGACTGTAAATATTAGAAGGCCAACTTATGCTGAGATCATACTGAATGACACATTTACTTTATTTTTAAATAACTACTGGACCGAAAACCAGTAACAGTTTTAGTGTCTCTTATGCTGATGTTCTTAAACATAACCAGTGTTACTTAGAAGCACACCTAATCTAATAAATATACGCAATAACTAAAACACAGTGAACACCTGCTAAAAAAAAAATCTTTAGAATAAAACAAAGTTTTAGTTTGATACTCGTCATAATTTATTATCAAAAGTTCACAGGTATTTTCATTTAATCATCATAACTGCAGGTCTTAAATCCGACGGAGAACGTATTGGAATTGAAGGATGTAATGACAAATCCTACAAAAAAGAAAAAAGACCATCATTTTTAACAACAGATTGCAGACTGCAGTAGAGTTTAGATAACACCAACAGCTTCAATTTTAACTCACTTTATACAGTCTTCACTTTAGTGACCTTCACACTGGATTCTGCGTTTTTAATCGCCTCGGTTTTCAGCTGTGGCTTCATTGCTGCCCGCACGACCCTGGCGCAGATCGCCGAGTACCTGATGTAACTGAAACGACAAGACAAATATATAGTAATTGAACAACACAAAATTGCTCGTGTGAATATGTCCACTGTTTTTCAAACTAAACATGACGCTAGTATTACTACAGTCAAATTCACAGAGAGCAAGGCCAAACATACTGTACAGAGCATATATAGCGCACAATTTACAGAACGTACAGCAATAAAATACAATTTCCGCAGCTTTTCTGGTTGTTTACTGTCGTGAATTTACCTCAGCCCTGCTTGTCTCCAGTAAGCAACCATTTTTCCGCGGAAATGTGTGTCTTACGCCCGTCAAATGCTGCAGTTCGCGCTGATCAAGGACGAGAGTGAGGCCTGTGCGTCCGGCGGAATATACGTCATAAGCCAGCGTACAGTCTTATTGGCTGACAAACATGCCAATCATAATGTCACCTGGAATACAACCAATCACCGCGGTTTAATTGTACAAAATGTACATTAACCATGAAATAGTTGCGTACAGTTACAAAATAAAGAGGCTGAATTTATTTGTTTGAATATCTGAAATTATAGGTCCGTTTACATTACACAAATTTAGATTTATTAACGTTTTTAGTGTATTATATAAAATATTAATTCATTAATCTCTCTCTAAATCGCAGTATATATTGATTAATCACTTTTTGCCGCTTAAATTAATTATTATGTTAAACAATAAGGTCAATAAAGGTTTAAAAATGTAACCCATTTCCATTCGTTGCTTTTAAACACTGCTTTTTGTTATCTGAAGCTATGCATAGGAAAAGGTTATTTTATTTTGTAGCAATGATCGGATTGACGGATGGTTTGTTGCACTTTGTTTGCATACGATTTCATATCATCACCTCATACCCTTTCTTCATATATATTTACGACTTATAATAATAATAATATTAGTATTTTTAGAATTTACATTAATAAAAAAACCTACAGTATAGTTTAAAATACAGTATAACATTTGATAAAATTGCTTTTACGTGTATGGGACACCTTGGTAATATTAAAAGTTGTGTAATATACTATTTTCTCATTCGTAATCATCACGGATCGGAGACGCTTAATACGTCATGACGTGAGTCATGTTCTTGTGACGTGATGATGTCATGCGGCCTGGGTTAGAGAGGAGGAAGCAGAGGAAACAACAACAAGGCTGTTGGGTCCGTGACAGATAGAAGCCGCACTGAGGTGTCCCGACTAGACTAGCAGTCAAAAATCAGTTCAGTATCACTCCTTGCTGTCGTCCCCAGGGCAAGATGTCTTTGTTTGGGAAGTTGTTTGGTAGCAGTGGCAAGGGGGGCAAATCTGCCAGCCCCCAAGAGGCTATCCAGCGACTGCGAGAAACAGAAGAAATGTTGACCAAGAAACAAGAATTCCTGGAGAAGAAGATTGAACAGGAGCTTGTTACGGCCAAGAGAAACGGCACGAAGAACAAAAGAGGTGAGTTACCTGGCATAGACTAGCTGGTTACCTCAGGCTAGGTTGGCACAGTGGTTGTTAATGCTTCGGTAGTTTAGCGTTATTTTATGTAGGTCTATTATACAAAGGAATTAATCAACATCGTATCATGTGATTGGAATAATATATTCAACGGACTTCTACTAAGACACATGAGAGCTGTCATACAAAACTGCTATATTACTCTCAAGATGCTTGGCATACATCAGGTAACCTTTGACCTATCCTAGTATCCATGGTGATAACAAACACGTACCTCAATAATGGAAACGACATGTCAAATTATCCAAGGATGTTATATTGCGAATACAGCCTTTAGTAAATATTTTAAAATGAATGCAGCTGTCCAAATGTTAACTTTAGTGTTTGTGTGTTTTCTTTTATTATTTTTATAGTTTACTTTATTTGACATTTTTATACTTTATTTGACATTCTCTGTAATGTAAAATTATGCTCTCTACTTAAATACAGTCTGTATTTGACTGTTATTACTGAACTAAATACATAAAAACCTGGAAAGAAACTCCTCCTTTGTCGTTGTTTCCTTTAGTGTCTTTTTCAGGGTGTGCAAATATAATGTAAATGCAGTTACAGAAAGTGTATTTATAAGTCTGTGTTTTTCTGTCCCATCGAGTTGTCCAGAGATAGCTCCATAAATAATTTCAGGGCAATATAAGGACCACATTAAAGAGCCGTCTAGGTTGTGAGGCCTGTAATACAACTCCACATTTAAAGTCCCCAGAACAGAGGTAATCAATAATTGATCTGATTATCATGTGAGGGCCGCTGGGACACAGCGGACGATGACCCTGATGGTTTGGCTGCTAGGGGTGTGGAACTGATGTTTTGTCATAGTTTACAATTCCAATGACTTCATGGAAAAAGTGTGACCTTTGTGTCAGGTGACGTCTTTGGAATGCCCCCCTCGAACGTGCACGTGACATAAGAGTCTGCTGAGGGTTTTATTGTATTGCAAACCAGATAAATTAAGGTTACATTCCATGTATTGCACAAACACAGTTGCTGTTTTCTCTTTTACAAATAGACTGACGGATCAAATCATTGTTTTGACAGTGCATAAAATTCTTAATCTGTAGAAAGCAGAAATGTTTTGTTTGGTATAATGACAGTTGACAGGCTTTGTTTTTGCATTATGACATCGGTTTCAAATGTATTTATCCAGCGTCATCCTGATTTTCAAAGTAATAGCTAAATGAAAGGAAAGTAGAATTTTACAACGTTTAGGTATATAGTTTTAAAACATTGAAACTGTTAGTTTTAGTTATTAAACCAAATTACTTGAATGAAAATACTATTTAAAATAAGTTAAATGTTTTTAAAGGATTATTTAAAAATGATGAAAATGTTTTGAATGGGCTTTAGTTTCAGTTAGCGTTAATAACCCAGCTTATAAATGCTTCAAAACATAAATAATGCTTTTATATTTTGAGAATGACAATGGGCAGATCTTTTTGGGAAAAGAAAGTTAGAATACATGCATATTTTAATGGTCCTAAAATAGGTTTAGTGATTTGGTGCAAAATATAATCGGCTTTGCAGGATTCGTACTTTACAAGTGAAGCATGTCTGTACTGATGTGCTTGTCATTAACTCATTATTAGGCAGCCAACCATATTTGCCGTACAAAGCAACCCTTCTTCTCTTTTTTGCAGCTCACTTGCCTGATTAAGTTTGGTGAGTGTGCCTTATTTAGGAGTCCCTAACACTGCACCAGAAATATTAACAGTAGTAGACTTTAATTTACTTTGATAAAACCTTAATCAAATCTGTTGTGGATCAGAGACCTCACAAATTTAATTTAGTGTTGAGAATCTTACGCTGTGGGCTTTCCATCTTACCTGTACTGTACATTTATTTTCCATGCAAACTGTTTCTTACTAAAGCAACTTGACTATGCAATATGCCCCAGCCACTTTACAGGAGGATGCATGACACTTACTGAGCTAAATCTAAATCAATTGACCCATAATTACATAATGTTCTCTTTAACTCTTTTAAAATAAAACCTCAATTAATGTTATGCAATAGTTTTCTAGAGGGTTCCAAAACCCCCTTGTTTAATCTCTTTACCTTTCTTTCTGTTTGAAACAGCTGCCTTGCAGGCTCTGAAGCGTAAGAAGCGCTATGAGAAGCAGCTAGCTCAGATTGACGGCACTCTTTCTACCATCGAGTTCCAGCGAGAGGCGCTGGAGAACGCTCACACCAACACCGAGGTCATCAAGAATATGGGCTTTGCTGCTAAGGCCATGAAAGCTGCTCATGACAACATGTGAGGAGCTCTTTTATTATCAGTGTTTCCTTTCCTTATTGTATCAGCCTCGCTATGGCAAGGTTTTGGGTTTGTGAGATTTTAAACAAGATTAGTGTACAAGTGCAGGCTATTAGGTTTCTGTATGGCACTTTGTAGGTAATATGTACATTTATACTTTCAGGGACATCGACAAAGTGGACGAACTCATGCAGGACATCACAGAACAACAGGAGCTGGCACAAGAAATTTCAGACGCAATCTCAAAGCCTGTCGGGTTTGGGGAGGAATTTGATGAGGTACAATTTAAACAAGCAAACTCCACAGCCATGATGAATAAATTGAGATGCACATTAAAACCGGGTATGAAAAGATGCTGTGTTGTTTCAGGATGAGCTGTTAGCAGAACTAGAGGAGCTGGAGCAAGAAGAGTTGGATAAGAACCTCCTGGAGATTGGAGACAATGTACCACTGCCAAATGTGCCCTCTACATCTTTACCTGCAAGACCAGGTATAAAACACACATAAATATACATTCACACACATCATATCATCTAGTTTTGTTTTAGACAGTCCTAGAGAAATTTGTTGACATTTTCTAGTGAATATTTTATTTAAAAAGCACATTTTACTAATATAATGTTTCTCAAGTCATGACCTATTATGTAATTTTCTGTTCATTTTGATGCTGCAAATGGCTCCTTTAGACTTCTGCGAATGTGTTCGTATTGGCCTTGTATTGAAAGCAGTTCTTGAATGTCTTTTGTAAATGCAGCAAAGAAGAAAGAAGAAGAGGATGAGGATGACATGAAAGACCTGGAGGCATGGGCTGCCAATTAATGCTCCCCGAAAAACCCATACACACTATACAATGCATAAACCTCACTCCGATTCCTGTTACTTATGGACCTGGAAGGACTCTTCAGTATGTTACCGTATGACGTCTTTGTGTCTAAAATAGGTTAATATTTAAACGCACACGAGAGGAAAACAAAAGCATAAATGCAACTGCTCAAAAAAAAAAAAAGGAAAGAAAGACAAATCTCCGCTAGGTTTCCGGTCAGCACACTCATCTAAGCAAGTCTTGAGATTTTGCCTCGTTTCTCTTCATCTCTGGACTGCTCAGACGCGACTAAAGGCTTGTTGTAGATCAGTGTTTGTGTGTTCGGCACTCCATTACCTGTAAAAGTGGTCATATATTTTCAAGCTTCCATCACAAGGAATCCTCCGCTTGGTCCAAGAAACCAATAATCACCGAAACCCTTTGCACGCAGGGGAAAGTGTCTGTAACGATCTGTCGTGTTTTTTGGAGAGAACGTGTGGTATTTTACGAGTTCATTTGTTCGCAAGTTCTGTTAAAAGCACTGTAAGCCCCATTTCAGTGCAGGTGCTTCCCACGTACAATATCCGCAGCGCCCACGGGACGTCCTAGATCAGCTTTATGAGTCTCCGTTTCAGGACTGAAGTGAGCATGAAGGTTTGAGTGCTGCTGCAACTGTAAGGCTTTTACTGTAAATAGCATCTCTCTTGAATGGCATGACAGTTTACAGCATGGGATCCCTATATGGAATAGTTCTCTTCGCTCAAGAAACATGTACTGCATTTGAGAGATTTCAGAAATACTGGTTATTGATTCTAAGGTATCTTCACACTAGAAGTGGTTTCTTGAGTGTTGTGTTAGGGGCTAAACGACACAGTTTGTTGTAGATTGCTGTCTTATATTTGAGGTGTGAGATTTGTACAAGGACAGACCGCACAGATTATTGTAATATCATGCTTTATTTTACAGAGTGCACTCCTATGATGTTCTGGTGCAGTGGTTTTATTGGTTTTCCTCTCCTAAGAGTCTATATAGAGCATTTGAGTATCGAATATTGAGAGAAGCACTTAAACACTAACGGTTTATTTATCAGACTCGTAACATTTCTTTTGCGTTATTTATTGTTTGTTTGACACTCTTGTTTATGTTGTCCTTCTCACCCTTTCCACCTTACACCTTCATTAAAGTTTTGCCAAATGAACACTTCTCTGGATTTTTTTGTTTTTTGTTTCTTTCCATCGTTTGCCTTATATTACTTTATTTATGCACTTAACAGCATCAGAGCTCACACTGAAGATGTGGTTTTGTATACTGAATATTGAACATGAGTTTTCAGAAACGGTCCCGGTAGGAGAATACCCACTGGTCCATTACAAGCAAGTAGTCTTTCAGAGAGGCCACAGGAATATGTTCTGGTGCTTTTCTGTTTCTTTTCTTTCTTGCAGGGGAAACGATAATCAAGGCTTTGAAGCAACTTGCTGTGTGTAGTAAAGCAAACTGATTTGTACAGGATGTGAAAGATGAAGCTTTAATACATTTGTATGTTTTCATTATCTTGTAGGTGCTGTATTTATCATTGTTATATCATTATCGTTATAATCTTACTTATTATTGTTATTAAAATATTTTGACTGAGTTTCTATGGGTCCTGGTACATGACTTGAAGCCTCATTTTGGTTCAGTTCTTTAGCACAGTGTACATACAGGCTGCGTTCCTGTTTTTCAGTCTTTAATATGGTTACTTCACACACAGTTTGGTCATTTACGGATGTAACAACCGTATTGTGTAACCGAACTCACACCAGTAAATATTCAGGATTTACAACCGCAGGTGCTGTGTGAATGGAACAGGACTGGACAATAGTTGTCTATCACGTCATTCATTGTAAGAGAGAGCAGCTTTGCCGCAGAAATTGAAAAGCTTTGTCGGTTAATAAAGATTTGAAGTAAGAACTTGCGGCTAAATTGGACTCTTGTCATGTCAAACAGTGATAAAAACCGTTTTGTGGACGTCACCATCTTTGATATTATTTCAATCACGGTCGCTATGGTTACTGGTAAGGAACACAGGCTCCTGTTGCACGTTCACACAGAATTCAAAACACAACTGAAAGCTGTTGTGTGAACGAGATCTTTCGAGACTATTCTGCTGCTGTGTGAACGTAGCCACAAACTTACATTCAAAAGTTTGGGATCAGTAAAGAAATGTTGATTTCAATTGAATTCTGGACTTTCTGGTCATACAAGAATCCTGAAAAATAAATCAATTCCTACAAAAATATTAAACAGCACAACTGTTAATATTAATAATAAGTAGAACTGTTTCTTGAGCAGCAAATTAAAGCAGCATAGTAAATGATTTCTGAAGGATTGTGTGGAATGATGCTGAAAATTCAGGTTTGTACTACAGGAATAAATGATATTTTGAAATAGATTGAAATAAAATATGTTTAGACATTATAATATTTTACATTATTTTTCATATGATTTACTGCATTACTATTTTACTTTATATTACTGTATATATACTATATACTGTATAACCAAATATCAGCTTTGGTTAGCATAAACTACTGTCAAAAAAGTTTTTAATACTTGCATGATCTTTTGAAAAATGTAATGTAAAATAGTCTATAAATGTTGTTTCACAATATTAATATTTTACTGCATTTATAAACGAAGAAATGGCATGCTGGAGAGTATGAGACTTACAAAAGCATTACCATATCTTACCAACTTTAAACTTAGTTATTTTAAGTAATAATCTACCTGAACATTTAAATTCAGATCAGTCAGTTGCACAATTATGACCTCATACTATGCTCTAAAACATTTAATAATTTTATGATTGACAATGTTTAGTAAATCTGTCAGCGATATGTAAATCTTTAGTCTTTCAGTTTTAATTTCTACAAACCAGACAGTTTCAGATATGGGGATAAACGTGGGATATATTTTCAGAATTGTTTTATACTGAATGGACTTTATACAGGGGGTGTTCTCCTAATAGCCCAAAATAAGGTTCACCTGAAACTGTTCGTAGTGGCTCTAATTTATAGGCATTTTGATGAAAAAAAAAAAAAAAAAATGGGTCAAGCTCTGATGCGTCCTCATTATGTTAAATAATAGCAAAACACAAAAATCCAGTTGAAACTTGTACTGTTACGTTATTTAGGATAGCCACATTCCAAATGATATTACACGCCTTAAACCACTGTGGATTCTGATTGGCTATCGTAGGACCAAAATGAACACGCCCACGATGGTTTATTTAGAGCGATAAGGCGGGGCAAATTTCGGCCAATGAGAAACGAGATGCTGCTTGATCTCATAAATATTACAACAACCGATTTGCACACACTTATATTCAAGTTCACATAACAAGTTACCTCCTTCTGCACTCACTCAGGTCCACAGCCGGGCTCGAGACCAACCCATATCAGGCTTACCTAACGACAGCACAGCAAAATGTCAGAGAAGCTTCCATTCAAAGTTGGTTAGTATGAGTTCATTTAATTATTGACTTCAGATCATGTTCGATGCTGTTCTGCACAAAATCATACAATCACGTTTTTGCCGCCAGTGCTAATTAGCTAACTCCACTCTGGTCATTGCTAATAAGCTCTTATAGACTCTCGAAAAAGCATATGATTCTCTGCAAAACAGTTTTGAGTTTTTTTTGTTGTTTTTGTTTTAATATCGCGCGTGAATTGTTGCAGATTTTGCTAGTGCTTATGTATCACATGGCAGTAGAGGCGTCATTGTCAGTGTTGCCTTGCACGAGACGCACTATTGCAATTCCGCCCTCATAAAATCATAGTTCGCTCACTTAACATGTCTAGTTTATTAATTTAGTCATTTTGTGTTTGCTCACTAAACATTGTATTTGATTTTTACATTTAACACCTGTCAAACAAGCTAGCGTGGTTCCATTCGGAAGACAGGAAGAAGAAAGTTTGGAAGTTGTAGTCTTTTGCGTTCACTGCAGAAACGCTACCGTATGAGACTTCCTGCGCTTCTGGACTACACTTCCCATAATGCAGTAATCGCACGCGCCGCCGTTTTTCGTTGATCGAAGTCATTCATTTTTGCGTATCGGTTCGTTTGAACAGTAGAGTGAACAGTTTTTTTTTTTTTTTTTTTTCATTAAACAGCAACACAACATATATAACAGTATACAACCATATACATAACAAATGCCAGATAGATAATTGCTTAAAAAATAAAATTTTATAATCAGAACAAATTTAAAAGGGTTTTTAGATCATGTTTAAGCTGTTGTAATTTTTGTGAATCAGTTCAACAGATTAATTGAAAAGGTCTAGTTCAAAATAACGGTTCCTGTTTGTGGTTGACCAATGTATTAATTGGAATGAGTTTAAACACACAAAGTTCCTGTCTTAGTCACACGTCAGCACAGCCAGGCACCTGTCGCTCATGCTTTCGCAGCGTCTGTTGTTGTTTTTCAGCAAACATCTCATGTTCTATGTACAGATAAGGCTCAAGTAATTCAATAGTAAATCCATTTGGACTTTGCTCACTAGTCTTAAGAGATCAGAGTTCAGCTTTTCAAAATCAGTGAATGAAATGTTAAAGTGCACCAGTACTGCCCACTTATTTATTAATAGCCCATTCTGAAGGCATCTTTCAAGGTTTCCATGGTCAATGAAAAACCCTGGAGGAAACAGGAATAGGAAAACTATGCAAATCATTGAAATTGGAAATTTACTTTGGTAAAACAGCATCCTCACATTTATACTAAACAAACACTCTTGAGTTATTGCCTGGATCTTGTTGTAGGTTGCTGTCAGAAATATCAATTAAAATATCTATTTCTGATTAAATACCTTTTTCTTTAATGACATATTTGTTTGACTGTTGAATATTAGTTCAGGTGTGCTTTCCTCCTTGTCTGCAGTGGTAATAACCCTGCTAGTAACGTATAATCAGGGCAGACTGAGAAAATGGATATCTTTTGGGTTGCCTATTGGTCGTTATGTGTGCATATGAAACCAAGCACGATCTCCTGAAACCGTTCAAAACATGTTAGGTATGTGGTTTTGGGTGTCTCATGTTGAATTCCTATTCTAGATATGTCCAAATATGTGACCGACACGTTAAAGATCGTTTGAACCTGCATGTTATAATGGAGTTTGTTATGATTTAACTGTCAATTGCATCAGTGAAGGTTTACATAATCTGTTTGACTATTTACTTGAAGCATTCCTTCATTTTCCTGAATTTCGTATTTGTTTTATGCATACCCTGTTGTCATTTTCTCTCTGTCCAGCTGATATCAGCCTGGCTGAGTGGGGACGTAAAGCCATCGACATAGCTGAGAATGAGATGCCGGGTCTGATGAAGATGAGGGAGCTCTACGGCCAGACCAAACCCCTGAAGGGCGCTCGCATCGCAGGCTGCTTGCACATGACTCTACAGACCGCTGTGCTCATTGAAACCCTGACCGCCCTCGGAGCTGAGGTGAGGATGCAAACACAAAAGAATTAAAGAATAAAAATAAAAAATAAAAAGCTTATTCATATTTGCCTTGGTTTGACGTTGGTAGGTTATAAATTGCCTAGGTATGGAAAATAACAGCATTAGCGTTCTTTACAATTTCAACCAATTCTCAGCAGCTACTTTAAAATCTTTTCTTTTGAGTAAACAATGACACAGTTTTCATTTTGGAGTGAAATGTTTCTTTAAAACCATTAAAAGTTTATTTTTTATTAATTCAGCAGTTACTGAAAGTGTAGTAGTACTTTGCATCTTGTTTGGCTTCACTAATAAAACATGGTTGTTGCTTTATGGTTTTCTTTTTTTTATATATATATATAAAAATAGATAGCGTTTTCAACATTGATAATAATTTGCATTGCAAGATAATTTTTGTTTTTTAAATAAATAATTACAATTGGAAACAGTTATTCTAAATTATATTAATATTTTACAATGTTTAATATATTTAAACTTTAAAAATGCAACCTTGGTGAGCATTAAAAAAATATATATATCTTACAACGTAAATAAAATCTTACTCCGCCTCTGTATGCAATGGTAACCTTTGAAATGTAAAAAAACATTTTTTTTATAAATACAGTGGTGTTATTATTATTCATTTGAACAGTATTCCATAATTTGAACAGTATTTTAGTTTGAAAAGGGACAGTACAGTTCCTACACTTATTTTTTTTCTACTCCTAGATGCCTAACCTTGATATCTGACTAAAATGCATTGCTCTTCTTATCCCCTATTTCCTCTGTCAAACTGGAATTTCCCAGCCCATGGCTATATTTTATCCAAGAGGTTCTGGAACTTATGTATGAAATCGGAGCACGTCACATGCTCTCATTCCTTCCCCTCGATCTCTGTGTGCTCCAGGTCCAGTGGTCCAGCTGTAACATCTTCTCCACCCAGGATCACGCAGCTGCAGCCATTGCTAAATCTGGCGTTCCAGGTAACAGGTGTTGGTGTGCTTGATCGACTGCCCGCTGTTTGCTCTAAAGCTGCGTAATCAAATCTAGATAAGGAGAACTCAGAGTTTAGAGGCGCATCCAGCTCAAAGCATGTGCTTCATACTGGGAAAGTCAGCACAAATAGGTTTAATCTTTAGATTTGACTCAACATTTTTGAATGACTAACATGCAAGAGCACACAAGCAAAGATAACTCTATCAGTGTCATCGTTACAGCTTTGAGTTGACGAAAGACCTGTCAGTCTTTAAGGGATGCAAGCGGAATGATAGTAAACCTTTCAAATGTCTGAGTGTAAAGCGTTTATCTAACAGCTGATTTTACATGGAAAGTGCCCATTTTACATCTTTTCTTAGGCAGCAACTTGAAAGCAAAACATTACATGGGTATTATATTATAATAAAACACACATTAGGTGGAAAAAATCATTTAGTTATTTTACGTATAGAATGAACTCTTTGCCTGCTGTTTTAGATGGATTTGTTTATCACAGTGCATTATGAGATTGCCTTCTTCACAAAGGATAAGCAGCCTAAGAACTTGACCTTAAGTTCTAAGTTTAGCTCGCAGCATAATTATGCTAAAAGCTGTTTTGTAATTGGAAAACAGCAGGTTTTTAGCTATTGACAACATTCTATGGACACTTTGCACTAGGGCTGCAACTAACGATTATTTTAATAATCGATTAATCTGTCGATTATTTTTTCGATTAATCGATGAATCGGATAAAAAAATATTAAAAAAAAACAAAAAAAGCATTTATTTCCAACCCTTAATTCAAAAATAGAACTAAAAACGTTAGAAAGTGCACAAACATGTTGCTCCTTGAGCTGTTATAATATTAATAAAATAAAATAAAAGTGGACTAACATACAGACTTTTTTTTTTTTAATAAAGTGCCACCTGAGCTGCCAGACCAATAATTTATAAAAGAATAAGGAAAATTTAACAGGATTTGTTTGAATGTCAGAACTTGTTTACTTTTGCAGATGCACACACTCACAAACTCTCACACTGACACACACACAGTATCTCTCTCTCTCTCTCCACTTGAAGCTTATTCATTAAATTATCCTCATCATTGTAGTAAGTGCAAGGTTCATTTATACAGCTACCAAGTGCTATAAAAGAACATTAAAATTAAATTAAAAAGTACAACACACACAAATATATTTGTCAATAATAACCTATATGGGACAAAGCACAGAATATACACTGCAAAAAATGCTTTTTTTAACTTAGTAGTTTTGTCCTGTTTTCAGTCCAATTTACTAGATATATTTAATGGCATGATAAATTGTGTATTGTTTTCTAAAAAAAACACCTCAAAATTAAATTATTGTTTGCTTAAAACAAGCAAAATGATCTGCCAATGGGGTAAGAAAAATAATCTTAATAAGAAATAATCTCAAACAGAAGCATCACTTAATTTTCTCATCACTGAGAAGCTGCGCGATTGAATCACCCGCGAAACAGTGATCTGCGGCTCTGTTTATAAGCTGGCGTTCCTTTTAAAAACAGACCAGAGTTTTCCCGCTAATCAAAGAACCGTCTTTACTGATGAGATGCGCATAATATATCGTACTATATATATATCGCCCAGCCCTTATAAAAACGTGTCTTTAGTCTTGCAATGCAAAGTAACTATACCACCCCTGCTTTACTACTGTTATTAACGAGCTAACGCTAACTTGTCATGCTTGTCAAGCTGGATAACGAGTAAACACCAGCGCCAGGGACATTACGTTCCTCACTTTAAAACGGAACAAAAGTAGGATTCTGTAGTGACTTAGCCTGCTGTTGAACTCCCTACTCATTAAACGCTCCAACGTGTTTGCGTTTCAGGTGCTGGATCATTGCGGTGGTGCTCCCGTGCCATGCCATGTCGCTTTTGCATATTTTGCAGTTTGCACACTTTTCTGTTTATTTAGTGTGAAATGCTCCCACACCTTGGATGACTTGGGTCGCACGGATTTCTCTGCCTCCACCATGTATCTTTCCTCTACCATGTACAGTAGCCTATCTTTTTTTTTGCTTGCTCCGCCCTGTCTATGAGGCGCCGAACTCTGCTAGCATCAGTGCGCGAGAGACACCGAGTGTGTTCACTTCGCTCCACGTTTAACTAACGTTTTTTTAAATAATCAAATTACTCCGCATCGCGCGACGAATCGATTATGAAATTCGTCGCCAACTCTTTTAGTAATCGATTTTTACCGATTTAATCGGTTCGTTGTTGCAGCCCTACCCAACAAACTTTTCAGTCCAAACAGCTTGTAAAAGTGCATGTGGCACCGGATAACCCCTTTAAGTCATGGATGCCTGTAGGGAGGTTTGATTGCAGCCTTCTAAACTTCCTGGATTATGCCCTAGTGATAACGGGATCATATTTCACTGTGGGCATTGCGGAGGATGAGGAAAAGCCCATTTCCCAGGCTCAAGGGGTAGTTATATCGCGCCACCCTTTCAATGACACTGATCGCAAGCCAAGGCACAAGATGGCTGCCGCTCCTGAATCACTGCCACAGCATAAGATGGCTGCCACACCCGAAATGCTGCACAAAATGGCCGCCACACTCGAGCCGCTGCACAAGATGGCCGCTCAGCCACACTCCAAGTCAACAGTCAAGATGGCCGCTCAGCCAAAGTAAGTAAGCCACCCTGTTGCAATCTGAAGCAACTGACAAGATGGCCACCCAGCCACAGTCCAAGCCAACAGGCAAGATGTTCCGCCCTGGAGGGTATCACCGCCACCTGCTCTGCCCTGGTGGGCGTTCCCGCCTCCTGTTCTGCCCAGGTGGGCATCACCATCTCCTGCTCCACCCTGGGGGGTATCATGGTTGCCCTCTTCGCCCGTGGTGGTAGTCCCCACCACCTGTTCTGCCCTGGAGGGCGTCTCTATCACCCGCTCTGCCTTGGAGGGCGTCCCGGCCATCTACAATGCCACTGCTCCACCACTTTCTTGGTGTTTGTGGGTAAAAGAGGGGTTATGTAACAATCCCAGCCGGAAGTACCGTCAAGCCCCACCAGAAGGCACTCCCACCTTTCAGTTTCACCCAGGACTCTCAGTTGTTTAACAGACTCAATCTCCCATAATGCATCACTCCCCCAAAGCTGTTGCTCATTATCCACGGCCACTCTCTCATTAGCACTAGCATAAAAGCAAGTCTCTCGAGCCAGAGAATCATGCAGTCTTGAGTTGTCTTTTGCAAAAATTTCTGAGCTTATTACCCGTGTTTGTTTTGCTGTGTTTTGACCTCTGACTTTTTATCTATTGTTTGTTTGATTGCCGCCTGTCCCGATCCTGTGCCTGACCTTGATTTTTCTCTGCCTTTATTGCTCTGTTACTGTTACTGCTCTGTAAACTACTGCGAATGGATCCGCATGCCTCCGTTTCGTTCATTACAATACAAAACAAAACTGTAAAAACTCAAATCACAATGTGATGGCCATAGCAAAAGCTGAATATCCTTTATTTTCTTTTTAATAATAGCTTTTAAGATCATCAAAACACGCACGCAAGGGGGCTTTTTGTGCATTCTATATAAGCTCCCAGGTGGAAGTTCATGCTGAAAAACAGATGACCTTTTTCTGTTCGCCTTTAATTTCCTTCATTTTTTGCTGACAGAAAGCTCTTTAACGCTGTAAGTGCTGACCACTGGGATGCACTTTGCTTGGAGTGTGTTGTCTGATTATATAGGTCAGCAAATTTCCATATAAGCATACCTCTAGATAATAGGAAAACTGCCATTAGACATTCCCAGGTGGCTTGTCTGAAATGGTTTGCAGTGGAAAGGGAATCAACACAAGACTAAAAAGCATTTGAAGGATGATTGTTGGAAAACAAAGTTAGATAACTGAGGAAAGTCAGTTCAATATCTCTGACAAAATATATAGTTACATATAATTTATTTACACGTCCACTGTATATTATTTCCCCTGTCCACTGTGCGCTCTGTGTTAAAACCGAACCTCTTAATCTGGATTCTATGTGTGGAGCCGCTGCCACTCTCTACTTCAGTGACAAATGAGGACATCTCTCTACATGAGATCTGAGAGTCATTAGGACTACAGCGTGAGAGTCATGCTTGATAAACCCCGGTAAGAGGTGGTCATTTCAAAGCCTTGACACTCGGTGGACCATCACTGATTAAAGACTGATTGACTGTCACTCACTGGCTCATCACATGCCTGCACAGAGCCCTCGTGTAAATTCCTTAGAGCAGAGATATTAAAATCCCTCTGACCTGATGATACAGTAGGACTTTTATTTAATAATGCAATAAAGCCAATGCTTAATGCACGGTAACAATTAAAACACCTTCGTCAACTTTCACTGAGTGAGTATGTGCCTCAAAAACTGGTGCAACATTTGCATTTGACAGATATACAGTCAGCAGATTACAATCCATTCATGACGTTGACTAAAGTATATTGTGCTATTAATATTATACATACCGTTTAGAAGTTTGGGTCAGTAATGTTTTGTTTTCTTTTTAAGTGATTAATACATTTATTCAGCAAGGATGCATTAAATGGCAGTAAAGAGATTTAGTTTTTTGTTTTCCCACAGAAATAAATTACAGTTTATGTATTTAATCAAAAAAAATTTGGTGGACAAAGGAGACTTCTTTCAAAAACATACCAACCGCAAACCTTTGAATGGCAGTATATACAATATTAAAGGAATATAAAATTAATAATTATATTGCAAAGATCACTCATGAAACTCCATCCCTATGTGAGCAAAACAAACTGTGATCGATTACCTTAAATAACATTCATGCTCTTCCTGTCTAAGTGGGTCAGAATAAGCTGCAGCTTCTGTTGTAAAAGTTGGTTTTGTGACTCCATACAGCTGCAGACAACACTTTTATAAGGCTATGCCATTATAGTCTAGAAAGTCAAAGAAAAAGTTGTTCCTCTTGTAATTTGTCTACTGCAGAAACACTTTGCAGTAAGCCAGCTGGAAATTACACCACATGAGGCAAATGAAACTTTAACGTTACATGTTCCTTTTCGTAATTATTCTAATAATTCTGCCATCGATTTTCAGATCTACTGTAGACTAGAGTCTTGCAGTTTAAATTGCATATGGAAAATGTATAAAATAATTGGGTATCTGCTTTGTATGAAATATGTTGTTTTGCTTCCGCTATTACATGAAAAATGGCTGCCATTTCTATATTCACCAGCTTTGGCAATAGCGGTTTTCTAATGTGGGGGGAAATCAATTTATCCCCACCATTTTTTCTCTCTAGGTAGCGGAACAAATGATAGCATGTGCATCGTACCACTGAGCCATTTTCTGCCACTCTCTCTCTCTTAATCCATTTATTGAGGCCTGTGGATGTTTTGATCACTGCACACCTAAATTTATGAGCAGATTCAATCTGAAGCACAATTCCTAATGCGTGGTGCTTGTTTTGGCTCTGTATTTATTTTCAGTGATTTATAATAAGCTGGAAGCTCACATTTATTGAGCTTTCGCCATCTGACACATTAATGGACATCTCAGTGATATGAGATACACAAAACATAGAATTGCTATTCAAGAGATTATTTACCTCAGACACAGATATTCAGTTTACTGTATTGCTATATTTCACAACTGACCAGTTTTTGTGTGGAATAATTTGTTTTATTTTCCATCACATTGGCTGGCAATGGCTTCACAGTTCTGTTTGCAGTATAATAGCATAGAACAAAATATTTTGTCTCAGCGACCTCTTTGTGCATACCCAACATAAAGGATTTTCTCTCTCACACTTCTGTGCATTCTGACCATCTATACGAAATCAAACTCACCCTATCTGTTTTCTAAATGCATATCTCATTTTGAACAAGCTGTGCCATTTAAAAAAAAACAAAAAAACAAAAAACTCGAACCCTGCTCTGGCATGGATTGAGCCCAATTCATCAAAAGCAGATTCTTAACAAACTATCTGCATCTCCCCGTGATCTACATTCAGAGTTAATTACCTGCTGTGGTTGTTCACTCCTTAGTGGCCACTGACTCATGTTAAATTAGATAAAGATATTCTTCAGGAGAAAGAACAGTAATCATTGCTATCACTGACAGTTTTATTGTGGAGTGCTTGGCTGCACTGCATTATTGGTCTCAAAGGACAGATCATGATAAAGCCAAATGTGCACTTCAGCTGTTTCATATCAGATATGCAAATCCTTATTTTTTTTTAAATAAAATATTATCCATTTCAATGTGTTCGAAATGTTCGAAAACATTTTATAAAAATAACATTTTATTTAATTTTATCTGATCTGTACCAATAACCAATAGTTAAAAGCAGCTAATAAGAGCCCTTCACACTCCTCCAGATCTTCAAGCACTCTGAAGCATGCAGCACGAATAAAAAAACTGCAGTGTTTCCTGTTCACAAAGTTATATTTGGCGTTTAAATGATTTACTGAGTGTTAGCACCCAGAGGGAATAATTACAGAGTTTTATTGGATTGTCATTGAGAAGGGATAAGGCAGATAATGAGATAAAAAGCCAAAATTGTCCTTCAAGCTACAGTATTTATTAAATAACCAGAGGTTTATAAGATAGAGATGTCTTCATCAGCCATTGCTGCATAATTAGCTTCAAATATAGAGAGATATGTTGGTCACCCTGGCACTAAATTAATTAAATGTTCATTACCTGAATTTGCAAAAATGGAACCACCGTCTGTTTCTCTGTAGTATAAAACCTAAATGAAAGCAGAGATTTATCAGTTTTCTTAAATGCATTTGGATTTTTAATTGCTTTTTTTGTGTGTGTGATGAAAGAATATTAGCAAATGGGAAACGATTCAATAATCTGAAGCCGTCAACCATAAAAACAGAAAACAACGTACCCAGTCAAGTGCAAAGAATACGTTTCAAATAAGAATCTGAAAAGCTCAGTTTTATTTTTCTTCATTCATTTACCTGTTCAAATCTGCTCCAGCAGCCTAATCTGTGGTAAAATAATCACATACTGTGTGTTGTATAATGTCAGTCACAATTGCCTGCAGAGACCTCAAACCAATATACTTTTAGAGGGCTGCACACTATTGTGACAAACTCATTTGAGAATTGGTGAAACTTACTTAAAAACAAGTCACATATACAGTACTGGGCTGACAAACTTACCATGTTCCACTGCAAAACCATTTGAATATAAATCCTCACACAGTCCGAGGTGTTTGAAATAACTTGGGAAAGACAATTGCACATTTTGTCATGCTATAGTATTTATCTTTAAGGACACGTGGTATTCTGCAGCTCTACAATGGCTAATTTAACCCTAAATTGTCATTCAAAGAAAGATTTTCAGCTGACTGTGTTTTACTCACTGACTGACACATCACGGGCTGCTCAGGAAACATGTGCTATACACACCCCCATCACAGTTAATGAGGCATATACAGCTGGTGTAGTGAATGCAAATTCTCCTCACTTTGAAGGGAAAGACTAGACTATGGATTTGACTATACATTTCAATCAAATCGAATGGTTAGATTGAATCCAGAGGTTGTCATGTGCAGGGTTTGCTACACAGTAAATGTACCATAAAGGAGACTTTTCAGATGCAAATAAAGGGGCGTCTGCCCTTTACTGACACTCCTGACCAATCAAAGCAAAGTACAGGAATATTTCACAAAAAGGCAATGTAAACATGTGCCACGATTGTGGCACACGCCACACACATTGTCTTGATTTGTATTCTATATATGCTTACAGTTTGGCTTGTTGTTTAATAAGGTTTCATATTTCATTAAATGAAAATCAAAGTATGTTTTCAGTAACACTTTAGTGTAGGGACCAGTTCTCACATTTAACTTAGCATGCATATTAATAACATATTGGCTGTTTAACGAACATATTCTGCATGACCATATTCTACTAATTCGAAACTTAACAACTACCTTACTAACTTTTAATAAGCAGCAAATTAGGAGAAAAAAGTCACAGTTAATGATGTGTTAATAGTGAGAACTGGACTTTAAAATAAGGTTTTAAAAATGATGGAGTGTTTTACATGAAAATACTATTTCAGGATTTCTAACTCAAGATTACAAAGGGTCACTTTGTAATTATTTGTAAAATGTACTAGCAATTTCTGTGTATTGTTTCAATTATTATTGCTAATACAGCTGTGGGTTTCGACTAATTACACCTGACATTAATTTACACAGTTTATGGATAAATTGAAGATTTTTAAACTTTTTTAATTCAAAGCAGAGGACTATGGGAATACTATAGCAAAACCTCCCATGAAACAAAAAAACCACAGTTACAGACATCTGTTACATCAGTCTTTAATCTACTGTCTTTACTTTACTGTTAATTTCCATACATTTTTTATTTTACTAATGCGAGAATATAAGAGCCAACATGTTATATTTGCTCACAACAGACATGATGAAAATGCAGAATAAACGGGGAGAATCATTTGTGTCTCTTTAGTTTGTTAAGGACACTTACAATTCCATGGCGGAACACGGACTGGGAGAATCCAAAACACAGCAAATTTCCCAAACTGGACATTGAGCAGAACGTCATTGTGACAAATCTATCAGGATCTACCGTTTCGAAGAGGTCCGTTATGTAGAGGAAAGCAACTGCTATAGTCCATAGGCTGCTGGGCAGAAAAAGGGCTGCCTGTACCATGCCCGTTACTGTGACCCGCATCTGGCTCTTCTGCTGAGGCTGGGAAAAGGATTCACCACTCTGTCCCATCTTTTTCATGTGTTCACGCAGATAAACAAAGGTTTTGCCCCAAGAGAATAATAATGTAAACAGCGGGCAGGTGCAATATAGCAAATACGTAAAATTGGCCACATGAAATAAATACAGGTCTGACTCTGGGTTTTCTACTGATGATGTTCTGTTTAGTTCAGGTGAAGTGAAATTGTTTGGGACAGGCTCGAGCAAAAGATACATCACTGCTCCTAAAGTCAAAGAAATCAGAAGCACGATTTGATTCAGAACGAAGCCGATATATAATATGGCATTAATATTCCTCTTAATCCACGTAAAGATGGGATGTTGTTGAGGAACAATTGAAATGTAGTAGAAAATGCTGATCCAGGCATTGCATGAGAAGTTGGCGCAGAAAAACTGATAAATCAAAGCTCTGGTTAGCGTATGAAGCCAGAAAGGTGCATCAAAAAGCAGCATAACTATGGTCAGCACAGTCACCAGTTGTTGAAATGTTGAATTGAATAACACAACCATTAACAAGAAGCGCAGTGGATTGCGAAGCGTCACTCCGGTGACAGGTCTCATTAGGCAAAAAGAGAAGATGATGTTGAAAAAGGTTGCTGTGAGACAAAGGGGACTGGAGAGCAAAGCATATAGCCATGGCTCCATCTTTACTGTCACCTCCAATCAGTTCCTGAGCGTCCTGCAAATGTCCTATTCTTCCTGATACACCCACACTTTTATTACAACAAAAAAAAAAAAAATGATATGAGGTCAAAGTAAAATAGGTTGGTAAAATTAAATGTGGCTTGACGGCCAACCATAAACAAATGGCACACATTCTTACATGGATTAAAAAAAGAACTATCCACATGCACCTCTTCAAGAGTTACATAATCAGTGCAACTGCAAACTTTATTTGCATTATATTATAAAACTACTTATACACACTTTTATTCTATTGACTGCCAACCGTTTGTTCTTTCTTAAGAGGAATATTTATTAAAGGAATATTTCACCCTAAAAAAGGAAATTTGCTGGAAATGTACTCGCCCTCAAGCCAGTCAAGATTTAAATGAGTTGTTTCTTCATCAGAATATATATTTGAAAAAAATCTGGCATTACATCACCTGCTCAGCAGCGGATGATGAACGGG
Source organism: Enteromius treurensis (assembly GCA_032275025.1). NCBI lineage: Eukaryota > Metazoa > Chordata > Actinopteri > Cypriniformes > Cyprinidae > Enteromius > Enteromius treurensis. The sequence continues at coordinate 10,626,519 of JAUCMU010000151.1, forward strand.
TGCCGCCAGTCCAAACTACTGATAAAAGCATAACAATAATACACAAGTTATCCACAGGACATTTGTAATAATAATAAAAAAACATCATTAGTCAAAGGGGACTTGAACTAGTCTCTAAATATGAAGTCAGTATAGATTTCTGCTTGGTGGACAACAAAAAAAAAGGCAAGCCACCCACAATACTGCAGCTTAGCAGTGAGTTTTGCAAGTGAGAAAATGTAAAACCTTGGAAATGACGATGTTCTTCACTAAAGCCTCAAGACAATTTCCATTGTTACTCATTGTTCAGTTTTGCATATGGATGATGCAGCTGGGCTTCTGTATCAAAATGCTTAATTAACCATTAACCAAGATCATGCAAACCTTTATGATATTTGCATTGGTAATAAAGCTTGATATAGTTTTTGAGTGTCATCTTCATACAGTATGTAAAAAGAATTGCAATGGGTTTAAATAAAAGGTCTAAACACGCACAAAGATAATTCAAATTACTCCTGGAAAAAAAGGTAAATCTTTTTGTTAAACTATTTAATTTTTTCTGCAAAAAAAGGATAAATATTATCACACTGCCTATGTGAAATGAGAGTGAACTATATCACAGGCTGCAGGTTTTAAAGATATATTACTGTGCAATAAAAGATCAATTGCACAAGTCAATTCAAAATGACCTTACTTCTATACTGCAAACGTAGAGTACAGAGAACAATCTACAGATTAATGAAATCTTCAAAAGCCATCTGAATTATTAAATGAAATTTCAGCAATGAGTACTCAAAAATGTGGCACAATAATGAAAAATGTCTCTTTTTTTATTAAACATGTATTTACAATATAGCTGTACATTTACATTCATACAAAACAGCCCCTAAAATAATTAATATCAATAGAGGTACAAAATAGTTTGAGAGAGAAATATATCAAAGGACACTTCAGTTTCCAAAGAGAAAGAGAAAGATCTGTCAGTCCAGTCCTACATAATACAACTATCTCTGTATTAGCTGGGGGAAAAAAGCACGAAAGATAATCTGGAAAAAATAAATAATACAATGCCACTTACTGTACGAAGATTATCTTGTGTATTGGAGTAAAAAACACTTTTTGTGTTATTTTCATAGACTTTCAAGGAAGTGATAGTTCCTTGAAGTTATAATCCTTGGTAGTGCTTTATTTTACAGTTCTGTGTACATGCTAAGTAGTTTTTATAGTAATTACAATAAATGGGTAATAACTACAGTAGTTACTAACTATGCCTAAAACTAACCTTACTCCATGTACAGTAGCTACCTTTTATTACCCAGTACTTTCTTAATTAAGCACAATGTAAGTACACGTACTGTAAAATAAAGTGCAACCAAATCTTTTGTTCAAAGTCAATACTGATTTTGTGTTACAGGCAAATATTGTTGTTATCCAGATCATTGAAGGATGTCTAGTGTTATTCTTGTCATTTAGATGCTGTGAACTGATGGTGGAGATTTAGTGGCATTTACGATTTTGAACAGGGATGACAAAGACATCTGATACTATCATCTGTCTCGGGTGATCTGATCTCTGATCTCCAAGATGATTGGATTTTAAAGGAATGGTTTCTGATTTCAAGTGGAATGTGCAGTGTATTTTAGTCAAACTTTACATGCACTTCTGTGTCACTGCATGTTAATGTTGAGCCTCCAGAAACAGATGATAATAGCAGATGTTAACAGATTGTCTCAGGGAGAGGAGGATGCCCTATGACACCAGTTTCACCCCAATTCATATGTGTGATCATGATTAACACTATACTATAGTGTAACACAGAGATGTTAAACACCGGGAAATTCCCATCATCGGTTCCCAATTTGTGTCAAAATAGACATAAGTCTAGGTAACTCGAACAATTCAGTCAATTTATACTTACACAACTTCTTAAAGGTTTGGGGTCATAAGATTTCAATTAAAAAATGCTTTTGTAAGAAGCCTTCTGTGCTCAAGGCTGCATTTATTTGATCAAAAATACAGAAAAACAGTACTGTTATGAAATATGTTCATTTTTTATTATTTTAATATATTTTTAAAAAGTATTTATTTTTCTTGTAATGGCAAAGCTGAATTTTCAGCAGTCATTACTCCAGTCTTCAGTGTCACATGATACTGTATTCTATTTTAAAATGCTGATCTGCTGCTCAGGAAGCACGTGTTTATACTATCAATGTTGATAAGAGTCATGCTTGTGGAAACATAAAAGATTAAAAATATTTATATTTATTGGAAAAATAAAAAACTATTTTACTGTTACTTTTGATCAATTTAATGCATCTTTTTGGAATAAAAGCATTAATTAAAAAAATCTTACTGACTTCTTATAATTTGTTCATTATCAATAAGGCAGACATTTCACATAACACAGACAGGTAATGTTACATTAGAAAGCATCATGTTCAACTCTACAGTTTTTCTGCAAATGTTTTCGATCAAGTCAATTTACTGAATGAGTTTGGTCTCTGTTAGCAGCTTCTTCGTCAAACTAAAATATTTCCCTAAAGGGTAATGTAAAACTGTCCTGCATGTTTACACATGGACACATTTTATTCTTAGCTATGAGGCAGAGAAACGCAAAAATTAAAAATCAAGTTTGGACAGGCTACTGTCCTCGACCTGAAGCATTATATTATTTAAATAATGTACCTGGACTTCATCTTACAATGTTGCCACTTTGAAGATGTTTCTGGCAACAAAAAAATAAATAAAATTCACAGGCTTAAAATATGTGTGTGTAGTTTTCTTTGTTAACAGTATGATTAACACTTCAGAATCTGCATCTGTATTCATGCACTAAAGATGACACTCTCCATTTCAGTTTCTATCCAGAGGGCATATTATTGAATTAATACAAACACCTCCTAACACATCACGCACATCCCATAAATATCCTAATGTTGATTAATCCAACACTTTGGGCAAGCACTGTGAAAACTACAAGCTACTACTTACACAGATCAGAAGATTCCACTGTTCCCAAAATGAGGAAATCTCCAACTAACCATCCTTACTGGATAGAAAGGGCCTCACGACACGTTTGCTGAAGGTGACACAGGAGGAACTGATAGCTGAACCCAACGCTACGAGACTGTCTATTAGATGTAGTATTCTTGCATGCTGTCTCTCATGGAGTTGTGAAGGTGAAACTCTGCCCTGTAAGCAGCTTCAAGGCTACGTTGGTGTTCCTTTTCTTGGAGTCTTGCAGTTCTTTGAGCTTGTCGATGTTGGTAAAGGAAACGAGTCATCACTGCCAGCACAAAGAGGGTACTGAAGACCGCAGCTGTCACCACACCTGCGAATCAGAACGGACAAAAGTTCTTGCATTTATAAAAACACAATGGACGCCTCTAATTAGATAAAATGCAAAAAAGAGAGAAAGTTTCAGGTTTGCATGGACTACAATTTAGAAGCATCTTTAAAATGTAAAGTCGACAACACCAAAGTTTCAAGAGTATATAAAAAAGTATCAAAGTGATACTTTTGGAGCTTTGGTTTTGTCGAATTGACATTTAAAAGATGTTTTGGATATTTTATAGTCAAGCACTCATTTGAAATTGATGTGCATGCTTTTGCTTGCTCTTTATGGACTACAGTTTGCATCTTGTGTGAAAGTAAAATACAAGTTCAGCTCGACAGTCTCTAAAATAACAATAAATTAATATAATAAAACAAAAATTGCCAGTGAATGCAACACCCCCACAGTCTCGCACATTCTACAAACTCTATTTCTCATTTAGTGGGAAATTTATGCTGTCAACAAATAACTAACAGTGAACAATCCCTTGTGACAGTTTCAATGGAGATTGTATTACCATGAGTTACTGCGCACAACAAATTACCAATACAAAGTCATTACCCATTTCTGAAATAAAGAGAGCAAAAAGGAAAGATGAACATAAACAATATGTGTGATAGTGAAAGCTCATTTCATACTTCACTGACTGTTACGAATGAAACAATGAAGCAGACTGAGGTGGTAAAACAAACCTCCGATTACAGCTGAATCAGGCTGGCTGTCGTCTTCGTGATGCTCGTTATCTTTTCCCACCTCCTCTCCATGATCTACAGAAAGGTGACACATGCATCACACAGAAATACAACAATGTTTAAACCGTATAGAGATACATGGGCAAGATGCAGTTGTTTTACATTTTACGTTTCTAATTTTCTTTTTCACTGCATTGCATCTTCTTTCATAAATACCTCAAATGTTCAAAAGTGAAAAGTTATTTTCATTTCTAAATCTATTAATTTCAGTAACAAGGTAGATCAGTGTTATGGTTGCTTGGCAACTCTATGTCAAATGTTGTTGTTTTTTTTTTTAAACTCCTTATTCCCATAAAAGAAACAAATGCTAGTTTTATACCAATAATATTATAACAAATATTATAAACCAGTTTGCAACTAAAAAAATGCACTAATGCTCAGAACATTTTTATAGAAATCATAGAAAGGATAAATAATGGCAGATAAAATAATTCAAACTATTCTGATTTCTATATAAAATCACTTTAGTTTTCATAAGAATTAAGTTCAACGCTAACTGCTACGATTTCTGAAGTGTTCAATTTATAAATTGCATCTATTTTTCTCATAACTAACCCAGCCACAGGGCGTCTAGAAAGCCACATGAACCATTCAAAACAGAAAAAAGCCAGGTGCCATTTAAATAAAGCAGACCTGTGACCCACTGTTTTAACAACTATCATGGTGAATTACTACTTTGATAAATTTCCTACCAAACACATATTGTGATGCCCATTCTTTTCAAATTGACGTCTAAATTGTGGATATGATATGTCTTAACAACATTCAATACTAAATACTCCTTAAATTGTACAGCAGTGAAAAGCCATGCATATAACACACTCAAAGTCAAAAGCTTTTTATTCTCAAACAGCTTAATTATTTTTGTATTCATTTCCAAGAACATACCCTGACGAGATACAGAGGTTGAAAGGTCAGCTAATGCTCCGCAATTTGATTCCAGTAAACGTCCTCGTATGCTGACTAGAGAACTCCCTCGGTTCAATAACGCTGCTTTCAGTGGAGCAACATGGTTGTACTGGACAGATGAGAAGCAGCCAATGAAGCCTTTGGACCCGGCATGAGCGACCTCATCATCCAAGACATCACTACCTGTTTGGAAAAAGAAAAGCATGCAGGTCAGAGCTTTCTCACACACATATTATCAGTAATTACTCATCAGAAACACTCCATACAGCTATCGTAAGCATTTATATAAAATGTTACAATTACAGAAAGGCACAAAGTTTCACTAGTTTCAAACCCTTGAATATTTCAGACGCAAGCACAATCCTGCTCATTCACCGTTAATACATGACTGCTAGACTCTTTGAGAGACTGGAAAAAAGATAAAAGGTTTCAAACAGTCAGCCTTCATTGTTGAATCACCCTTGTCTAATGTCAGGAGAGGGGAAATTTCAGCCCCATCAAGCATCATGACAGGTTCTGAAAAGTCATAGTGTTATGTAGTGGGAGAACTTTAGTTGAAAAGGTAGAAAAACAACATAATGATGAAAAACGTGAAAAAAAAAAAAAAACTCAAAGTCTTTTTAAACAATACCAATTACTGTATTATTACCTGTGACTTTTCCCAAGGTCAGTGACTTCATAGAGTTAAATGCTGCATCATATGAAAGAGTGTACTTCTTATTTTCATGGTCAACCTAAAAAATCAAAAGCAATTGAATGAATACATGAGAAATTGCTTAGAATTAAAATAGGGCTATACTTTAGCTGATTTAATTACCAATGTACTAAACAAACTGTTTTTCACAACTGTCTGTACTATGTGTATTGATCTTGTTTCAAACTAAGATTCAGCGTAAACACGCATGTTTCATGTATGTATTGAAATACAACACCTGAACAAACACATCCTTTCCCTCCCGCTGGATGTGAACTCTATGCAGCCGTCCATCTGCCAGACTGCTCAAGATGGGGCTGAACACATCCGGTCTCTTCTCTTTATGCAGTTGGTACCAGATCTGTAAACTCCCTGAGAGAAACAGAGCAACTCATTTACATATTTGGCCAAAGGTACTTATAGCTGTAGTCAAGGATGAATGATTCTTTTGGGAGCATGTTGTAAATCATTGTAAAAAATCAATGGTACTTGGATTAGTCAAGCAAAAATTAAAACCATGTAACTCCAGTCATGGTGAATTATGTATGTTCCAATACAATTCTGAGTCATCCTGTAGCATTCTTACAGAGCTCAGCAGATGGACTTCACAGCTCTAGCTCCAAAGAAGAGTCTTGCATAAGTCTATGAGACAACGTGTTTATATATAGACTATGTAGAACCTTAGCAGCTGCTCTAAAAAATGTATAAATATTAATTCCCTTGCAATCTCTAGCCTTTACTTTGTATTGGATTTGTCAATACACATTTATTTGTCCCTCCTACGCACATATAGTGCACGTAAAGGGTCAAGGTGTAGGTCGTGCTGAAATTCCCTCACAAAGTTGTTACAGTTATATTTCAGACATCTCTTGACTTTCTTTGTACGCCAGGGATTACTGCACTTAACACTTTTTGTCGATATTTCGAAAAAGCATTGTGTGATTGGATTTAGCTCAACAGGAGTGTGGGTGGTACTATTATGTAGGAATGAGTGTTGCACAATACAAATCCATATTTTGGTAAGCTGGGTGAAGGCTTAAAAGCACAGCTCTTCAAGGTTTTCTTTCTTCCATGGAACACAAACCTAAGTATGGTGCAAAACTGCTCGTTTTTGTGCAATAAAATGAATGGTTACCAAAAATGACAAAAAGTATCAGCAGTCCATGAGTTCTGCACTATATCCTGGTGTAAATATAAAATAAATGCTATATTGTCAGTATTTAGATAACTTTTAGCTTGCTGTATATACGTGTAGGGTATATATTCATATACAGCATATATATTTGGACAAAGGCATGATTTTTGTTATTTTATATTCTTTCTACATTTAGTTTGGTACAGTTCTGAGAAAAACATAATGCACTGATGAGCTCAGCAATATAAAAAAGGCTTGGTCATCCAGGGAGGACAACAGGGGTGGAGAATTCACCATGGTGAAGAAAAGCTCTTTTCATAACATCCAGCCAAGAGAAGAACGCTCTCAAGGAGGTAGGCACTGTCACAGTCTATAATCAAGACAGGACTTCACTAGAGCAGACACAAAGGGTTCACCACAAGGTGCAAACAAGCCCAGATTAGCCAAAAAAAACTCTAAAAAAAAAAGACAGAACACTTCTGCAAAAGCATTTTTTGGATGGTTGAAATTTAGATCAACATGTACCAGAATAACGGGAAGAAAAAAGAAGCTGAGGGCTTTTAAATCTAGTGATCCAAAGCATACAACATCATCTGTGAAACATGGTGGAGCAGTGTGATGGCATGAGCTTGCATGGCTTCCAGTGGCACTGAGTTATTGGTGTTTATTGATGACGTGACAGAGAACAGGGACTTTCTGCCCAAATTCAGCCAAATGCAGCAGAGCTAACTGGAAGACAATGACCCGAAACAGACAGCAAAAGCAACCGAGAAATTTTGAAGGTAAAAAGTGGATTAGTCTGCCATGGCAGAGTCAATCTACTGATCTCAACCCAACTGAGCATGCATTTCACATGCTAAAAACAAAACTAAAAGCAGAAAGACCCACAAACACACAATAACTGATGGCAGCTGCAGAATTTCTCTCTATCTATATATATATATATAGCTTAAAGCTCATGAAAGTCAAAAATAATCCAGTACAGTATATCAAAATATTACAATATTTACTGTACATTTGAGTTTCATTAAATGACCACCCCTACAGTATTTCTGCTTTCTGAATATCTCTTTTTCTTTAAACCCACAATAATATAAGACTGCTGACTTGGCAATGGTCCATGCCCTAAACTCCAAAAAATCACAGAATTTTGGAATGAGAATTAATAAATGATGACGAAATTTTCATTTTTGAGAAAACAATTCTTTTGAGAGTTTTAATGCAAGCCCGCAAAACCAACAAGAAATGAACAGCGTTGTCTTATCTAGTTTAGGCTGTTAATGTTTTGCTAGTTAATTGTGATTTACTACAATTCTAGCACCTTCTAGTGATCTACAAGGCTGTAAAACTGACAGTTTAAGAACCAAATGAGCAGGATTAATCAATGGCCTTGTGGCCTAGATCTAATTAGAGAAGAACGCAATCAGCGAACAATAACTTTTTATGTTTCTTTAGATTTAATCTCGCAGTACAGCATTCCAGATAATAGGGGACGTAGGTAATTCTGCTGCTATATCCCTATTATAGACATATAAACCTTTCATAAACTAATGTCATCCAGCATTGAGAATAATATACGTTTAAACAGCTGACTCACCATTCCGAGCTAAGATGATGGCCACATACTGCTGGCTGAGGGTGTTTACTGTCAGCAGCATGGCAGGACTTTGTGTGGTCTGGAAACTCAGTGCCATGTTGTCTCTGTTCTTGCTGTACTGAGAAGGGACAGACAGCACTGCGGCTGACCGGTTCTGTATGACAGAGAATGGCTCCTGAAAAATGTAGGTGACTGACGCTCCCCTTTCAAAGGACATGGACACCTCTGTGAACATAAAAAGACCAGATGGATTTTGTCACTTGCTATAAATCTAATCAGAGTACACATGATTTTTATTTAAACACTTTAAACAGGGTATGTGACTCTTGCTAATGCATTCATTCATATCAATGGATTCTACAAGCGACCGCCATGCATAATTTAGCAAACAAGGAAAATCCCTACAAGCAATTCATTTGATCACTTTTTCATAAAACTTCATGGAGTGAGCACAACTATTTGGGCTTTCTGGGCTAAAATGCGGATCATTGTTAAATTATTGTAAAAATACACACAATGACCAATTCTTTCAAAGTACATCGATTCTATTCTAACTCAGACACAACCACCATCAAAAGTCTATGTATTTACAGGCCAATTTGCACATTTAAATTTTCTTTTCAAACTATGAACTTTTCAAGTTTGCTAATAGCAAGAATTGAACCTTAAAATAAAGTGTGACCACTACCTGTTGTTAGTATTAGGTGTTTTTGTAGAGTGACAACCTTTGCGGCGTGGAAGTATGACTTTATTACAGACCTGTATGAAGTGTTTACTGTAGCAGTAGCCTATAGTCATGCCAGATAAACTGTGAAAAGAACTGCTGTGCCAATTTGACTTAAAAGCAACTTTGTGCAAACTGACCTAAGTTTTGGGAAATGTGTCCTAGTGCTGGTAAAAAAATGGAAAAATAAAATCTGTGAAGACAAATTCTGAGTGTTAATGTGAAATGTTTTAGGTTTGCTAGAAGTTAGATCCTGTCAGTTTGCAGGCTGGTCAACAAGTCAGCAACAAATATCATTTGCAAGGCATTTTTAAGCATTGTGAAACATTTTAAAGTGAAACTGGAAAAAGGCAGAGACAGACAGAACACACAGAGATGACAGACAGAAGGAAAAACAAAGAAGACACAGAGAAAATGAAAAGTTGAGAACATCATAATACATCAATGACTATTGGAGCAAGAATCAGAACAAGCACTTTGGCATTTTTAATTACATTTTCATCTCTGTCTGTATTTGAATAATGTGCATCATCACAATGGCAGGCTCTATTAGATACAGACTATCAGACAGACAGACTGAGGCAAGAGAACAGAACATTCAGACCTTCTCATCTCATCCTCAGTGCCTTTGATCAGCACAGCTCATCAGATCAAAATAAAGAAAGGCAGCTTAACGCACATCTGACTTTCTGATGTCTTCATGAATACAAATGTGTAGATTTTCCCTTCTTGCTTATGGACAGATTATATAACACTATATTTCTGGGGGGAAAAAAACTGTGGTATGAAGTATGTCTAGGAGTATGGCATAACTTTCATTAACAAGACGCTTAAACAAGCCACCCACGCAAAGAAAATGGAAAATTCAGGCATAGCAAGGTTAAGAGAAGTCATTAATACTTTGTTGTTGTGTCATAATGGAAGGGCAGCTTTTGTAAGCTGAAGAAACTTAGTAGCTTTGTTTCAGATTCTGCATATCAAGATGTTCACAAATAACACTCAACACATACGCCTCCGAGACTTCTGTGCTTTCAGTGCTCATACAGGCAACATCAAAGCTCTCCAATCCAGCATCAGAGAGCCTTTGATAGAGCAGAGTTATTCAAAGACCGGCAGCGCTTGCCCACTGACATATGGCTAAATTATTTTTAAGGTACATTATGCAAATATAACGACGTCACTAAGTCATCCATGAATTCATGTCCAATATTACATTGCAGTTTCATCAGGTCCAAGAAAAAGATGATGCTGTTGGAAGTATTCATTATTGCTTAACAACCGTCTGCAAAACAGTTCTATTTTAGAGTCAGGGTTTTAATTGTTAGATTGCATTCGTTTATTAAAAAGGAAATGCATTTAAATTATTTATTTATTATTTTCTGTTTATTTGGTATTCATCAAGTAAAACATGTACTCTCAAATTAGTCTTTTTCTTTTATTGCTATTGTTTGCGTATTATTTCACAAGTCCACCCTTACATATAATCTGATTAAGCAAATATTAAGCATATTTTAGCGTGCTGTGCCGGGGGATAGCTCCGAGGCAAGGATATAGCCCGAACCCAGAGAACTCCCAGTCCCAAGCATGGGATGCAAAATGGAATAATAGTGAGGAGTTGGGATGAAGGAGGGATGCCGGAAAACTGTTGTAGTACAGGGGTAAGTAGGCTGTGAATATATATATATATATATATATATACTGTACACATAACTAGCTAGTTAGTGAAAGTTACACCTGTGTCCAATTGACAGATTATCTGATTGTGCTCCTCCCGAACCTTTTTAATAAAACATAGTTTAATTTAACAGTTATAAAAGGTTTAATTTATTGACATGACTAGTTAAATGTGGAATATTACCTTCAGTGCAGGAGGGTCCCCCATAAGCAGAGTTAGTGCAGTCGCACATGTAACCGCTGCTTTTCTCAATGCATTTCCCTCGATTGTGGCAGAGACCAGCTGAGCTGCTACAGTGACCCGCACACCCTGAACTCACTCCTGGTGTCACTTTGGCCCGTTCCTCCAAGTCAAAATTCACTCCGTTGATGTTAAATGCTCGAATGCATCCAAGAAAGCCTCTTTGTCTTGTGGCTGTGCCCCCTGAGAGATATGTGAAGAAATTATGAAAAAAAAAAAATATATATATATATATGGCTGTATACAGAGTAATAAAAAAACAGCTCGACTCTCTCTCTGCAGTGCACTTTCAAAAGGTTTCTTTTACCAACAAACAGCTGGTTTCCGAGCTGAAGGCGAAGGTGTCCATCAGGTGGGGTTTCTATGATCCGAAGGGGCAGCTGGTCGACCTGCAGGCATGCTTCTTTCACATTGCGCTCGGCTCGAACCCAATGCCACTGCCTGTCGTTCAGTGGCACAGGAGATTTGACGGTCAGGACTACTGGCCCTTCGCCCACATTAAAGGAGAAAGTCACAGCTGAGGGAGCTGGGTAAACAGGAACATGAGGAAAGAAGTCTGAACAAATACAAACTAAGACTTCTAACAGTGCTAGATAATACCTCATTGTTAATTCAAGTTAGGGTTATACTTGAAAATTAGGTTCTATATGTTAGCGTTAGTTGCAATTTGTTAAACTTTAACTAACAATGACCAATAATTTTACAACATAAAATAAAAGTAAGTATAGATTACACATACACCACCATTCAAAAGGTTTGTATGATCAAAACGTCTTTTGATCAAATAAATTTAGCCTTGGTGGGCTTATGAGACTTTCTAAAACATTTGAAAAGTAGTGAGTACATAAAGAAATGTTTAACTTTTTAATTATTTTTCATATTATTAACAAAAATATATAGAAAAATCTAAATGATAAATTAAATTAAATGCATGCTGATTTTTTTCACTGTTAACTCATTATACCTATTGCATAAACTAACTGTTGAGAAATTGATAGTTATTTTAAAGTGTTACTCAAGTTATAGGCCTACACCAAACTAAGATGAATAGAAAAGCATTATTAATATTGTTATATTGTTTAATTACAAATCTAACGTTGGGAAATTCTTATAGATGTGTTGGGACTCACAGCTCAGCTCAACCCGGATAAAGTCTTGAATGCCCATGTTTTCCACAAAGACCCCGGAGGGGGAAGCAGTCTTGAAGTAGAAGGAGACATCGAGAGAAAGCTCCACCTGGAGAGACGGGAACTGCAGATATGAAGCCGCTTGGTAAAAAGACACAGCATTCCACAGGAACTCTAACAGAGAGGAAGAAAGATAAATGTCATATATTGACAGTTTACATATTCTTCTTAGACAATCTGCTATTTGTCTACTTTTTCATCTTTCTTATTCTCTTTCGAACATCGCTCCCTGTCAGGAACGAAAACAGCAGAAGAGATCAGTTCACGCACTGTCACCAGAGCACTGCAGGGGTCCCACGACATACATGGCTTCAGAGCCCAGTCTGTAAGTATCGCCAACTACAATCTCCCGCACTGGCAAGTGCTCCTTGTATGAGAGGATGCCAGTGTCATTCTCCCTGTAAACAACAGACACAGCATTCAAACAAAACTGGATGCATTTGCTAGATAAACACTACAATTAAAAAAAAATTGGAATATGTAAGATTGTATTTTGCATGCATTTAAACAATTTACTATTTTAATTCAGCAAGATGAATTGAATTGATTGATGGTGTCAGTAAAGGTTCACAATCTTTTTCACAATCTTTCACAATATTCACAATCTTTCAAATGATGGTGCTCTTTAGAATATTCTTTTCTACATCGACAACATTTACTGTCATTTTAATAAAATAAATGCAGCTTTGGAAAGCATAAAAATATAGATACAATTTTAAATACATATCTCATATTGTAAATGATAAATGTGCTTTAATGGGTGTACTGTAGTGACCCTACAATTAATCTTAATAAACAAATACGTAACGTAACAAGTTATGTCCTTTATCAGCTTTTTGGGATCAGGTATAAATTATGCATAAAATTGGTCTAGGCATACATAAAAGATGTTTACTGCATTTCGTTGGTTTTGAGGCTTGCCTACGCACATACTGTAATTGCACAACTTGTGTGCAATTACCAGTGAATTAGACCCAGTGTTAGTAAAAGTAAGGTCCATCTCAGCAATCAGTAATAGACATCATGAGGTGCATTTGCCTTGTTACCATGACACTCTGTCTGCATCACAGTTGCAGAAGTAGTTGATGTCAGCACAGTTCTCTTCCAGACCGCAGGAGCACTGCTGCACCCCTGGCTGGAATCCTCCCCAGTAGGTCCTCTTCTCTCCTCTGCGGTCCAACCACCAGGACAAAGGGGTGCCATCTGCAACAACACCAAATTTATTAATGTTAATGTACAAAACACACATTAATTCCATTTAAGACCTGTTCAAATCAATCCTTTGCACAAGATACCAAAATTGAGTTTCAGACCTATTGTCAGTAATAGTCACAAGTACTTACAAAACAATTTTTAGGGTGTTAACTAATGCAGGATATAATTTCATAGGACTAATTCATATGACTACACATTGACATTATAGAGCTTTTTCATTTACTGTTGCACTGAACAAATTCTAGTAAATTTCACAATTAAATAACAAAGAAACACTCAAAAGTAACACATTGAATTAGACATGCAATATTGAAGTGGGGAAAAAAAATAAATAGTGTGGTTTTTTTTTTTATTAATTACTCATGTCATTCTCAAAACAGTCCATGTGACATCAGTGGGTCAACTTCCCTCTTGCGATTCTACAAGAATAATTTTTTTGCGCAAAGAAAAAAAAAAAAACATCATTTACTCTATCCATTCTTCTTCTGTCACATTTTAGAGAGAATGCATATGCTTTCCTCTTGGCGTAAAGAACCACAATTAACACATACTTGCGTGCTTTCACCTACAGTAGATGTAAACAAGACTGATTTCGTTGAATATGTTAAAGCTTACAATTACGGTGCGGTGTGATGCTCTCTAAAACGTTATACATAAGTCATGGAAGAAGAATTGATATAGTAAACTATGTTACTTTTATTTTCTTTGCGCAAAAAAAAAAAAAAATCTCCCAGCATTGCAAAACTGACGTTGATCCACTGATGTCACATGGACTGTTTTACCTATGTCTTTGCTGTGTTTCTGGATTTGGGCTAATTTATTGTATATAACAGGTGAGATATCCATTTCACCTCTCCGTGACTGTAATTACTTGATATTGGACAAAATAGACAAAATGGTAACTACCTGGAAAAAATATGATACCTTTGATTTGTGAAAGAGAAGAATTTACATGAGTATAGACCATGTAGAAATGACAGATCTTTAAACTGACAGCTTAATTTAGCACACTAAATCAAAACACTTGTGATAAGGTGTGCTAATAATGACTTCCAATAAATCTGCAATGCATATTAACACCAAGTGGAATTTAATCTGGGCAGTAATTATGGATTTAGACTGGGATGACTGCCAGACTGAAAAAAAAACATGGGTATTCTCTGCTAGCTGAAGAAGTTCACTACTTGTATTAAAATAACATTTTTAATGTTTAACATTTTGAAATTTCTCTTGTAAATTTCAGCATTTGATTAAATAATTTAAATTGTTTACAAAGACCTGTCTTCTGACAGTGAGTGAGTGAGTGAGTGAGAGACATTACACTTATGTGATGCCATGATAATTGCTCACTCTCACCTCTGATTTGAAAGAAAAACAAACTAGACAACAGCCCTCACAATAGTTTAACACAAAGCGATCTGTGTTAAACAACTATGGTGGAAAACAAACAATGTCTTTTAAATGTCTTTAAAATTATTTTTGTACTATTGCTGTAATAATAATAGAAAGAAGAAGAAAATTGCCAACGTAACCTCATAAAAATCTTAAATTTGCATGATTTGTTTTAATTTAACTGTAAACAAGAAAACACATTTTTAATAGCAAGACGGACAGAGAGAAACCAGTATTTCAAAAAGCAATACAAATAATTATGCTATTCTTTAAAGCGAGCTGGGCCAGAAGAGAGAGGCAGCAAGAGAGAGAACCCCCACCCCCCCACCCCCCACACACACATTTTTATGATACAATAGGTAGGGAATAATAATCTTGTTTATAGTCTGCAGTGACATGATATCTGCCTCAAGGGAACGGAGCTACATCAATTTTTCATAAACTGAGGAAAACTGCACATGACTCTCTCCAAGAGCTGCCAAAACTGAAATAACAGCTTTTCAAAATCTCTCCCTTCCTTCCTGCAGACACTGGATGACCATTATGACCTTTCTCACATACGTTTGGCGAGATGCTAATGTAGCAAATATTTTTTTTATTTTCTAGTAACGCACTTCATTTATTGTCATGATAAATGTCATGATGTAAAATTCTCTTCAAAAGTGTCTCATTCACTGTGATTTTACATAATTCATTATAATTATAATTGAGAGACTTACCCCAGGGGTTAAACAGCCGTGACCTTCTGCAGTGGTAGGTGATTCTCTGCTCACAGTGTTCTGACAGTGACACCACGGCCTTCAGCAGTTCAGATGAGGCGCTGTAATTAAACCATCCCACATATGGCTTCTGCAGTGTAGTGCCTCGTACTCTGACTGCATTCGAGCTGTTGTGACGAACCACTGTCCACACTTTTCTTCCTGAAACATTTATTTGCTCTTCATTATTCCAACATTCCAGGACACGTAATAGGCAAAAAAGATAACAGAGTCTTTTATCTAAAGCACCAACAGCAGGGACGCTTTTTACCCCAAATACTATACTTTTATGGTATTTTAAAAGCTGTTTCTTTATTTATCTTAAGCAAAACCATAAAGAAAATCATAAAGAAAGTATTTTCCCCTGTGGCGCCTTTAGCCCCGTTGTACCCTATATTTCTTTTAAACTGAAAATAGGAATGTATACTTTTAATCTACTTTTTATGTACTTTTCAGTATTAAAATTACATTTAAGTATACTTGACTTACTTGATATTTGAATATACTTGACTTATACTTATTATATACAATGTTATTTGGTAGGAGGCGCTAGTATCTTCTATACAGAATTTGCAAAAAACACAAGTGAAGAAAAAAACACAGATCCTTCCACATGTAATCTAACACAGTCATCTGTCATAAAACAGCATCAAAACTGTGGAACGTTATCAGAATAAAATGCCGCCCAAATGAAGAGAATAATAGTTACTGTCAAACTTTGTGTCGACTCCATCTGCGTTTTGATTATCATTCTAATTATCAGTCCTTTTTTCAGCTTTTTGTTTAAAATTTTGTTTATTTCTATTTTTATTTATGAACCTTACCCACATTCAAAAAGAATGCATAAAAAACTAAAAAGTTTTCGTTTACAAGTTGATCCCTTGCTCTTTCTTTCGACGTTTTGTATGTTCAGATATTCATATAAGAAAATATATACAAATTAATACCTAAATAGGGACATACTAGACTAGTAGATTAAAGGTGCCATAGAATGGATTAATAAAGTATTTTAAAACCATGTTCGCTGCTTATTCAAAATCACAGTTAAGATTTAAATATATTACTTAATAAATCTGATTCTGAATCACTAAATGGCTTTCAGTCAATCATTGATAGTGGAAACTATATATACATAAATAGAAATAAAAACACAAGATTTTTGGTGTGTTTTCTTATAAAACCATGTTTGTTGTAATTCCCAACCATAGCTCACTCAAAAAATGAATGTTTAATGGCAAACACATTGAAGGTTAGCAGATACACAATCAATTTATAATGAGTTAAGCCGTTTCCCCACAAAAGTCAGTGTACTGAACTCAGCATACTCACTGACACACATTCAACTCGGACACAGAACACATGGTTCTGTACTTGCATTCTCAAGTTCAAGATGGCAGTCAAGAAGTGAATCTAATCACTAGTATACAGGCAAAAATCACTTCAACTAAAAAATAAGGCAACACAGTCTCACTCCCAACCCGTGACATACTGAAGCTTGATAAGGCCCACTTGGCTTCACTTTTTGACATGAAGGTTGTCTGTTGTGTTGTCTTAATTTAAGGATTTGCATGTGTTTGTGAAAAACGTTTTTATGTCTTTATCTCATTCAAAACGATACGCCCGTCCCGTTGAATGATGCAGTTGTTTACAAGACACAAGAGTCAACATCATTCACAACCAAAGCTGAAGTAAAGGCTTCTTCTCGTGGCATTTTCTGAATTTGCACACAGAGACTGTAGCACAGGATTAGCTTTATGGTGGACAAGACGGTGATTGTGTGTATCCCTCTCACAAATAAATTATTTTGACTTGGAATATTAATTCTTTTTAAATAATGACGGTTGTATCTGCCTGTTACTGTATATCTTGTGTTTTATTGACAAATTGTAGGTTTAGAGGCAGGTGTCTGGTTACATGCTCATAAACGTGTAAACAATGTAATATAAATAAAACTGTTGCTACATGTTTGCATTGAAAAATCACACCCCAACACATATGCAATAAAATCAATATCATTACCCAATATATTTGATTTAAGCATGATTTTAAAATTCCCAGTATATGCCATTGGCATATTGATGGCAAGGGTTTCTTATTTAAAGCAATGGAGCACCTGGACATTGAAAAATAACGCTAAAGGGGTATCAAGAGGCAATATCTGATGAGTTGAGAGTGAGACGGTGTTGAATAGCAATGAATGCCATTAAAAATTGAAAAAAGAAAAGGTAATCTATATAAAATATTTATGTAAAAATAAACTTAACATACACTTTATTCAAGCCACAAATACTAAAAAATAAACAATACACTTATTTTCTAGCCTAGTGTGAAGTTACAAATACTTGTCCACAATTTATTTTAAAACTATGTGAATGTTGTGGCAGGATTTTGAACAGCCTCTGAATTCTTCACATAGAATATAATGTATTTGTATTTTAAAGACATAACACTTCTTGTCCAGAGTGTGATCCGCTTTATACTTTATACTCTTTATACTCCTGGTTGGAGGCAATAATTGATGAACCATGACCTGCCAATTTGGCTAGTGAACCGTGGTGTTACCCATTTGCAGACTGCTAATTTCAGACCCTTACATTTAGTAAAACACGTGAAAAAGATATAACGGTTTGATCAAATAACATTTGAGCTGGGGTCGAAAAGAAATAACTGACCTGTAATATTACAGTAGACCTGAATAGGATCAAGAGGGCCACTCCCATCAAGATCTATAGAAAAATATCCAGAAGTGCTTCCAGCAAGCCTGTAGTGTTCACACGACGCTTCATATAGGGCTAAGAATTCAAACAGAGAATACAAGATTTCATCAAAGCACATTTCACGAACAAGATCAAAGACATTGTTTGGATCTTCTGTGTGTCTAGATGTGTGTACTTTAGCAAACATTGCGTACTTTAAGCAGTAAACACAGACCTGCAAATACAGGATCAAAGCTAAAAATATTAAGCATTTGATAATGCATACACTGTATGTGATGTTAGTTGTTGTATTGCGCGCATGTCTTCAAAGCGTAAACTCATATTCAAATAACCTTAAGGGAATTTTGACAGTGAGCAATACATTATAAATGAACAGTAAGTGTGTTTGAAATGTAGGAATCCATTGCGCAGACCTACAGTTATGGCACGTAGCTCCACTGTATCCTGTACCGGTGCAATCACAGGAGAAAGACGACCATGTCTGGGAACACCGGCTGCCATGCTCACAGAAATTATACAGACACCTGTCATATAAAAAAAGAGATAGGTAAACATTTAATTCAAGTATACAGGGAAAAAAAAGAGAATAAACCAAGTGTGACCAAGGATTACAATGCACTTTGAAACAGAATATAAGCAGTCAGCATACATTTTTAACAGGCTCATTTTGAATGAAAGTCCTCAGATGCCAGAGAACTGACTACATGTCCATCTCAAGTCAAAATCAATTTTCTGAGACTGAATGAGTATGTCAGCATACAATTAAGTTGTCTGTTGCCAGCATTGAAATAGACCTTAATGTGGCCCCACTGCTCGACGGCATCAAACAGTCTGTTAAATTAAGAGAATCGTTGGGAGTTTCGACAGAATATTTCATACCAAGTGCAGCTGGATCTAATTTAGAAAGGGTCAAATTAATACGTGCAATTGTGTGAGGGGAGTATCAGAGACAAGATTTCCTTTTCAAGAATTTATTTGCCTTTCTATGAAAAAAGCACAAAGTCATGATGGTTCACAATCTCTAACAAAGGGAAACGAAAAGTAACAAAAGAACAAAATAAACTAAACTAAAGCTAAAAGCTTATGCAAAAAAAGGCATTTAGTGTAATAACACGAACACACAAATTTAGAATTTAGAACCTGCTTCAGCAAATTTCATCTCATTTCATCCATCTGTTTTCCTCAGAGCGAAATGAGCCTTTGTTTTCTTCAGTATCTTGCCTGTCGATAAACTAACAAGCAGACAAACAAAAATTGATATGCTTGCTGGAGACGTGTTGATTAATAGCGCATTAATTTGTCTGCTTAACTTTCACAATTACCAGCCTTTTAGACCTGCATATATAATTTCACAGAGCTCAGTTTGCACGCCTGGTCCCTGAAGAGCCCACTTTACGAGGCCTCCACGTACAATACAGCCATTCAAACAGCCATTAACCACTACAGGGAGAGTCAACTGCAGGCTGGATACTGTTTCAGGTGATGATTTCATTACCTCTGTGCTATTTCTAGTCATGCTTGGAAAAAGGTTTTGCTGGACCATAAAATTATGCCAACCATTGTGCAGAACTGCTCTGCCGCAATAAACCGCCCTGTGAAATTTTACTGATAGAGGTTTCTGGTAAGGGGACATTGTCTAAAGTAAAAGTCGATGACCTGAAAATTTGTTGTAAGGTTTGTGATGTGGAAAAAAACAGGACACACTGCGTGTGTTTTCAGTGAGTGATGGACAGCCGATCTCCATTTGTGATTTTAACTGCTCATAATAAGTCCCATTAAATCGCGTAACAGTCAGTTTAATACTTCAGTAACATTAAACATTTAGAACAGCATTAATGTTATTAGCAATATAAAGCTAGAATGGTAATATAGAGACATAAATCAAAGGAGAACTAACACATATATCAGAATTTAAGGGGATTATAACATAATTGTGGCATGAAAATGAATAACCTTGTCATCAAGGAGACACGTAGCAAATACTGAGGAAGACAATGTGATAACCTTGTATTTTTCAAATATAAAGACATCAGTCTACTTTGATATAATTTACAATTGAAACAGAAAGTTATAACTACTATTTATTGCTACTATACTGCTACTGTTAATACTGGTCTCAACGAACTAGCTCTGATAAGCTCATGTAGCTCATTTGCAGATACCTCACCTGAAACTGTTTCCTATGTGTCACCACCTTCAGACAAAATAAGGACTACATCATTAAAATACAGAAATGGATGCCTTTCACTGAGGCTTCATTAAGTTTGAAAATGCTAGTGCTAGACAAAAACAACAAAAAAAAACTAATTTGTCTCCATGGAGAAGCTCTCTTTGACAATATCCAAAACCCAAAAGAGGGCAAAGCGTTGCAGGGGTCAGCTATTTTGGCACTTGATTATCAGAGACACAGTCTGAGGCTGCATACAGAGGGGACAGAGACGGAGGAAAGGTTCAGTCTAGCAGCCGGGAGCATTCGCCCTCTGGCAGGCTCACAAAAACTGTCACATAGCACACAGCGGAGGCCCTCAGACTATGACAGCTGCTCATGAATGATTTAGACTTGCCACTGATGGAGGGGTCTTGTCATGTTCATACAAGTTCACTATTAATAAAATCCCGCTGTACAGACAAGCCAGTGGGACATGTCCCTGCCGCCAAATAAAAACACGTTGAGAGACTGAATAAAAGCCAGTGTGGTGAGCCGGTTAAAGTGGAGCAATTGGGTGCTGCTGAATAATCTGAAAAGGTGAGAATATTATTCCCAGGTCAGAACTGAATGGATTAAAGGATAGTTTCAGGCTTGTTTCTGAATTTGACCTGAGGTAGCAAACAGTTTGAAGAACTGCCATCTGAATGCAAAGCAGAAGTAAAATGAACTGAAATTCAAAGACATGGATATGTGAAATTTAAATACCATGATATCCAATAAATACATTTTTGTGTCCATGGTGAAAGAAAACTATTAATTAAACTATTAAACTATGGTTTAACTTAAATAAATAACGTTTTCTGTTTAACCTTTTAGGATGCTTACAATGAATAACGTAGATAACAATTTATTTTAAGGTTAAACCTATTAGTTGCTTATTAGCATGCATATTACTAGAATATTAGCCATTTATTAGTGCTAATTAAGCACAAATGAATGCCTTATTCTACATCCCTAATCCTTCTTTATACCTAAACAACTACCCTATTAACTATTATTGATTAATAGTTAACAAGTGTTACCTATTCTAAAGGGTTACTATTTTTTTAAGAATTTAATACATGTATTCAGCAAGGACACATAAAACTGACAAATTGAAAACATTAAAAGTGAAAAAAATATAAATAAATACACTCCCAGTTTCACAGACAAGTCTTAAGCTAGTCCCAGACTAAATTGTATGTTTGAGCAGTCTCAGATGAAAATATCTTGCTCTGACAAATCTTAAAACATGTCAGTGTATTGTTCTTTGTTAAGATGCATACCTTTAATGTTTTCTTATAAGGCATTAAGTTGCTTAAATATCTTAATTTAACTAATGCCTGGTCCCGGCTTAAGCTAAGCCCTGTTTGTGAAAACGGGCCACATGTTACAAAAGACTTACTGTATACTTCAAATAAATGAACTGAGTTCCATCAAAAATAACAGATAAATAACACTAAATGAATAAATTAGACCCAATCCCAATTCTACCCCTTATCCCTACACTTTCCCCTACCCCTCCGTTTGGCGCGTTCACGTGAAGGGCTAGGGGTGTCTCAATTCTCTTTTATTGGAGGGGTAGGGGGAAGGGGAAGGGCTAGATAGCCCTTGAAACGAAGATTTTTCGAGACCTCACTTCAAACGAAGGGCTAAGATAAATTTC
>JAUCMU010000151.1:10648780-10660577 GCA_032275025.1 Enteromius treurensis
CCACTCCATTTTAAGGGGCAAGGGGAAGGGGCGAGGGGTAGGCAAAGGGGTAGAAAATAGAATTGGGATTGGGCCTATATCACTTTTTATAAATAGATTTAAAAAATGCTGTTATAATAAACATTTATTATATATGTATATATATAATATATACATTTAATCATAATAATATTTTTGATTACATAAATGTATACTTTTCAAAAACCCAAACTTTTGAACAATAGTGTACATTCCCTTAGTCTCCAACAGATCTATAACTAAAGATATCATTACCCGTTGTTGGCATTTATCTTGTTTACTCAAAAGAAAGTAAGTCAGAGTAGAAACCTCTCTCTTCCTTAAAGCAGGAGCGCTGCAGACCAGGGGGACAGCTAGGGTCATGCAGCTCTGGGTCGATGAGGACTCTGATTCCAGTGTGCGGTAATGAGAAGAAGTGCAAAACGCAGCACTGAGCTTGTTAGCTGGCCACAAACCTAAATGAAAGTACAAATGAACTTCCCCCAGTTCTAATTAGGACTATGCCGATAGTCCAGCTCAGCCAGCACGATCTGGGCCTTAATGACAAAGAACAGCTCTGACATGTTCAAGTTTCCAAGATGTAATGTATAAAATGGAAACCAGTGGATATTCATATGGTAGACAAATGTAAAACAGCAAAAGAAATATTTAGCAGGCTCCAATACCGCACCTGTCACGAATGCCACACAAGTCAAACTGTAGCTGATCGTAGCTTCCTAGATGACCTCGCTGGACTGACAGAAGATCAACAGGTTGGTTGTTGACAAGGATGAGCCGGACGCAGCCTTGAAAGGCCATTGTGGGATTCAAGCAGCTGGAGTCATTCTGGGATACAGGACATCCTGAAAGAATTTATGAAAATACACCTGACTGTATGGATGGATGTAATAATAGAAGCAATAAATCTTTAAAAAGTGCCTCAAAAATGAAACGCACACACACACACACCAAAAAGTAATTTATGTTTTTCCAATTTTTACTCTGAAGGCCTTCACACATCATCATGTTCTATGGCTTGACTGACATTGACCTGTCAATCAGCATAAATAAAATGCTAAAAAAAACTTACAAAAACATCAAAATATGGCTGTTACATATTTGTATATGCTACATTTAATACTTTATACATTAAATGCATTAAATACATAATCACGTGTATCTAGCTCAAATTCATAACTAGCTCTTATCCAACCCAGTCGCACGGCTAGTCGTGACAATATCACGAAATAGGCATAAAATCTATTGATTCGTGTCAGGGTCACGAAATTTACGTTATTTTCGTAACTCCAGCACGAACGAAAATCCCTGATTCCATTGGATGCGTCAATTCGTGGTGGATTCACGAAAGTCGAGTAAGAATCGCTGGTTGCCAACTAATTGAAATAAAACAAGTGTAAACTAAAATACATTAAATTAAAACTTAAATAAAAGTTAATTTAATACAATATACAAACTGCTAAAAACTAATATAAGGGACAAGAGCTCATAACAATATTACTAAAAACAAAATAAAAACAAAAACTGAAAGTATGCAAATAAAAAGTAATTCAATATATAAATTAATATTATGCATATAAGTGCCAAAGTATACTAGCTCTTACATGCTGCTTTATATTTAATTTTAAATGTTACCTTTGCGATCCTTCATATTTTGTTCATATTTCATGTGAACAATAGGGTAACATACTCAAATATTTCAATAAAAATACCACAACTGTAAATGAAATGATGTTTTTAGTCATTTCTGAAAATATCGGTTCACAATTTTACCTCCAAAGTAGTGTTTGTCTTTTGGTTCCTGGTAGCTCTTCAGCTGGATGGTGGATGCGGGCTCACTGTCCAGCGTCATGATGATCTGCAGACCTCGAGCACTGAGACTGACTGAATGCCACAAACCATCATTGACCCTTTGACCTGTCAATTGAAAATGCCATGCACTGTTTTAATATATATGGACCATATATGGACATTATAGCATAATATGGTCATATAAAAACCATAATACAATGTCAACAAACCACACACATACTGTCAAGACATCCAAGACAACAATCAATACGTAAACCATCAACTCTCACACACAATACACCAAACACAAAAGTGGCAAACACAAATCTCCTGGCAAAAAACTGCCCCCCTTCCACCCCTGTCCCCAAAGGAAAAATTCTCTTTGAGGTTTGATTTAATTAATTCTGGCCATTACATGTGAAGGGCGCCCAAGCTGTGTGTGGCCGCTGTGCGTCTACAGTCTCCCCTGTGCCAGCCATCTGTTTGTCGTTTGAGTTCAAGCGCTTCACTTCTTCTATTCCGGTAATTACAACACTCTCTATTTCAGCCAACACTTCTATGATGTAAATTAGACCAAAAAAAAAATTGGTTTCAGGTAGGATAAAACAGCCGCTCTAACACAGACTGGCCCTGCACAACAGATGGAGAGCGCCCTCCTCCCCCCCATTGTGTGTCGATTGTTGTCGAACATCAGGTTTCCTCACTAGACTGAAACACACAACTGTCTGTCTCAGACACTAATCTTGTTTAGACCAGCATGTACATTTCCTTTCATCTTTTGTCCAGAATGCTGGACAAAAAATAAAGATGACGTTATTGCCTTTGTGGGTGACGAGATAAGCTGTAAGTAGTGACTTTTAGACAAATGCTTTTGTTTGGCTCACGTATCTCATTGGTGAGTTGAGGACCAGAGAAAAACACGCAATTGTATGCCGTGTAAGTAATAGGAAGTCTTTGCATTGCCAGGCTGGCTGAATTGAAAAAGAGAGACATTTATACTCTTGATCACTATGTGCACGTAATTGCTGAAACTGAGCAGCATTTCCAATTAGACTCCTTCAAAGCAGTAATTTCAGTGGCTAGAGTGTGTCATGCCTGGATAAAAGTGACAGCTCTACCATTTGATCACAGCTGCATTTCCGTGTCACTTGCTGAAGCTTTATACCTTCTACAATTTGCCTGGTGCATGTTAAATTGTTAAGCTAAAGGACGCATGTCAAAAAGACTATGCTATATCAATTACACAATTTAGCAAACAAAAGTGACTGGGTTTTTTGACTACTACTACTACTGTTTTACTTGGGTTATGTATATGCTAGAATTTAAATAACAAAGTCTAGTGAGTAATTATACTCGCCTTACTTTTTGCTTTTTGGTCTTTAAGCTTAAACTGTCTAACCGAACTGTTTTTTGTTTTTTTTTGCCAATTAAAACAAACCAATAGACCAGCCAGGCCAGGGGTGCATTTCCTGTACAATGACATAAAACTTTGTGTGGAATAAGTACCATAGCAGCAACGTTGGAGAAACCGTACAGTGGTGGCCAAAATAATTAGAACACTTGGCATAAGCGGTTTCAGTTGTTCTTGTTAAATTGACCATTACAGTACCCATAAAATGATGTATTGCAAACAATAAGAACAATATTTTCAGATCTGTCAGGCACTGTGATAATTTTACCCCCTCTGTATATAGAATGTAAATATATAGAATGGAATAACAAATATAGATATTGCACTGCATGCTAAGCTTGCGTATCTATTTCTATGTATAACTAGCAGGAAACTATACTTTTGACCACTGGTTGAGAAATGCAGTTCATGCACAAAACTTTGTTGAAACTATTGGAAACACTGAAACATTGAACTTGTGACCATGAGATGCTTTTGAGAAAAGCACTGCAGCCTTGGACAACATGAATTGGTTTAAAATGCCTTTTCAGCAGGGTTAGTCAATCCTCAATGCAACTATTTGAACAATATAGGCTATTAAATAAACGGTCTCCTCACCAGCTGACACTTCTGACATCTTCAGATATGATGTCTGGTGTGCGAGATGGAGGCGCCCACTGCTGATCTGCAAAATTAGGTAACGGGGCTCCTGACCAGAGATCAGCGGACTGGAGAGCAGCAGGCCATCAGGGTTCCAGGTGCGAAACTGCAGGCGCACTGAAAAGCCCTCCAGGATCGGTGCAGGTGCTGGCAGCGACAGAAAGCTGCTGCTAGAACTCTGAAATGTGGCGGCCACCAGCTGTGGTTCAGAGCAGGAAAAGGTCACGTTGCCCTATGAAGGAAGGGAGAATGCCAAAGCATTGGTTTACATGCAAGCAGGGAATGACCAAACAGCAATGCAGCATCAGTGCAAATGATCCACTTGCATATCTCACACAAGGTGATGAGTAAATTCATGCCATTGTAAGATTTAATGGCTGAGGTCAAAACCATGCAGTTAAAAGACAGTAAACAATATGTGTATATATATATATATAAAGACACCGTAAAAAAAAATTGAGATCTCATTAAAAAATCTAGTTTGGAACATATGCTACATTTTTAGAAATTCACTACTTCTAATTAAGCATATTCCATTTTTAAGAACATTTTTGTTTTAATGACTCTAAACGTGTTTTTTGTGTGTGTGTGTGTGTGTGTGTGTGTGTAATTATCAAGTAATAACATGTTTATTTTTATCTTGAATAGATCTATGCGTACACATCTTAATCATTTGCATATTTGCAGTTTTCATAAACTGTCATGAGTTATTCATTCATAAATATCACTGTATATCATGTACATGTATATATATATATCTTCCATTTTTATTTTACTGCAGTTTTACTATTCAAATATTCATAAGCAGGAAAAGAGCAAATTTTTAAATGTTGTAAATGTTACTTTAAAAGGAATTTTAATAAAGATATTTCAACATGCTCATCGTAAATGCATCAGTCATTGTATATATGCAGTTGACAAACTAAAAATAAGTGTCATGTCATTGCTGGAATGTGAAAAATGAGATGTAACTGAGAAAGCCGGTAACATAAGAGATTATGCCAAAGAAAAAAAGAGGAAAAGAGAAAACAAGCTGAAGGGTTACAAGAGAATTGGAGAGGCTAAGAGCCAGACAGGCTAAACCCACAAAGGCAGCAGGCGGTCTGGATAAATGTCACCAGCGCAGCTCCACGGAGAGCAACAGAAGCACAGAGAGCACATCCGCAGGACAGAAGCTCACGTAGGCGTGAAAAGGTTACTGCAGTGTGAGGTGAACACCTCATTGATCCCTGTGCCACAGGGCTGTACAGACACCAGACTGCTGAACTGAGGCCTCAGCAGACCTTCTCTAACCTGACAGCCTTGAGCGGTGTAACGTGAACACGTGCTTGTATTTTACAGAGCTAGGCGAATACCAGTCAACCCTCCTCTGAAGTGATGGAATCGTGGTTGTCTTGTCGTTTTGATTTAGGGAAATAGACAGAAATGTGATGTGAGCTTTTTAGCGGGAAGAGAGAACTCAAATGTGACCGTAAAACATGATTTGTCAAATTGCTGAGAAAAGAAGCTGGAAAAAAGCTGATGTGTGAAACTTAGCACCGTTTGTGCACACCTTTAAAGATTCCCGCTGATAGTGAAGGGGCAGACGTAATATGTCTGGACTCTAAACATGATATAATACATTCAGCACAACTCAAGCATTCAAGCTCAAGCATTAGTTCAAAACTCATATTTTATGATAAACCAAATACATACCACACTGTATATCTGAGGTTTTCTCCGTTTAGCCAAGTCGATGATGTTCACTCCATTGTAGTAGAGGTTCTCCATGCAACCGTGGAAGTTGCGTCGAAGGAAGGTTCCTGGTTTACCTGGCAGTGGGATCCCACCAAAGCTTAGCTGTTTCAGAGAATGAATAAAACACATTTCTAATGCTAAAACATACTGTATGTAATCAACAAACATCAAATGCGCTTGCCTAATTTGCACAGATGGATTAATTTCTTTACATACCCTGTAAAGTAGGTATATACAGAATTTGATACATACAGAGAAATGTTATATATTCCTCCCAGACTGCCACAGAATAAATCATTGTCTTAAGACTATGTTGGGCTGTCATACATAATTTGCTTCAGGTCACGCCACAACATTTCATCTGGTTAAGGGTCGGGACCTGACTTGGCTTTTCCAAATATGAAATTTCTTCTAACACAGTCATTTGGTTGTAGATTCTCTGAAGGATCATTGTTATGCTGTTTGAGCCTCTTTTTGTTAAGCACCATCTCACGTATGGAGAATCTCACATGGTTGTTAAAATGTATGAATACATTCCAGAACTAATTTTTCCATCAGTTACTGTGCTCCTCAGCCGCAGGCCAGTTTAAAACTATTTTGAATGTTTAAGATGAAGTTTATCTATTTAGGAACAATTTTTTTTTCTTTTTTTTTTTTCTTTTCGCACAGCACATCGAAACACTGACATCACAGACACTGGGAACATCCAGCCCAGTGATGTGGCTTTATAGAAGGCACTAGTAAGTTCCTGTTCAAAACCAGCAGGATCAAAGGGGCTTACGTTTAAAAATAAATTATAAAAGAACAAAATGATCAAGTAATTAGGAAGCATGACAAGGCAACTGCAGTGTCCTTGCTGCTGTGGGAAGTAAAGGTCAGCCTGTGGCCAGGCGGTCATCGTCTCAGTGGCAGCCATGCTATGTCATGCCATTCCCGGATCTGGAGGACACCTTCTAGTGCTCGTACACAGAACAGTGAACTGCTGCCTTTATAGTGCTATTAACTTCAGGTGCACCTCATCAGCTACGCTTCAGTTAGCCTTTGACTTCTATTGTGCGTCTGGCTCTGGGACAGCCACTGGAGAGCTGGAGAATCTGTGATACAAGGGGAGGCAGATACTCCATCACAGTGGATTTATGAACTCGCAATGCTCCCCTCGATGATCAATAATGTATTTTCTTGTGGTTTTGAAATCTACAGCCTCATGGGTATTTAAAAATCCGTTTTATAGGCCCCGTGAAAACCAAATCGGTGTGATGAAGAGAATACCGTAATACATAAAATCTTGTTTGCCTGTGCAAAACACCTGATTTTCATATGTAGCTTGGAGCATCTTTAAATGGCTTAGCCAATTAGTTCAATTAATTATTCAATTATTTGTATCAATAATTAACTGATTATTGGATGGGCTATAGTTAATTAACAGCTGGACAGTGGGAATTAATTCAGTTTAGTTTTAGATTAGATAACATTATAAATTCCTTTGCTATTTCAAATAAACGCTGTTCTTTTAAATGTTTTATTCATTAAATACTGGTAAAAATAGCTTTTTTTAAATTTAATAATTTTTTATTTTATTTTTTTTTTACAGATTATTTAAACACACCAACTTCCATGCATCAAAGGCTTGCCCTTTGAAAAAAGGAAATGATAGGGTCCCAGAGACCAACCTCATAGTCAACCTCTAATGAGTCTCCATCACCCTTGGTCCTGAAGTGCTGAGTGTGTCTATCCAAAGTGAAGTTGACCTGCTTGTTAAAGCGTTCGATCAAAACAGAGTGCCAGTGCAGATCATCCAGAAGACTTCCTAGAGTGACCACCATTCGAGCACTGCTTGATCTCACTCTGCTGTCATCTGCCAATATGAAAAGGTTTCTCATGAGTCATGTGCCACTAACAAAGCATACAGTATATTAGGATATGCATTAATATATTCTTTAATAAGGCACTCATATGATTTCCATCAGACAATAGTCAATAGTCTCCACTCCATAGTAACTAAGGTTAAATACTGAATACTTGAATACTTCAACCTTTTGAAGTCGCCAGCTTCCCAACACTGTACTGTAACTCACCCAGGTTTAGATGCAAGGCCAGTCTGCCACGATGAAGCTCCAGAGTGATATAATCTCCTCGCTGGCCTTCTCCATGCAGTAAAACACCTTCTGTCTGTCGACTCTTAAATCGCAGTGATATAACATCTTTCACTGTGCTCATAGACTTCTGGTTGAATCGGTAGAGCAAAGAGCTTCTGCCATCAAAATCAGCCACATACGATCCTATTGATACATGAGATTTGAAAATATTTTACTTTCACTCAAAATTTAATTGACATAACAATATGAACAATAAATTGTAGTTATTGTTATTGTAGAGTCATTTCACATTAAATGTTATTGAAACAGCAAAAAGCATGAGGCAAATGAGATTGACGAAACTAAATCTGTGGTTTGCCTGAAATTGTTGTTAGGTACATTTTAGGAAACAACATACAGTATTTGCAAAACAGCAAAAAAATAGGGGGAATTTCTAGGAGATGCAAGACAAATAAGAACAATATGTGTTCAAAAACTGGCTCAAAATATCATAAATCCCTGACTCATAGTTTAAAGCAAAAAATCTCTGCCCATCACACACTTTCCTGTGAAATATGTCAACTGCACATTCCCAAAATCTGCAGACCCTTAGTGACTCGTCTCGACTTGTCCAGACTGCAAATTGGTGCAAAAATCCACATACAGTAGAAGATGTGTAGTGTATTTCAGCTTTAAACTGGAGTTCTAATTGAGCTACTTGTGAGGCTATCATAAGATGACAAGCATCTCTAAAGATATTAGTACAGTTCTTACAGGAGAACCTTTCCTATTGAGTTTTTAATCGAGCAAGTTAATGGTGCTCAACAGCTCCCAGCACAGACGATGAAGTCCCCGAATCAAGTGTTTCACTAATGTTTAAATCCAGTGTCTGAATGACATTACACCATTATATCAGCAGCTGCCCATAACTCAATTCTGTATTAGATACAGGTAGAAGTGTGGGTTTGCATTTTTCACAGCACTTATTAAGTAAAAAAAAAAAAAAAAGAATAAATAAAAGGTCGCATTTTATTTAAGGTCCGATTCCAAATCCCTCAATAAACTCCTAATTTGCTGCTTATAATAGTTAGTAGGGCTTTTAAGTTTTGGTTTTGGGTAGGATTCTGGATGTAGATCATGCAGAATATGCTCTTTATAAGTACTAACAAACAGCCAATATTTTAATAAGAGGGATGCTAATAAGCAACTAGTTAATAGTGAGAATCGGTCCCTATACTGGATGGTTTCAATATAAATTATAAAGATCACCAGAACATTTTTAGAGGTTCAGCTTCTTAAAATAAAATAAAAGAAGTCACATTTTTCATCTTATACAAGAAGGAAATGTTACAGACTCAAAAAGTTAATGACGTTTGTCTTTAGATGGTCAAAAATGCATTTGACTTGAAGAAAAAAAAAAGCTGATATGTCTCAATTAGCTATTAAGCAATGCAGTCAGAGTAAGACAAAAGTTTGAGAGTTTTTTTTTGTCCATCAAAACATGATACAAAATACACAAAATACAAAATCTCATGCAGGTATGTCCAGCTGTCTTGCAGAAATCTCTTTATCGGTGTTCCAGTTCATTACTATATAATAGCACTCATAATTAAGATGTAAAACCCTATAGCCTACAGAAAAAAAACACGAAAGAATGAGTTGAAAAAAAAATTGATGAAAATGAATGCCTTCTTTTTCGGATTAGTGAAGCAAAACAGAACAGCCTGCATATATTCCAGCACTGAATATAATGACCTATTATTGATGATAATAATAATATGCAACTGCTCCATTTGGTCAAATAAGTATACTGTGAGCTATGAGGGAAGTGGTCTGGGCATAGCAATCCTGCAGTCGTGATGACACTTATCTAGTATTGCACCATTCTCAGGTTCAGCTTGAGTTCACAACTGTCACAGCAGTTGGCTGATTAGCATTAGTATTGTGCCTATTATGTGATATGCAGCTTAAGTTAATCTGAGCTGTTAGGTGCAATCACCGCACTACCAGTGAGCACTAGCCGTCAAATCATGTATAATTAAAAGAACATTTATGCTCTTCTTTCAAGGTTATGCTCAGCACTCGAGATCCAGTGTATATTAGTCAGACCAGTGCTTATAGATTCATCATATCAGAACTCTATGGTTCAGATCTGTTAGGGGATTTGCATGTGAATTCTTTAAGTGTCTGTGGCTGATTAGCACAGACATCTGAACTGAGGCTCTTCATGCAGCAATTATCAGGAAAGCACACATTAATTTGAGTTTAATACACGGATCATGCCACAGAATAATGAAGGCGTTAACTGTGGAACCTTTTAATAAATGCCTGTGTAATTCAACAATTGGTCAATTTTTAGGATCTCGGTATCATTAAAGGGACATTTTTTATTTATCTAGCTAACACTGACTGGTAAGTGTCTGATATTTGGATGCCTTTGTTCAGTTTGGAAAAAAGTATCATCAAAGACCGTGATCAAACGACCTTCATTTAGAGGAAAACGGAGTGAGACTGCTGCTGTCATCCAATAAATTATCTGTGTCACCTTTATTCAACACCTGAAAAAAATACTGTGTGACTAGAAAAGGACAAAGGACAGAGGGCATGTGAAGATCTGTAGCAAGAATTATAGGTGATGTTATCACCTTATATACTGTGTCAAAACTGTTTTATTGTCCCGTTACCAAACTGTGTGAACTGCTATCGGATGCTTCAGTAATCCTTCTTCTGCAACTCGTTTCTTTTTCTTTTTACAACTCTCTCAAGGAAAGATAGTAGATATTAACTGCATAATATGGAATCTGCAGTGCAAAAAAATATTTTTTCAAGGTATAAATAAAACTTAAGGCCTCACTTTTAATTAACTTTTCCCTCTATAAACTCCTAGTTTATTACAGCTTATTAACAGTTAGCAAGGTAGTTGTTGAGTTTGGGTAGGTTAAGAGAATATATACAGTAGTCATGCAGAATAAGGCATTAATATGTGCTTTATAAGTGATAATACACAACTAATATGATAGTAATAGGCATACTAATAAGTCATTAGTTAATAGTAAACATATGGTGCTGTCACAAAGGTATTTGGAGTATGTTATACATGAAAATACTAACTTAGCTTGATTATTATTATTATGTTTAATTTAAATGCATTACTTGGTGTTTCTTAACAAATAATTGTGACATTTTTGGTCACGTCTTATTTTAAGGTCCAATTTTCACTATTACCAAACAATTAACTATGACTTTTGCTTCAGTAAACTCCTGATTTGCTCCTTATTAATACTTATGTAGTTGTTAAGTTTAGGTCTTGGGTAGATTAGGGATGTAGAATATGGTCATGCAGTATACAATATGTGCTATATATACTAATAGACAGCCAATATGCTAATAATATACATGGTAATAAGCAACTGGTTAACAATGACAATTGGTACCTACACTAAAGTGTTACCAAATTTACTAGCAGTTTGTAAAAATCCATAGCCCTTATGTGAGTACATCTGAATTCCAACTGAAAAGCTAATTACAGAAATACTGCTTATAACTAAAAATAAATGCGAGACATCTAACTGTTATGTCTCAGAATGTAAAATGCCAGCTAGTCATTTATGTTTTAAACATTAAATACTGTCACTCACGAAAAGCACAGCCGTACACGGCCACCCTGAGGCCCACCCGACCACCGGGGCTCCACTCCAGAGGAACAAAGCGAAGGAACCGGGTTCTGATAGACTGGCTGAGTTTATGGTGGACCACGCTGTCTGGATTCACGTTACCCACAATCCTCTGTAAACACAGAAAAAAAGAAAATGCTTCTTAATTTTCATCAATATCGTACACTTTGTTGTCCTAGATTTTTTCTTCTGAAGCATTAGAGGCAGATATCTGTGTTTCTGTTATGAGAAGTATTAGATATATTAGGTCAGGTGTGATAGTGCTAATTAGATTAAAAACTTTAACTAATTAAATGATAAGTATTATTTTTTTTATTTAATTCTTACTAGAAAAAACATATCATCCAAACCAGGGGTATAAAACAAACAAACAACAGAGACAACCCAGTCGCACGGCTAGTCGTGACAATATCACGAAATAGGCATAAAATCTATTGATTCGTGTCAGGGTCACG
>JAUCMU010000151.1:10674178-10706748 GCA_032275025.1 Enteromius treurensis
TTTCCAGAAAAGTGTACCGTATGCATCAGACGTTCAGCCAACGCTCCGTGGGCGTGACGTCTGAGGCTGAGACTAGTCAGTGATCTACGACTCTGTGTATTAACTGCTGCTCCCTTTAAAAACAGGTGACCGCTAATCAAAACCGGCTTTACTGACGAGATGCACATAAACATATCGTGCTACAGTATATATTGCCCACCCCTACGTTAGTATAAAAACTGTTTTTCAAAGGTAGTCTGCCAAAATGAAAGCTTTTCGAATGTTGTAATAGTGTGGATAAGCACCGCCTTCTACATCGCTGCCTGTTTAACCCTGCTCGACTGTTTTGTAAATGTAGTCTTTACAAGACAGGTCTATGCAGAAACTAAAAGATAAAGATGGAACTGTGCAGTGCCAAATTGTGGAAAAACAATACCTTCCCTCTGATCTCAACGTTAGGAACGAGTGAATTAACTTTAATTTTAATGAAGATCCAAATTGTGATCCAAACTTACTTTCAGAAACCTTTTTCAAACCTTTCCACTCTCCCTGTGCTTGTTGAGCTGCGTTTAGGATTACTGTGCCTCCAGCGTGGAGTGGCAGATTACGAGTACAGCGATCTGAGCGTGTCAGCACTCACAGGCCGCTGATCCGGGATAAGGCAGGGGAGCAGATCTGCTTGGACTCCGACTCTCTCCCCATTGTTCCATGTCTCCACGCCAGCGCACAGCAAGAAACTCTAATCTGCTGTAGAGCAAGCAAGGACACAGTGAAGACCGGCCGCCAAGCGATTACAATAATCACTGCATTCCAGCCATCTGCGAGTCGAGAGCTGTGTTCATTTAGGGAATCCATTCGGGTTTCAAACGGTGTCCACGGCAAGCTGGAGGGAGCTGAACAATGTTTCCAGCTCAATGAAGAAACAAGGGCTGAGTGCAGATGAGGTAAAATATAATTCCATATTGCTGCAAAAAAACGTCTGCTTGACCTGACTTCACTGCACTCATATCATGTATGTGAACAGATGCCTGTGATACTGATTTAACAGCCAGATGAAGAGGATCAAGCTGTTTTCATACATCTGAGTGTCTTATTCTCTTGGCGTGTCTATTACATATCAGCCGTAATACATCAGAGCTCCTCAGGGATTACGCTGATCACACTGTCACACGCTCTACCAGCGCCATTCAAGCCCTTTATGATTTAACCCATTCATTCTTCCTGATGATCTCTATTCCTTTCTACCTACATCCTAATTAAAAAGTCTCATTAGCTTTGAGATAAGTAATTCCTATTACACCACCACACTTGGTTCGAGCACGTATTCAAGTCAGGTAATTTTACACGCTTCCAAACAAAACGCCAAAGCGCAAACACAAAAGATAGTGCAGTGAGTCAAATCAGTTTGTGTATCCGTTTATTTCCTTAAACTGTACAAATGCACTGTTTCAGTAGAATGACTCAGACTTTCTAACAAGACACAGAGAAAAAAGATCACGCTGAGGTGAGAGCTACATCTTCGATTGTTATTAGAAATGATCTTGTACAGTATGGTTTCTCTTTGCTTTTGACTTCTGAATGCAAACAGACATGCATACATTAAATAAACCACCAGAACGGCAGCAAATCTGTATGCTAATCATGAATTTACACCAATTTTGTTCAACACGTGAACACCTTTAACAGCCTTGTGATGGTGTGTTTATGTCAAACCCAGAGAAAAACACACTGACTCCCAAATTTCACGTGAACATTGTGTAAATTTGCACACTCTGTAATCCAAATCAGGCTCTTTCAGTTAGTAGTTTTGCTTAGATTTACACGTTAGCTGGTAATTCAGTGTCTCTCCTGAACTTTGCTTTCATTTCTCATCATGTCTCTTCTCACTGAATAACCATTTTCATTTAGCTCAAGTGGCTTTTGTTTTAGTTCTGCAGTCTGTGTCGTTGTGTTAGCAAAAGATTAATTGTCAAAAACAGGCCCTCGATGCTAATATCTATTTGGTATCAATGTAATTGCATTATCCTGCTCTCAATGATAAGCATAAATAGCTTTCTCACTCCTACACTTGCTGGGAAATGAAAGCTCTCAATATCTGATTCTATCAGCATCGGTCTAGAGCGAGCTATCCATCTTTGACATCATTGACTCCCACTGTCACAGACTGCAGCCCAAACAGATGCTGGCTGCATTAATTATGTTTCACAATTGTCAGCAGATTAACAAGGACACTTGTGGTTGCCAGCATGTCATAAAGTGTCTGACTGCATCTAAATGTCTTTTGACCTTTGTAAGCAGTCAGTGTTGTCAAGAGGTCAACTGAAAATGCTAATTTTTGGGGGGCTTAAAAAATGATGTAAGATCGTATTTGCTTCCCAACCATAACCGAATGCTAGTTTAGTTGTAGGGTAGCACTGAGACTTACACTGCTGGCAGGTGAGCTATTTAGAGAAAACTATACTGACAGACTATCTGAGCTCAGTGTTTTTTTTCTACGGTCTCAGCAGGTTGAAATGTAGGTTGAAAAATGCAAAGCTAACAGCTCCAGTACTATCTCTCAGCCACTGCTATCACTTAGATTACATGAGCCGAATCTTCCTATACTATCAAACAGCAGAAAAGCACATTCGAATAACAGACTGAAAATACAGAATAAATTAGCTAAATTGTTTACAGAGCAGTTCGATGGTTAGTAATGCAGTTCAAAGATTTGGGGTCGGTAAGATTAATTTATTTATTTTTAGTAAATGTATGTTTTCTTTAGCAAGTATGGAGTAAATTGAACAAAAGTGACAGTAAAATTTTTAAGTTACAACAGATGCCTAATTTAAATAAATGCTGTTCTTTTAAATGTTATATTCATCCAAGAAACTTGAAAAGACTATTTAACAATATTAAGCAACACAATAATTTAACAATAATAATACATGTACACCAAATCGACATATTAGAATGATTTCTAAAGGATCATGTGACATTGAAGACTGGAGTATTGGCTGCTGAAAACTGAGCTTTTCCTCACAGAAATATATTTTTAAATATATTAAAACAGAGAACTTTGAAATTATAATTAATATTTCATAAAATAATCATAACAGACTTCCAGCAAAAATATTTTTATCAACCCCAACCTTTGAACAGTATACTGTACATTTTAGTGTAAAAGTTTTAGTGCACAAGTGTAGTTGAAATGAGCAGCCAACTTTATAACTGAGAAATATAGCTCATTATACAGTATAAATAAGTAATGAACACCGCATAAAGACACAAAGCAGAATCATATAAAATACAGGAGGTAAAAAATAAAATTCAAAATGAATATAGTAGCTTGGGAATTTAGTCTACAGAATGGAGGGAAAGTATGTTTGCACAGTTTGAGATGGTCTACCTGCAACAATAGCCAGCCTAACCAGCCAGTGCCAGTAATAGACATCACCTTATTCCAGTAACAGCTTGTGCAAGCTTGTGCCAGAAAGAGAACAGTGTCGCCCATCTAAAACAGGCCCAAACTGCTCTAAGATGTTTTTCTTTTCAGCAGTAGCGTGGAGACTGTCATTAGCGGTGTGTGTGGTCACTCTTTGAAAACGTGAGTAATGTCCTAAAGCAGTAGCTCTGCATGCACACAGGATTTGCTAGCCCAGCACTTAGCATAAGAATACTGTTCCAAAGACAAACCATATGAGAACTTGACCTTCTCATGCAGATTGGGAAGAAATTCTTTCTGTGACAGATATGCATCGTGAAGCCTAATAGGAACATCACTCAATGCCTTGATACGTTATTCTCCCCAATGATTTTAAGTAAAGTGTACCCAGGCTTATTAAACATTAACCCTTCTTTCAAAGTCAATGATAACTGCAATCCATTATGCTCTTCAGCTTTTTTATTTTAATCATCCTTTTAATATACAGCTAACAGAAAAAAATCATATCAGCAAGACACTGGCATAGCAAAGCCCAACAAGCTCAATGCACTGCATATTATGGAAGAAACCCTGGTAGCCAGTCATACAGCCGCCTCCACTTAAAATAAAAGAGGTTCATGCAAATTCTGTGCATATTTGCCAGAAAACTATAGGGACCCTATTGCCAAGACAACTGCTAAATTGATCGAGAGAAGGTCACCCACCAGGAAACCTAGCCAAGTTAATTTTTAGCATCACCCAAGCTGTTGATGAGACTCAAGCAAAGGATGTAAAACAGCATGTTACACCCCGAGTGCACCACTGCTCATAATTAAAGGCAGCCAGGACGACCCAGTATTTCGCACATGAGAGGATTTTTTTTTACATACATGGACAGGTTGAACGCTCCCCAAACCCCCATGTAGAATACGATGTATTACAAAGAGACCATATAAAAGCTTTTTAAAAATGTTGTTACAATTTTTCATCTGTAATTGGATATAAAGTGAGCTTTATAAGACAATGAATAATTATTTTGTATGGAATATGCCCAGGGGCATTATGCACCTACTTTTTTTTTTTTTTAGAGGGAGCTTCAGTGAGAGATCTGCCACTTCTGCCTGAGACTGTGAGTCATGATAGTCTAGAACTGCACTGTAATTTTAAAGAGTGCACGGGGGCTGGATTCAAATCCTGATATAATATGCATTATTATAATGAACTGAACTTGACTGTTAGTAAGCATCCTGCATTTTCATCTATGCACACAGTAGATGCAATATTATTTTTTGTGTATTGTGTTTCAACCTGCCAACCTTAAATGTAACTACAGTATCTTAACTATTTGTAAGACTTTTGTAACACAGTACCGTGTCCTTGTTACATGCTACATGTACTTACTATTATAATAACAATAAATTATGCAGAATTACATGCAAGTGACCCTAAAACAAGCCCTAATCCTAACCCTAGCCATGTAGTGAGCACATGTAGTTAATTAATAATGCTTAGTCCTTAAGTGCATAAATACAAATAATGACAAATAATGACACCTTAAAATAATGTGTACCTTCTGCATCAGTTCTGTCTTTGACTTAATATTTAGTAGCTTATAGAAACAAATGTATTTAAGGGCTTAGCATTGGACATTTCCAGGAACCACTTTTTAATGTGCTTTACCTGCAAAACAGATTTCCAGGTGTGAGT
The DNA here is from genome assembly GCA_032275025.1 of Enteromius treurensis. Lineage (NCBI taxonomy): Eukaryota > Metazoa > Chordata > Actinopteri > Cypriniformes > Cyprinidae > Enteromius > Enteromius treurensis. The sequence goes on from JAUCMU010000151.1 coordinate 10,679,268, forward strand.
GTGACATTAAAATTGCTATACATGTTTTTAAGAAATGCTAGACAAAATATTCAGTTATCTAGTCAGATTGTTTTGTCTTGTAACATTTTGGACAGATTTCCCCAACTACCCACACAAAAAATCCCTGCATGAATCACATAAGCTAAATAACATATTTTAGCTTCAGAACTGCAAAATTCACCAAAAGGCAACATTTTGGGGTCACTATTAATTTGTCACCTACAATAATTGTGGAACTTAATTATCAAATGTAAAAACTTTTTTATGTGTCTTTTGGAAGTTGCATCTGAAATCCATTTGGATGAAAAATTTGCGGGGGAGCATCAGTTTGAATAGGCTTGATGTCTCTGAATATGCCTGGCCTTACTGTGATAATTCATTACTAACTGAAACATCTTTGATTGGACTTTCTCGGCTTGTCAGATGGCCCATATTTTTATAGACAAACATGATGTCCAGCATTGCTAAATAAATTAAAACATGGTATTTTTGTAACTTGAATAGATTTTGATGAATGCCTCTTGTCATTTTTCCCACTTTCCTCGGCCGCGAGACTTGTTTCGCGTTGGCTACTCTGCCAGCTATAATTTTTCAGCATTATTGGTCAGCATTTCCTCCTAATAGCTTTTGAACAGCTGTTATTCGGTGGTGTCTGCACGCACAGAGCTGTACGGGAGATTGGCATCACTCTGTCCCTAATTAGGCAGCCTGCACTTCACCAAAACAAACATTGCTCTACAAAGAGATCCGACTCAATAATGCCAACAAATTGCTTTCTGTCTTCCAGCAAAAAGATTTCTGCTTCTCGCCTCTACCTGTGCCAGAACAAAATCAGACGTCTCAGGTAGGTTTGCTGTGTTTGCAATCTAAAAGGCAAAATATGATTACAAATTATAACTCCGTTACAATGCAGAACATGATGAAACGAATGTTGAAAAGACGGATTTTTGAAATAGAGCTGATGGTTTTGGCATATGAGATTAAAAGAGTATACTGACATGCTTCTGAAGATGCTCTTAAGAGAAATGAATGGAATGAGGAGGCTTGCAACACAGAAAGATCAAGTAGCTCAAGGATACGTGGCAGATTTCAATACGGTCTTCTGTTATGAAGCATGAACCTTTTTTTGATGGCAAGATCAGCCTAGGAATGAAAGCAACAGCTAGAAGGCAACATCAAGCATCATAGTGCAGGAAGAAAAGAAAAGATACTGAGCAGCATGTAGAAGAGACATGATTGACCAAAGATCATGAGGGTAAAAATCTATGATATAAATGTCGCCAATGGCACACAATGCCATTCATTCCAACATTTTCTAGTCTGAATTAGTGAGTCTTGACACCAGTCACAAGGCTAGATCATCGTTAACCTGTTATGTTGGACAGAGTGAGGAAATGCCTGAGGTTATTGTCCTATGTGCTCCTGGTTAATATCACATGAGGGGAAGCGTGTCTCTGTGTTACAGGACAATGACAGTTGGGCTGCTTCCATCCCATCAGCCCAGATGGTGGGGCACATGCTTTGCCCCCCAGCTGGCTCATGGAAATGTCACAAAGTTGGCCGGAATTTGGTTTCTGATGGGAAAAGAAAAGAAATACTTTCAGGAAAGTATGTTTTACTTTTGCTGATGCTTTGCTTTCAATGAGATCCTTCAGGGGACGTGCTATCACAGTTTAAGAACTTCAGAGTAATGTACTTTGGATTCCAGAATAGAGTGAGGTTTTAAATGAGAGAGTTTTGGAGGTTTGGAATGGGACACGGCATGCTCTTCTTTTCAAAAAGTTTCAAAGGATGTTTTGGTAATCTTAACATTAAGGAGAATGTTCTTTGATGTGGTGTTAGGATAAAACTCCCTCCCTAATTGTTTTTTTTTTTTAACACCCTCATCAGGTTCATGAAGTGAAACTGGCAAAAAGTAAACCTTTTGAAAACCATCCCACTGGGCATTTGGTGTAGTGAAGGAGATCAAGAGAGAGCAGCACTGAAGTGGCATATGCTAAATACTTCAGATATTGCATAAGCATCGTGTTTAAAACAACAGCATCTTTCCCTCCAAACACCCACGTGGAGTTACAACACATTCACTTATATATCACTCTTCAAAACAATCAGTTAAAGTGAATATAATAATATACAATTAATTACATACACTGCTGTTCAATTTTTTATTTTATTTATTTACTTATTTGAGAATACTTCTGTTCTGCAAGGATGTATTGAATATATCAGAAGTGACAATAAAAGGCATTTAACATTCCAAAATGTTTCTACTTAAATGCTGGTTTACACACACACACACACACACACACACACACACACACACACAAAAGGCAATACAACTTTTCAAGAAATGCTTCTTTTAAGCACCAAATCTACATTTTATAATAATTTCTAAAGGACTTAAGACTGGAGTAATTGGCATCACAGAAATAAATCTGAACATGAAATATGCACGGTAGTATATAAAATATTTAACAAGACATCAAAAATGTGTAGCTACCGTTGGTGTGCATACCTTAAGATAAAATTGGACAAAAGTGTCTGTCAAGCATATAAGTGTATCGTATGTATTCCAAATGGATTCAAATATAATGGAAAACAACAAGGGAGCACTAGCTTGAGCCTAAAGAAAGAACAACATTAAAACTGGTACTGTATGTGGTTAGAAAAAAAAAAACCTATTTTTGGGGGGTTTAAAATATTCAGAGGAAAGCTTCAGGATTAACATTCAGATGGAGCCACTGTTGAATTATATTTCAGTTGTATTCTTCCTGTGCTGCAGATATACTGAGGCACCATAATAATAATATTAATCAAATGAAATACTATCTAACTTTACTCTGACAAGTTACATTAGTTATAGTACATGTCTAATCTGCATATGAATCACATTTTAATTGGAGAGGAATATTGAATGTACATGAAGAAAGGTTGATTGCGTGCATTTTCATGGCTGATATAATCCAAGAACCTTTACTGGAGTGAAGACTGCATGAAGTATTGAGATATATAATTAATGCTGAGATCTCACTAGAGACAAATAATGGATGGAAGAATACAGAAAGCAAGATGTAAAGCAATGCAAACCACCATTTAATGTGCATTCCTCATAAATTATTTTCGAATAAATGAATCTAGACCAGCGACAGGGTCATCCTGCCAAAAACTCGAGCAAAGCCTGTGTGCAAAAGCCTCATTCATTTAGGACTGATAATTTTCCAGATTCTATCATCAAAAGATATCAGATGAAAGCGAAGGAGTAATGAAAGGCTACTGTCATGTTCTAGTTCCTTGTTTGTGCTCATCTCAAACTGACAATTCAGACCATTTTCATAGCATCACCCAAAACTAGTTCCTTTCATATAAAAGTAGCTATTTCAAACTTTACATTTAAGTAAGATTTTGCACTACATGACCTAAATGAATTCAACTTGATTAAATCTAAGAAACAAATTAATAATAACATAACATTTGACCTTCTTTTTCTTTCCTCGCATGAATTTAAATCTACTTGAACATATGGGTTAACTTTCCCTGAAGACATATTACACATACTAATGCAGTAAACATTTGAGGAAAAAAGCATAAATAATTTTGTCTCTCATGAGCCATACTTTAAAAAGTACAAGAGAGCAGGCTCTGATCTAACTCCCGAGAGTTAGATCTGTTATATATTAATGTGCATTTACAGTGAGGGAAGAACAGGTAGAGGAACAGCATGATGGATTATAACACAGAGAACAAAAGTAGAGCCATATGTGTGCTAGTAACTGCAACTGAATTGTAATATCTGCAAGAGCAATTCATTCTTGAACCAAAAAAGCCACACGGATTGAAAAGATTCACAATCCAAAAATGTTGCTCATCTAATCATAACATATGAGACAGCATACGTTTTACAATGACTCTTATATAACTGGCTGAACGACCAATATGCTGACTACAAGCCGCCTAAGAGGTCAGCGCTTCTCCGGACACAGCTTATCTCAGATCAGTGATAGATAATAGATGCATGATCTACAATAATCTACTCTATGGTTTAACTCTGTTGTTATTGTCTAAGATCAGACAATAATTGCAGACACTTGTGTCAATGTCAGCATTTTAGGACAAACCCAGGTTAATGAAAATGTATCCTCATAAGACTGTAAACAGAATATCCACAGAATCTGCTGACTATCCACTAACTCTGAGTTCAAAAAATTTGTCAGACCTAGTTTGTCAGCATCAGAAATTCAGCAAAATCTGTTTCATTCTGTTCAGTGTATCTTCCTTTGCAGATGTGAGGCAGATTTAGGCTGAATAAAGCCTTGATTAATCAATATTTTCATGCTCTGATGCCCACACAGCATAAATCAGCATGGAGATGAAGTCAAGTTAACAATATGGACAACACTGTCAATGCTCTTCACCGCCTCCAGCCTTTCAAGGTGATTTATATTATGCACTATAGTCTTAATGGCAGTCTCTCTATTTTCCCTTTTATCACTTTCCAAGGTGTTTCGGTGCAAATGATTCATTTTTCATGTACATTAAAGCAGAGGCAAGTTGGTTGTGCATTAATATTTGAAAGAAAATATAAATTGGTCATGTCTCATCTACTGTACCTTTAGTGGCAAACTATTATAATGGAAATAGAAAAAAAAATGTGGAAAGATTCCCTCCCCCTCGATGCCCACAGGAAATCTGGTCAGCTCCACAGGAGAGCTCCCTTAAAAAGCCTCCCGCGTTTGACCTCATAAGAAAGTTGAAATAAATGACTCTATCATGCTAATGCCCGACAAGGCTCCGCTCTCCCCCACTGAGAGGGGAGTTGTATTTAGAATGTCAAATCAGTCCTCCTGTACCACAACAGCACTCTGACATGCGTTCAAACTGAATAAATATCGGTGTCCTGTTTGGGTCAATGCACACGTTTTGCACTTCAAACTCGAAGTTAAACTTAAAGACAGAAATTTGGAAAGAGCTTTTAGCTCCAAGCAATTATATGTGGATTGATTGACAACGCAGTAGGACTCAGTCTAGATTCGGTCTTATAAAAAAACAACATACACACGTTAACTCTCTGTATTAAATGAAAATTCACTGGATTTTCTTAAATATAACTGTGAACAATTGATCTATGCTTTTTGTCATCAAAATGTCAAAACGTTATCTTCTTTATGGTGATGTATGCCAAACTTCTCCAGTCCAAAGCCCTTTAAACCCCGCCCCTTCTGCCTTCATTAGATCAACAACCAATAAATAGAACCAAGTCACCTTCTCTTTCAAACATCTATTTCACCTGAAAATCAAAATACTGAAATATATTCAGAATTTAATTAAATATTACTGATGTAATACATTTCAACCTGTAATACATCTTTAAAAATGAATAGATGATTTGATAGGCTGTATAGTGTAGATACAAAAAATCTTAAAAACACAGGCGCTTGACATCTATGACTCCAAAGAACATTTCCATGGCACAAATTGTTCTTTAAGAACTGTTTGCTGAACTGACTAAAAATCTTTTGGGTATTTAAAATTTAACCATTTTTTATATTTTATGTAAGCTTTCTAAGTTTTTGTAAGAGAAAAAGGTTATAAGACTGTAAAAAGGTTTGCCACGCTAAGATTTTTTTATGGACCCTTTCTAGGAAGGTTCTTTGGGGAACCAAGAAATAAATAAAAGATACAAAATTCTTAATTTTCTCCTTTATTTTTAAAGAATCAAAGTCAATACATGGCAGCTAATGTCTGTTTTCTCTCTCCTTGATGGGGTTCTGTGGCTATTCTGCTCACTAGTGTGGTGTGAAATTCAGAACAGTAAGTTCTAGAGATGCCAAGATATCTCAAACACGCATGCAAGTCCCTCATATGTTCAGAACCATGCTTTACAGACTGTGCAAATCAACAGTTCTCTATGACTTGGATCAATAATTCTACATCTCTCCTTTTATTTATTTTTAGAGTAAAAAGTGCTGGACATTTTAATATGTTAATGTCCACAGAGAATATGTCAGAAAACCCTGAGCCCCTGGGTCCTGACTCACTGTTTGCCCTAGCCAGTAGAAACAAGGCTTTCATCTTGTGTCATGTTGGGACCCTCCACTGTCCCAGTGGTCACCGTAAAAGGGATGTAGTTGTTCTTCCAGGGACACCATATCTGAAAGGACATCCCCTTGTTATCCCTCTTTGAGAGCAGAGCCCGAGGCCCCTGAGAGAGACAGCAGCAACCATTATCTCTGTTACCTGACACAGATGACAAGGGCATGATGGATCTCCAGCTTTATTCTGGTACCCCTGTGGTAAATATGCGAATATCCTTTTGCATGTCCTCACTGAGGATTTTACTTCATCTGCTCTCAATCCACAAAGCACATCTCATGCAGAGCACAAGCATCAATGACTAAGGAAGTTTCTGTTTCGTATCACGTAACGACTCAGAACACATAAAAATGACAGATGTCCAGTGAAACCTAAAGAAAATGTACTGCGCTCCTCTAGTTCACACAATTATATACGAGAAGGCACAGACTAATACTGCTTTGGATGCTCAAGCTTCATACAGAGAAATGCCAATAAATGGCAGTACTAAAAAGGTAATCAAGTGTGTTGGAATGACAATAGAAATTAAAAGCTTAAATCAGACTTTTTTGGCATATGTAACTATAGATACAACATTAAAATAATACTGAGAAGACCAAAGAGATGGCAACGCCACCAGTTTAACTGATTAGAAAAAAGCTATGGATCACATCGCCACCAGTCTATTCAAAACATTTTTGAGGTAAGAAAAGAATCATTTCATGGCAGGTATATATCAAAATCAACGAAACTTAAACGACAGGAATTTTGTCATTTGAATCAGCAGGTCTTCTCTTTCTTCATTTAATTACACATGCATTAAATAAGAGATTTCTGAGCAGATGGGGACGATTTGAACACTTTTAAATGCACTTCTACTTGAAGCACAAAAATGTAAACAAAAAGGGGTAGTATATGTATATTTGTGATTAATATACACTTGCATATGCTACTCAGAACTAAATTTTAGTTCTACATTTTCCAACCCAATTGCACGGCTAGTCGTGACAATGTCACGAAATAGGCATAAAATCTATTGATTCGTGTCAGGGTCACAAAAATTACGTTATTCTAATTTTACTTTACACCTATAAAAATAGACACATTAAAATGAGTCTGATAATAATGAATTACATAATTTGAAACTAATAACTTTATTATTAGTGTTACAACCAGTCTGACATTCCTATGCACATATATTCAACAATGTACCTGCTATTAATTTAGACAGTTACGTGATAAGCTGCCTATATCTATCAACTAATTTGTTTCAGACACTTGTGCGACTAGTATATTAAAGTCTAAAGACACACATAAAAAAACGAGTTAACAGACGTTTAAACAAAATGTTACATCGCCCTTTCTCCTCTATACATTTAGACGAGAAGCACATCAGCCTCAACAACTGCTTATTGAGCCTCAATTTCCGTGATACAGCGATGGTATATGAAATGTTAAATCTCTCACACCTGCTCCACGATCTTTCGGTAGATGTGTATGGGAAGTCGCATCGTGTTACTCTTACATGCACCGGTCATTCATTGTACATTGAAACAGATTCATCGTACCCAGTAAAAGTTTGAATTAGCAGCAGTTGTCTTTAAATTCCCTGTACTCTTTCAATAATTTAACTGATTTCAGAGAATATAGCATCTGAGCGCAAAGGGATCTGATGAAAATGCATCTAAACATTGAACGGCACTGCAGGTACTTACAGTGGCTGGCGCTCATTGCTGAGCTGAGAACGGAGAGCAGCGTCAAACTGATAGCAAAAGTCCGTGACTTTGGCAACTGCATGTTGTCCAGGTTTCCCGATGGCAGTATATCCTAAATGCGAATGAAAATTAATGTATTTCCAATACGATTCGCGCGCCTCTCTGTTCTCGTGAGTATTTCAGTAGCTCGTGCCTCTCTATCCTGACACCAGTAAGCAGCAGAAAGAAGCTCTTAAAGACACCCACAGCTCCCCAAACGCCGTCATCGTCATGCCTCTAACGCGCACACACTTACACACCGCGCTCCCTCCTTTACCACGCGTCCCTCATTTTCCAAAACAAACACTGGTTGAGCTCCAAATGCATCAGAAGCCAGTCCCATATGACATATAAATTTGTTTTGGAGGAATAGAGGCGAACGATGTGGAAAACTGTATGTGGCATATTCATCAGGGCATAGTGATCTCATCAGTGATTTGTGAGCCGACGCGCTTTCAGCACCATGGACAGCTCCACAAGGGCACTGCCCTCTGTACTGTAGATGTTTAGCTGGTTTCCAGCTGGTCTAAAATGGTCATTAGTTGGTGCCTTTAGCCAAGCAATCATGTTCCAGCTTGAACATCTTAAGCTGATTGAGATGGTATAAAGGATCAGCTAATGGCATGAACAGACATCCACATTATTATGCTTTTATCCAATTATTTACAAAAGACCTGCTCAATCCACTTATGGATCGAACTACCTTAGAGCAGCTAGAAACCATGTTCCATGTTAATGCGCAAAGCTACCAGCTGAACAAATTCTGATTGATACAGACAACCAAACAGCAGCAAGTTAATTAAGCTTAGTAAATACACCATCACTTTCCAGTTGACATTTTCAGGTGGTTTATAAAGCATAGAGGAAAGACTTCCAAAGGTTGTGTGGGCATTCTAACCTTTTAAATACAGTTAATTTTTAACAACCTTTCCAGGCTGTCTGTGTAATTATAGGAATAGTCATCGTAACAATTAGGGAAAAACAAACCCTTGTCACGGACCACTCATAATTCTGAATAAAGATGGATGTTCTGGAGTTTTTTCCAAAGTGTTTGCTGTCCTAGCGCTCCTATCTCTTAAGTTGCTGTATGCAGACCATTTATTTATTTATATTTTTTCCTTAGGCTGGTGGTTGTAAACACTTTTGGGTCTCATCCATCTTACTTTACTAGACAGCTGGTGACACCCATAGGCTTGAAATGGGATGACAACACCTGCCCACTGACTCAGTCAACTGCTGCTCTATTTCCCTTAGTGAGGACAAAATGTTTCATATGTACAGAATGAACAGGAAGAGGTGTAAAAATCAATGAATTATGTTCATACTCAGCAAACAGATCCATAAAAGCTTTTGTTTAGTACCTGATAGTAAAGTACCAACCTTTAACAAAACTAACTTTGTTAACTCATTTAACCACAGCAACCTAAAGAAGCCATGGCCATAGCACAAAGAGTAAAGCATGGCACTAGCAACAACAAGGCCATGGGTTAGATGCATTGTAAGTTGCTTTGGGGTGAGAAGCGTCTGCTAAATGCATACTTGTAGGTGAAATCACCACCTCAACTTTTGATCTTTATTTCATATTCAGTCCCACCTGCTCAAATCATGCTATCTGCATCACTGGCCAGATCAACAGCAGGTGGGTTAAACAACCTTAAACTAACCCAGTGACCGAGAGAAAATCACCACAGGTGTGCAAGATTCTTATTCAATACAGTGTCACCTCATTTTGCTATGCTCATACCCATGAGGAAAAACATGTGGACAGCTCGATGAAAACACAAAGATATGGCAATGGAAGTTCAAAGCTGGTGGTAGACAGTTGGATGATAAGTGTGTTTGTGCAACAGTCAGATGGCTTAATGTTGTGGTCAGGACTCATCTTCCACTGGGAAGAGTGATAAGCATGTTATCGCATAAGAGAGTATAAACAGGCTTCACAAGGGACAGAATGCACTGACAGTGACATATTAATATTTAAAGTTTGACCCTCTCAGTTCAGACGTCCATTTTCTCATGGGTCAAAATATGAAAGATCTGCATTGTGATGCATTCAAGAAGAAGTGAAGTCACCAGCACTTCAATATCTCCTCATCAATTATTTATCTACCAAACACTATGCATGATGATATCAGATAATGCATATAGAACGTATTGCTCATGAAGCGGTTTGTTTAAGCAAATGCAACACTCATTTTTTTTTTCCCTTGCAGTTTGCAATGAATTGATCTTGAATTGAGCTGTAACTGTTTTTTTTCTAAATTAGCACTACTTCATGTTACATGGATCAATACTAAATGCTTTGTCGAGCATCAATTGTGTGCAATAAATATGCTTGTGGTCTAATTAGTGCAAAAAGATTCACGATCTCACCACCACAAAGATGCTAGAATTACGCACTCTATATCTGATCACCATATGAGGACTTTTCAACCGTGCATGCTAGTTCCTGTTTTCTTTCCCAGTGGTTGTGATTGAAATAGATTTTCAATGTGACGAGTCTCTAGAGGCTGTATTGCCGAAGTTACAGTTTGACAGACTGTCCAATTATAGAATCATTATACACTATTTAATTAATATTTATCAAAAATAACCTATGCGCAAAACCACTTTAGCAAGTATAAGTTGTATTGAGCTTTAAGGTATTTATTCATGTGCATAATATAAAAAAAAATGATTCATGTGCACTACCTTCTACTGACGGCACTATTTCCAATATCTGCATAAATGCATTCAGTTCTCATTTATCTAGCAGCTCAATAGACTCTCCCTTAAGGTCTTACCCTAAGCTTTTCTTGTTGGATGTCAAGTTATGAGTCGGTACTGAATCGCTATTAAATTACAAGGCCATTTTTGACACTTTCTTTCAGCCATACAAATCTGATTCTGGTTAAACATTGCCTTCCTAAAGGTGGAGAACCATGAAAGATTTATTATTTATTGTAAAGTCTCAAAGGTTGCAGGATGTTAAATATTTCAAGATCTCTTATATCGCTCTCAGAAACGGATAGAATCTCACCACAATGAAGAATATAACTGCTTAAGGCTGTGTACCAATCCTATCCGATGTCCAACAATCTTGAGCTCTTGGGAACTTTCAATACGGGCTTTATTCCTGGAATTACAAAATTGAGAATCTGGTATGACAGATGTCATTCAAATGGTGTACTATGGCTCAAAATTATGAAGTATAAAAGCTTCTGTTTCTGCACAGGACTAAATGAATTGTACAACGTCGACTATATATACATTTACTGATCATCCGGAGTGCTTAGCGATCTCCTCAAACCAACATTTGATTTGTCAAAGTAAAAAAAAAAGTCAAACTCTGAGGTGTTAAGTTACCACTAGATCGCAAAGTTCTTCTTGTAAACAGATCTGTAGTGAAATGGAAAGATTCACCTGAAATCAAGGGACGGATTTTGTCTGCTCTGGTCTCCTTCATTCTCGGCACAATGTCAGACACGAGCTGCTTCATTACTCACACCTCTCCAGACGAGTCTTCACCTTCACTGGCCCTGTCAGCACTGAGTCAGGTATGTGTGAGCCTCTGAACTACAGACATTACTCCAAAGAGAACCTTTCCTTCATGAGACAGCTGTCTGTGTATATCTGCTTTTAAAGAGTGAGCAGTTGTAACAGAGTGTTTCAGGTATTTGGTTTATTTAGAAATGTACAAGTAAAAGAATTGAGTCTTTAGAAAAATTACACAACATCTATAATCAAACTGGGCATCTTTATATTTCTGCCGTTACAGGAGTTTAACTTAAATATACATTTATTCTGGGCACCACAATCTGAAACGTCCTACACAACTCAGTGTCCTCTTCCGGCTTAAATGAGTCACGGTGTTGATTCTGAATAAAACATTTCTAGTGTATTCAACCCAGTGCAGTTAACGAATTTTTTTTTTACTGTTTTATGTGAAGCTAAAAGAAATTATTAAACACTTAAAACCTAAATTAACAAAGTAGTAATAAATAAGTAGTAATAATTTATAACATCTAAAATTGAAATAAAAAAATAAAGCTACATAGAAACATACAAAAAATATATATGAAAATGACAAAAGCACATAAAAAAATGAGTACAAACAAAATTTAAATAAAAACCTTAAAGGGAAAGTTTACCCAAAAATGAAATCTCTCATTGATTACTCAACCTTTGTTAGGAAGCGGACTGACACAGAGGTAAGAATTCATGGAATTCTATGTTTATTTAACAGGATGAGTAATTCAACAAAGGCAGACTGAAGGTAAGGAAACTGAGGATATATTCGAACTTCAAAACAAACTTAAATGGTCTGTCTTTCTTTCTCTTGCAGAAGACGAACTTGGGGAAGACAAACAGGAGACCACGACCACTTACCACTTGCCAGACTGAGACGAGGAGAAGGATCATAGGAACTGGAGTAGACACCGAGGAATCACAGAGCAGACTAGAGGGAACAGGTAAGAGCACAGGTAAGTATGATAGTTCAAAGGCGTGTGAGAGTCCACTTATGAAGAACGAGATCGGACAGTGAATGTGCTAGTGAGTGTGGTGCTGCTTATTAGGGACAGGTGAGGCTGGTTAGAATTCGGGAGATTGTGATCGCTGAGTGGATGTGAGGGTGGAGCCTGGTGTGGATGTTAACACCCTTATATTGTTCCAAACCTAATTAAGATATTTCTGATGAATTCCGAGATATCTCTGACCCTCCCACCATGGTAGCATTTTTGAATGAACTATCCGTTTGTACCATGAAAATAAAAGCTAATTCTAAATGTCATTATACTAAATATTATATTACTATTGTTGTTACTGTTGTTGTATTTGCAATATGTTAATTATTGCCTGTACTTAGTTTCATCACAAGTCACCTGCAGGCTCTTTTGCACTAGATCGAAGTCCATCTGGCACTGTGTGTTTGTTGCACTAATGGACATATATTTCCACTATACACTAAACAAACTGAATCCATTAGGAGAGGATGAGTTTGTTGACTAATGCAATCCAGCCATTCTTCACTTGTGGCTCTAGGTTAAAAAAGAGGAGAGAAATCAAACTCTCACTGGCAAAATTCAGGCAAGGACTCATCAGTTTGATTTACAGCAACTCCAGTGACACCCATCATTTCTGTAATAGCAGTTACTGACAGATAGCATCACACGAGATGGCCGATGTCAGGGTGAGAAAGAAGTAATGCTCAAACAATGCTGAAATGCATTTGCTATTTCAGAGCGGAGACACATTTGTTACAGGCTGACACAATATATTATGAATGGTCAGGCTGAAGATTGCGGCGTTCTTAGAGATACTCATTGATGCCTCTGGTGAAAAGTTACCTTGAATTTGAGAATTCTCAGAAACATATTTGTGGTCATATTATTAAAAGGTTATTTTAAAGGTCCTTTCCATACAGTATATGCATGCAACCATAAAACAACCTTCATTTATTTAAGTGTACATTATGCCAATGCTACTTCTAAACATGCTGTTTATTTCTTTGTAGGTTTATAGCAATACAAAAGCACCTTTAAAACATTAGATACTTACAGTAAGTATTGCAGTCCTATTTTTGTAATAAAATTAGTATTCTGCCATGTTTTTGTGATGATCAGCCTGGATGTGCCAGCTCTTGCCACTGGATGGCACTCCAGCGCCCTTGTGTTTGTCACCATAGTAGTTCACTCATGTCTCCGCCCCTGTCATTCGTTTCCATAGTGTTTAACCTGTTTCTCCGCCCCTCAGTCTAATCAATGTGTGTATTTAAAGTCTCAGTTTGTCTTTGTCTAGTGCGGTTCATTTTACTGTTTTGGAGTGTTGTTTGGAGGATTTCCCTGTTTTCTCTTTGTGTATTAGCACCTGGATTATCGTTGCCGACCTTGCCTGTTTCTGGACTATTGATCTCGCCAAGCCCTTTCTGGATATCGTTTACCCCTCTCTCTACCCACGCTACGGACTATGAATACTCTACTGCCTTTGCCCATGTGATTATGTCTGCTGTGATCGTCCTGTTTGCTTGTTTCACCGTGTTTTCTTAATAAATCAGCCTGCACTTGAATCCCCATGACTCCCCGCCCCCATATCATTACAGTTGTTTATGATATTTACAACATATTAATTAATAGCTACGTATTCAGATTGGCTATAAATCTCTTTGCAGGCCAGACCTGTCTGCATAATGCTGATAATGTATGAGGTCCTTTGAGTGTTGTGTGCCTGCTAGTGAAGAATATTTCTCTGAGATGGCATGATGACCGGACTCAAAGGAAAACAAAACAACGGGAGACAAGACATCAGTGCAAACAATAACTCAGAGCAAACCTGATTTTGTTTTGTTTTCTGGAGTATGAATGGAAGTTTTCTGATAGCAAAGTATTAACAAGGAATTTGAGTGTTCAGATTGACTCTAACTGCATTAAGCCCCATATCCAATATGTTTCATAAGACGGTGCTGTACAATATCATATTTCTTTTGACAGTCTGTCTTTATACATGCTGCAGGCTTTGTGAAAAAATCTAATTAAAACTAATAGTGAATACTAACATTGAATTTACCACTGTTTTAGACCATACTGATTTTAATTTTTGGGTATATCTCTTGAAAATATCTCACCTGCCCCTCAGCTCCCCTGTTAATTACCACGACAACTCATCGCCTCCTCCCCCTTGTTAACCCTTGTTAATCTTAAAAACTGTCTTTGTTTGTAGCCTTGCGACTGAGTATTGAGTTTTTTCCCTCGTACAAAGCATTTCCTTTTGTTCCCTAGTCTAGTCTTGTTTCCTGTGTTTGATTTCTCCTTGTACCTGCCTTTTCTTGCCTTTGGATTATTAAGTTTTGCCTTGTGGACTCTGTTTGCCGACTGACCCTCACTGTATTTCTGGATTATTCTGTGTTTTGCCTGCACCGTTGTTGTTTGCTGCTTTCTCTACCCTGCCTGTTTGACCACGCCTTTTATAAAGCTCTGCCTTTGGAGCCCCCCTTGTCAGTCCCCTTTGTTACATGATGAACATGGTTTAATATACTGTGCAAAAATTACTTGTAGATATAACATGCATACATGTGTAAAAAAGTGCATGCAAGTGACTTTACATTTACATCTATATGATAATTGACTATGATGAAATCAACTGTATTGACTAGTACGGGAGCCAGAAAGAGCAAAAGAATAGATCATAGGTGGGATTTTGGCTGTGCCGATGGGTCTGATGGTTGTGCTTGCTGCCAGGAATGGAGTGGGTCCAGGACCTACAAAAAATGTTACAAGTTAGCCCATTTATTATTATTATTATTATCACTGCACCCACTGCTTCCAATATTAATAATTTACTAGGACTTACAATTCCCTTACAATTTGGGGCAGAAAAAGTAAAAAGAGAAGAAGAGGGAAAAAAGGTACATGTACTTTCAAATCTGTTTTCCATATTGCACAATAAAAGTAATGAAAAAATAAATAAAGAAAATAAAATTAATAGCACACAACCTCTTCTACAAACCTCAGATATGTTTAAATTCATACTCCAAAGCATAACCAGTCAAGTGTAGAAACACCACACATTTAGTAGTATTTTCAATTCATTTCATGCATTGCTTTTGAAATATGGGATAGATATGGTTTTGATATGCTTCATTTTACTAGACAATTAGGTCTCCACTAGGATGAACTTTAGTTCCACTCCATAAAGAGCTTGTTGAACATAGTAATTATAACGCTTTGAGTGCTAATAGTTACATTGCTAAATTAAGCCGGGGGTGAACATGAAGCTTATAAGGTGAGACTTTGTCTCCCTCCTGTAACAGTCAATAATAGGTTAAATGACTTCAGATAGAGTTGTGATTGGAAAGGGAATATGAGGATTCTTCCTAAGTGTAATTACAGCATGATTCACTCCATCCTCAAACTCTTCCTTGAAGAAAATTATAAGCTGGTGTGTACTAACTATGATTCCCACCCAGGTATGTGGACGCACAGTTTCTCTTATATGACAGTAAACTGTTCGTTTTATAGCAATTATATATGCAAAAGGATATAATCATCTGTGATTTCTCTAATGAAACATCCTCAAGAGAATTTTGAACCTCAGCACACTTGATTCCCAATTCGTGCCCCAGCAAATGTATAACACATCCAAACACACTTTTTCTATGTTCAGTCCAATGAGTACTGTAGCATGAAAAGGGATTCTATTTTTAAATGTACAATTTGTGAGACTGACATCATTATGGATTCACAGATGAGTCGGACTCTGTTGGTTCTGTTCCTCCCGTTCGTCTAGTCTGAAATTGACGTCACTGGCACTTCTGCAACTTATCCAAATACCACGAGGCTGCCTTCTCCTTGCATACAGCCATCGCTCTATTGTTAGATATAGGTGGTTTTATAACGTCAGCTCAGAAACCTTTTCTATACCTGTCCAGAATCTGTTTATCTGGACGTTAAAGGCTATTTCACTCTGTTAAGTTTTTTTTATGATTATAGCTCTCAGTGCTAAAATAGAAATGGAGATACAACATGAGCCCTTGATGGCAGCAATAACGCTGAATAAGATCCCATATGTCTACGTATTTCCCGGTCAGCCAGGAGCTCTCCTGTCCTTTGGGCTTTTGTTCTGATAAGTAATTACAGTGGGTTTCATAGTCCTTGCTGGAGAGCACTTTATAAACATTGAGCACATAATAGCTGTCTGAATGCATTGGCAACATTGTGGGCCAATGTGTATGGAAAACAAACAGCAGGCTGAAAGATTGCTTGGAACTACAGGTGTGGTGCCATTTACTTTATCCTGTTTGGAAGTAAAGCAGGGTATTGTGCTCCATGCGGCCTCGCATCCGCCCTCAACCATCATCACAACTCATTGAAAACACATTAAGCTGTCAATTCAGGCAAAACATCCTAACTCCATCTTCTACTTAGTTTCTTCATTGCTAGCTTTTACTACACAACACCTTTTGGTTTGTACAAATCTTGTATACGTTTTTTTCTTATTTGACACGTGTTTTATTCTTGATCCTTCTATTTTATTTTTATTAATTTGCTATTTATTATTATACCACATTGTGTGCAATTATTTTTCATTTTAAATGATATGATACGTATTTCAAATTAGTATAGTGTGTAATGTTAGATAAATTTCTATTTTAAATTAAAACTTATTCTTGTTTTTCTATTCATCAGAGAATCCAAAAAATAAAAATAAACATTTTTACCAGGAGTAAATGATTTTTCAAGACATCAAAGTTTTTATTTAATTACTGTTTTAAATTCATATTACTATTTTACTGCTTTTACTAGTTTAATAAAAAAATGTTGCCGTGCTGAAAATAGTATTCTTTCATGGTAATGGCAACATTTATTCCTTTTACACTCTTATTACATATTTGATTAATAAAAGGCTAATTGTTACACAATTAGTTGCAGAATGGCATTAATTATCTAAGGTTTGATGACAAATATTTTAAATTTACCATTTATTTAGTTCTAGTACAATACAGAAAATCTCTAGACTTCTAGATATTTATCGAGTCTTCCTTCCAAAACATCCTACGCAAAACATTTTGTGCAGAAGCAAAATCATAAGTTCCTTTTCAGGAACTCGAGCTGCGTCTACGAGACCCTTTGGGAACGCCCTCAGCGTGACGGCTCTGAATAGTGTGTTGAATTAGCCAGTGATGAGTTGGGACGTCATTATCTAAGGTTCGATGACAAATATTTTAAATTTACCATTTATTTAGTTCTAGTACAATACAGAAAATCTCTAGACGTCTAGATATTTATCGAGTCTTCTTTCCAAAACATCCTGGACAAAACATTTTGTGCAGAAGCAAAATCATAAGTTCCTTTTCAGGAACTCGAGCTGTCTCGACGAGATGCTTTGGGGATCGCAAGCCGATCTTGATCGCGAGGAGTCAGAGACGGACGAGTCCTTATCTCGCTCCTCTGCATCAGAATCGCCCGCTAGCCAGATGAGAAGGGAAGCGTGTTCTGCCATTTCCCCTCGTCAGGGCAGCGCTGCTCCTCTCTTCATCTAAGGGTGAACGCTCCCCAGCCCGACCAGATGGTCGCAGGCTATCTGTCTCTTGAAACGGCATCGACTTTGAAGGTTCCTACCCTGCCCTCCAAGCCGCTTAGAGCTACATCTGAGCTGGTGGGCAGGGGGTACTCGGCAGCAGGTCAGGCTGGTGCGTGTCTAAACACTATGGGAGTGTTACAGGCGTACCAAGCCGACCTGCTGCGTGAGTTGGACGAAGGCAAGCGAGTGAGCTCTGAAGACTACCCAATCTTGTGAATTCAACGCAGGCTCTGGTGATGGAACAAGAAGTAGAAACTCTTCTGAGGAAGGAGGCCATCAAGGTGGTCCCTCCTCACGGAAAAGAGTGCGGGTTCTACAGCCGCTACTTCATAGTTCCAAAGAAGGCTGGAGGGCTGAGGCCCATTTTAGATCTCTGAGCTCAGTAATGAAACTGAAGTTCAAAATGCTTACTATAAAGCTTACTATAAAGCAAAATCGAGTTCTCCCCTTCGGCCTTTCACTTTCACCCCATACGTTTACAAAGTGTGTGGATGCAGCACTGGCTCCACTGAGACTCCAGGGCATCCGCATACTAAATTATATCGACGACTGGTTGATTTTGGGCCAGTCAGAGAGCGAGGTGTGCAGACATTGAGATGTCGTCCTCGCTCACATGAAACGGTTGGGGTTGAGACTGAACGCCAAGAAAAGTGTGCTTTCTCCAGCACAGAGAACCACTTATCTAGGCGTGGTGTGGCATTCAACGACGATGCAGGCTCGTTTGACACCCGCTCGAGTAGCTTGGATCCTCACCGCAGTCGCAAGACACTCACTGTCAAACAGTTTCAAAAACTGTTGGGCCTTACGGCAACTGCGTCCAATGTGATACCTATTGGCTTGCTGTACATGAGACCCCCACAGTGGTGGCTCAGAAAAAAAGGTGTATCCCTGAGGGGAAATCCTCTTTGCATGATCAAAGTGTCATGCCCACAGTACGTGCCTTAGACATGTGGAGGGAACTTGCATTTCTAGAACAGGGCCCAGTACTGGGAGCTTCGATTCGCCACCTAGTGCTAGAGATGGATGCGTCCCTCACTGGTTGGGGAGCGATCATGAGTGGACGCTCAGCCCGAGGTCTGTAGGAAGATCGCCATCTTACTTGGCACATAAACTGTCTAGAGATGCTGGCAGTGTTCCAGGCAGATATTTTCTCATGTAAGACGTAAGAGACAGACACGTGTTAGTACGCACCAACAACTCATCAGTCGTCGCTTACATAAACCACCGAGGAGGTATGCAGTCGCGCCCCTTGTACAAGCTGGCGCACCAGATCCAGACATCCTGTCGAGACAGGGGCCGAGGCCCGGGGAATAGATGCTCCACACCGAGGTGGTGGAGCAGATCTGGAGAGTATTTTACAAAGCAGAGGTGGACCTCTTCGCGACCAAGGAGAATGTGCAATGTCCCCTTTGGTACTGTCTAGTTCATCCAGCTCCACTGGGGCTGGATGCTATGGTACAGAGGTGGCCGAGGCTTCCTCTTTATGTCTTTCCCCCGATTTCTTTTACTAATGATAAAGACCACACTTTTGCCTGCATTGTGTTCTCTGAGGAGAGTTGGTGACCTTCAGGCCCTTTCAGTGGCCCCTACACATCATGCTCTTAGCACGAGAGGTCCCAAGAGGGTAGAGTAGGGGGCCGAGGAGGATTTAAACTTCTGGCCCCCCGAGGAACCTGATGACCGACTGCCGGCTCCTCGACGCGGCCAATGTGAAGGCTGCTGCACTGGCTGCGGAGGAGCGGAGGCACCAGCAGGGACGCCGCAGCAGGATGTGACTGATAGCCTCCGTCTGCTTCTTGGCGGCGGAAAACTGCTGGGCAAAAGTTTCCACCATGTCACCGAAGAGGCGGGTCTGGGACACGGGAGCGTTCAAGAACCCGGTCTTGTCCGCCAGACACGGCCACAGAAGGCGCTCTTGGACCACCATAGTGGACATTGCACGACCCAGAGCCCGCGCCATAACCTTCGTCGTATGAAGTGCGAGGTCCATTACGGTACAGAGTTCTGACAGAACTTCCGGATTGTGACCACCCTCGTGCAGGGCCTTCAGTGCCTTGGCCTGATGGACCTGCAGCAATGCCACAGCGTGCACCGAGGAAGCAGCCTCTCCGCAGGTCTTGTAAGCATCACCGATGAGACTCGATGAGTGCTTACAGGCCCGGGAAGGGAGCAACGGGTTACCCTGCCAGGAGGTAGAAGCCTGAGGACACAGTTGAATCGCAACAGACCTCTCCACCTGGGGGACCACCGTGTAGCCCCTAGCTGCGCCACCGTCAAGGGGATAAGCCACTCGACCGCTTCCGGGCAGTAAAAGGTGCCCTCCACAATTGAGCAAGCTCATCATGCACCTCCGGGAAGAATGGAACCGGGGTGGGACACTGTGCACCAGTGCGAGCCACACCGAGGTACCAGTCATCAAACCGGGAGGGTTCAGGACGGGGTAGAGGATTCCACTCACTTCCGTTCCTTGCGGCGGCCCAGGAAAGCATAGCCACATGCCCTGGATCAGCGTCGGATGCAGTGGTACGCCCAGTGGATGCCACACTGGCCTCCGCTTCCTCTCCAGAGTCAAACTCTCCTCCCGATAAAGCGACTGACATCTGATCGTCGGGGGAAGCGCCAAAGGTGACTTCCGACACCGTCTCTGGTGGACCAGAAAGCCCCAATGGCAGCTCCACCGGTGTCAGAGTGTGGGCGACAGGAGGCGCACTCTGATGAGTGTTCCTGACTCCACCACGCTTAAGGTAATGGAGCCTGGTCCACAACTCCGAGATGGTCATCTTACCGCAAGCGTAACATGGCTCATCCACAAATGCTGCCTTATAGTGCTCGAGGGCCAGGCATGTTGGTTGCGGCCAGCACCAGGTAACGGCCGCCACCAAGATCTCACGGGTGGTAGGACATACAAAAATGAATGCATTTAATTTTTTTGCCAATGATACCCAGATTTATTTACCTATTAAAATGTACCTATTATTTACCTATTATAAATGATCCTTTAGCACTTAGTAATTAACTAAAGTCTGGGAACTTTACAAAATCTGGCTATGTTAAAATCTTTTAACATTAAATGAAGATAAAACAGAGGTGATTGTTTTCAGTCCTACTGATCATTCTCAGCTCCTTTTCAGGAACTCGAGCTGCGTCGACGAGATATGGGAACGCCCTCAGCGTGACGGGTCTGAATTGTGTGTGAAATCAGCCAATGATGAGCTGGGACGTCCCTTCGCATGATCAATGTGTCACGCCGAGCTGTACGTGCCTTAGATATGTGGAGGAAACCTTCGTTCCTAAATCAGGGCCCAGTGCTGGGACAATGCTAGCGACGGATGCGTCCCTCACTGGTTGGGGAGCGATCACGAGTGGTTGCTCAGCCCGGGGTTTGTGGAGTGTTCGCCATCTTACTGGCATATCAACTGCCTGGAAATGCTGGCATTATTTTGAGCACTCAAACACTTTTTAAAACTGAATACCAAGAAAAGTGTTCTTTCTCCAGTTCAGAGAACCACTTATCTAGGCGTGGTGTATGATACCTGCTCGAGTAGTTTCGATCCTCACCACAGTCACAAGACTGAAAGAGGGCCTAGTGCTGGGAGATCCTGGTCGCCGCATAATGCTAGCGACGGATGCGGCCCTCTCTGGTCAGGGAGCGAGTGATTGGTCAGCCCAAGGTCTGGTAGAGGTCGCCATCTTATTTGGCACATCTACTGTCTAGAAATGCTAGCAGTATTTCAAGCACTTCTTCACAGACGTAAGAGATCAACATGTTTTGGTGCGCACCGACAACACTTCGTTTGTCTCTTACATCAACCACCAAGGCGGTCGCGCTCCTTGTACAAGCTAGCACACCAGATCCTTGTGTGGGCCCAGGAGAGGTCCCTCTCACTGAGAGCCGCCTATGTTCCCAGGCATCTAAATGTAGGAGCAGAGAGAACGCGCAATGTCCCCTCTGGTACTCTCTAGTTCATCCAGCTCCTATGGGACTGGATGCTATAGTACAGACATGGCCGAGGCTTCCTTTGTATGCATTTCCCCGATTGCTCTGCTCCCTGGAGTTCTGGCGAGAGTGCGCCAGGACGAGGTCAGCCTACTGCTTGTAGCACTACTGTTCTGGCCGGGCCGAATTTCTCGAACCTGATATCCCTCCTAGACGGCTCTCCCTGGGAAATACCGATCAGAAGGGACCTTCTCTCACAAGCGGGGGGCACAATAGTTCACCCCCGTCCAGAGATGTGGAGTTTGAGAGTGTGGCCCCTGAGGGCTAGGTTCTTGCAGGCTAGGTTCGCTACTGGGGTCACTCACTCCACCTTGAAGGTTTACGCGGAGGCTATATCAGCCTACCACTCCTGTCTTGGTGGACATACAGTTGGTAAATCACCCCTGGTCATACGCTTCCTCCGCGGTGCGCTGCAGTTAAGGCCAACGTTACGGTCCCGGGTGCCCTCTTGGGATTTGGCTGTTGTGTTAGAAGCCCTCTGTGGGCCTCCCTTTGAGCGGGTTACAGCCCCAAGGTACCTACGGTCACATCTCAGCCAGTAGTACTACAGGCCTTTAACCCACCTCCCTTCAGGGAGCCTGGTCAGCAGAAGCTTAATTGTGTGTGTGCGAGCACTGGATGCATACGTCCACAGAGCTGCCATGTGGAGAAAGTCAGAGCAGTTGCTAGTTTGTTTCTCTCGTCATAGATGTGCACAATCACACTCTAGGCAGGGATTTAAAAGTCTGGAGGCGTGGGCATCTCGTTCCCAAAGCATCTCGTCGACGCAGCTCGAGTTCATGAAAAGGAACGTCTCAGGTTATGTATATAACCCTGTTTCTTGAAGGAACGAGACGTTGTGTCTCGAAACCACACTTTTGGCATCCCCTGCCGGCGCTCTGCTTCATGACAGGAGCTATATGGCCGGCGTTTTCCACGTGCTCATATATCCGCCATGAAGTCCCAATTCATCATTGGCTGATTCTACACACTATTCAGAGCCGTCACGCTGAGGGCCTTCCCAAAGTGTCTCGTCGACACAGGGTCTTGTTCCTTCAAGGAACAGGGTTATATACATAACCTGAGACGTTTGTTTTCTGTCCCTCATGTAATGAGAGTTGTCTGCTGTCAATCAGTGCTTTTAATTCTATGCATTTAGAGTGATTTCTACAAATTAATAATTACTAACTTTATGTCTCAAAAATGTATATCGTTTGATGGTCTTATATTTAAAATAGTGTCATCAAACGACCAATTGTGACCAATAAAATCCAAAATAAATGTTTTTGTTTACATAATGTATTAGTGGGAACTGTGTATATTTATTATGCATATATAATTACAAATACATGCATGTAAAAGAAAAAATGTTTATATATTAAGTATGTTTTATATAATATAAAATATAATAATATATATAAGTAAATGTAAATATTTTCTAAATATATACTGAATGTGTTTTAAATGTAATTAATGGCAAGTTTTTAATTGCTTCAATGCAATTGTTTTTGTTACTATAGTTTGAAGTGTAACTAATTCTAAAAGCTAATTTGTTCTGAAAAAAAAAAAAAAAGATTACTTTAACTGTATTTTTTAATGCGATCCTCTCCCTCTGTTTGTCATGACTGTCTCATGTATTTCTCCTCATTCACTGTTGTCGTCGGAAAGACTCGGATCCAAACCCTTTCAGCATTCAGGTCTGGGTTCTCAGGGCTCTTCTCGGCGCTGGTTCACTCCTATCTCTAATGTATTGCTGATGCCTTGCATATTGAAAGTTATAAATTGTAGTTGGCACTGCGAGTTGAGGTGCATAAATTGGAATTGTGGGATGTCAAAGAGTAATATACTTAGCATTATTCATAACGGAGCAAGATTAAAGTTCTCTACAGAGAAAGCCTATGTGTGTCTGACATACGAGCTAATGCAGGCCTTTATCAGGCCGTTCTGTCAGTAATAGATATTCCTGTGGGTTCTGTGCACTGTGTTTCACTCTGCTGATAGAGCAAAATAAATTAGGCCACAATAATGCTCCTCAGGCCGCTGTGTTTCTCCTACAGTCTTTGAGCTTGCTCCCATCGCGTGTACGAATATAACGCCGTGAAAAATAGCTTCATAAATCTGAGATAACGGCTAGAATTTTGCTCTGTTAAGACATATGTTAGGGGGAGACCAGAGCGATGTTCCTCTTCAGCGGGTGAAGCAGGTTTTATTTGGCTCAAGCTCTTTATTGTCCTCTCATACTCTGACCTGAGGGAGAAACATTGGTTTACACACAGCTTTAGGTGTTTCTGAATGTAGATTTTGTCCAGATTGGTAAAAATGTTTGATTTTCATAAGATCGAACACTGTCATCAGTATGATAGTTTATTTCCTGAACCCAAACTGTACATTTTCGATAAAAAATATAATTTAGTCAGGGTTTTATTTAGTTATTTATTCATTTATTTTCTATTAATGCATTTTTTATGTTTTATCATTTATATATAAATGGGTAAGTTATTTTAGTATAGCAAACTAAATTAAGTTTAATTAAATGAATAAATGAATGAATATACTGTAGATGTAAGTCAAAATTCAGAGAGTTAAAGAGTCATAATTCAAAGAGTCATAAACCAAAACATTTCTCATAAAACTGCCTCAAGTATCAATCCAAGAATGTATTCTCACTGTATTTGTTTGTCATATCAGAGAACCGTGGTTCACTACAGCATCCAACAGGCAATATAAAGCACGTAGTTCTTCAGCAGATCCGTTCACTGCAGTGAGAAAAGCTCTTCATTCACAGTCTACAGAAGCAGATTCATTAGCTTAGCGTTACTCCATTCATTACCGTCCCATTAGTCACTACAGATTGATCAATACATCATGCATAGAACATCTTGAGCGTGGATGTCTGGAGCCATTGTGGCTCTGAAGATAATGACTTCTTCATTCAAAACAACTTGTAGGAACAGGCAGATAAAGGCAGGCGAGGAGAGCATTATTGTGGCCCGGCACTGGGGGAGGATTCTGAGAGATTATATGAAAGGAGTCTGAAACAGCCGAATGCATGAAGAAAGATCTGAGATGGTCTGTCAAGGCAGTGAAGTCCTCGAGCTGGAGAAGTCAGCAGATACTGAGCTGTTTCCTGCTGCTAGCTATTGGAGTGAAGTCCATCCAGTCTCCATCTGTTCATTGCTTTTCTAGTTCTGTCACTAAAACACAATGCTAAATGCTAAAAACACCACATGCTGTGGAATGCAACAAATGTTATCATTATTTCAGATGAACAGAAAAAAAAACAAAAACAAAACAAAAAAAATCTGAAATCAACCTTTAGTCTTCATAACTGACTGATTGGACCTGCATTTATTCTGAGCTCCGAGAGTTTCATTGTGATGTAGTTCCTTTGGGCTGAATGCATTTCTGAGATTCCCTCTCTCTCTTTTTTTCGGTATATCGAGAGAGAGCAAAGGACAAAAGAGTCTCTTAAAAAAATAAAAAGTTTTCCTCTCAAATTGCATCAAATAAATAGTGTAAATGTGAATATCTGTTCTTTATTCCAGCGGTCATGAAAATGCACATAAATAGTACACCAAATAAAACTAAAAACTTGTGGTATTTATATGAAAAAGTGGATTTTTGCGTATATATGATACTATATGATGTGCACCTACTCCACAACCCTAATCCTTCCCATCACATAGCATAAACACACCAAAGTCCATTTTTGCGTATACGTACCACAAGTTTTAGTTTTTATTCGGCGTACTTTTTAAATACACATTCGGTAAGATCAGGTAGCAGTGATGTTCAACAGTATTTTCAGCATCATTTCTCCAGTATTCAGTGTCATATGATTTTCAGAAATCATTCTAATATACTGATTTACTGCTGAAACATTTCTAAATTATTATCAATGTTATAACAATTGTGCTGCACAATATTTCTGTGGAAACTGTGATACATTTTATTTTTCAAGATTCACAGATAAAGTTCAGAGTCGTGCGATCACTTTCATGGCTGCTCTCGGTCCCCAGTCAGCCATCGGCAGCAATTACAGGAATCAGATGCACTTCATGCATCGAACAAGCTCCGTTCTGTTGGACATCAGGGTGAAGATAGTCTGGTGCTTCACCTGTTAATGTGATGTTAGAGATGTTCAGCAAGCTCCGAAGAGGAACCTGCTCATCATGGGAGTGTTACGCTCATTTCATCACCCATAAATAAACATCAAGAAGCAAGGTTAATTTTTTATGAAGGCGATCACACGTGGGCTCAGTCTTGTAGCCCTTCCAAATCTTCACACCGTGCTACCTAAAAGCGGTCAAGCTGTCCCGGCGGACCATTTCGGTCGAAATTTCTGCAGAAATAGGAAGACGAGTGAAGATGTAATTCGAAGGTGCTGCTCAACAAAGGCCCGTTTTCTTCAGACAAAGCCCTTCAGCGGCGCAATCGAAGAAGCCGTTGGCTCACCTTGACAGCTCCTCTACCCACAATGCACTAAGTGGATGATTAAAAAGAAATGGAGGGTTTTACTGCGGGGTATGCGTGGCCTCCCTGGAGTCCCCAGAGCCGCTGGAGCGCGGAGCTACAGCTGTCCTCCAAACAAGCCCGACATTCTTTATTTATTTCTTATGAAATATTGATGCGTGTTATGAAAGGTTTAAAATAATGTGTCTAGCCTCCTCTGGCCCGGCCACGCTGTTTTCTAATGCATAAATAATTCCGGGCCCTCGGACAGAGAGCCGCACATTAACCGGGGATGTAGCCCATGTATCGCATTCTTTCTGCCTGAGAGCCGAAGCGGACGCTCGTAATTTCCTGCATTTATACAATCGCTTAATAATTGATGGACAAATTTAGGGACTAAAACTCCAACACAATATGACTTTATGTCGCAAGGTTAGTCCCTGTAGATCGGGGCTCCCAGAATCTGCTTTTTGATTTCTGATTTCCTGCCCTTGATGAGCTCTGGCTGTGCATGGCTGGAGATAAGCGGCGCTTTAGCCCATTATAAGGCAAGGGGGAAATGTTTTGTTTCTGAACACAAATGGGTTTTTCACACTGACATGAACCCGCTTTGATTGCCTGGCCGACGCACAGATGTGATGGGGCGACCTCTCGCTTTCTCATCTTAATATCGAGTGAGATGTACAATTACACCCGCAATTGTCAGCCAGATCTGTTTGCCTGATTCAGGACGCGAGGGCTGCGTGGCAATTTGACTCTCAAAGATTCTATTAATATACAGCTGCTCGGACAACCCAGGTATGGCTCTCACGCCAATGCCAATGTGAAATAAAGGAGGCCATTTAGCCAACAGAGTTTTTAAAATGCTCCCGGCGCAATTGAAATGGCAGCGCTAATGCTCAAAATAGCATTCAGGTCTAATAAGGTGAGAGGAAATCCTCAGGACTGGATGCAAAGCCAGTGTAAAGATGAATGAATTTTCCATTGAACCTCTAATGATCCAGAAGAAGGCGAGACGCTTGTATCGATTGTCACACCTGAGAGACGACACTTCCGACTTCATGACTCTGCACATTGATTTTGGAGTTAGAGTTTGCTTGTGCTAATATCCCTCTTTGTCTTTCCCCTCCTGAGGCGCCACAGACTCCCGCTAAATATAGGCTATAGCTTTAGC
>JAUCMU010000151.1:10712464-10725788 GCA_032275025.1 Enteromius treurensis
TGTTTATAAAATAAATATATTTTTATATAATCTAAATTATAAAAATATAATAATACATGTTAATATACATATTTTCAAAATATATATACTGTACTGTCTTTTTATATATACATAATATATATGCACAGTACACACACTGACACACATATATTTTATAAACAAAAACTTTACTTTGAATGTGATTAATCATCGTTGCCCAACATTTACACACAAATATATATATACTTGATATGACTGTTGTCCTCACAACACATTACCTTAGAAATTACTTTAAATGACAAAAACTCTTATGCGTTTTATTAATATGATCAATTTTACATTTAAATACTATTAAATAAAAGAAAACTGTTCATTATTTTGCAAAACACACTCTTAATATTACTATTATCTCGCTAGCATTTCTAGCACTTTGCTTTTTTTTAAATGGTGTGCGTTATTATTTATATTATTCCTTTAAAAATTCAAAACACTTACCAGCAAAGATGAAGAGAAATAGCAAATGCAACACAAGCTTTATGTCAGTTGACATGCTGGGAGATCTAACAGGGCGGCGTCTCAGATTGAGTCTTCCTGTAAGTAACGTTAGAAATAAATAAAAAAAGAAACCCCGTTACTAACTTAATCTGAATAGGTTAAAAGGTTTATATATTTATGTAATAAATTCAGATTCAGATATGAACCCCTATTGAATATGAGTTCAGCATCACGGACAGCACCCAGTCGCGCGCGGTTGTTAAGTAATAACACTACATCACTACAGATGTTTACATCGCTAGACAGAGAGACGTCGCACTGAAATGGCAAACTCGGAGCTGATGTTTCAGGACGCTCTACAGGATGCGCTTCTCGAGAGAAAGTTTGGGATTCTTACCGAGGTGCAAACATCCGTAAACGTCTTTGCCTAGAAGCGGACGCTGCCGTTCCGTGGTGATGCTCGTGAATATAAAGACCTGTGGATCTTAATGAATCCTGTAGAAAATTCGCGGAATAAAAAGATCCAGAGTCTCCACACCGAGCTCTTCCAGAAGACGTCAGTGACAGGGAATTTCTGTTTGTTTTCTTTTGCATCCGCATGAGCGGTACAGATGCTCCATCGTCAAACCACCGCAGCTGCAGAATTACAAACGCCTGTCTTTGTTTTCTTACTAAGTAGCCACTTACGCATGACAGACATGCCTAGTGCGCATGCGCTGCTTGGTCTACTCCTAAACTGACTTCTACAAACGTTGTTTAGCACTCTTGTTCACTAAAGGCTGCTGTTAGAGGATACTTTTCACAAACGTTTTGTTGCAGTTGTCACGTATTTCAAATGTTTTAATAATTGTATAATTTCAGTACACTTTTCAATCAAAATATTGAATGGCCAAAACAGTGGTTACATGTTTTTGCACGTTAGCTTTAAACTTTTTTTTGTATATTAATGTGATTCATAACTGTTTTATTGTTTCATTTTGCTGAAGAGTTTATAATAGAATGTTCAATGCCGGGTTTCATTGTGATACCTTGCTCCATACAGTATAATAACATTCCTCTGCTATTTTTAATATTGTTTTCAATAAACTGTGGAATTGTAGCTAGGCTGTAGCATTGTGTGACTTTGAGAAATGAACCCACCTTAAACCGATCTAAAAAATCTGTCTATTCCAGTTTCCACAATACTGGATTGTTCCATTCAAGGCTGATGCAATAAGTGATATGTTTATTGGTGGCATTTGAGTCCTCATGTCTTGGCAACTTACGCAATAGAAAGAGACAGATTTGAAGCAGAAGCCTCGACAGAGACTACAAATTTAAAAGTCGTACACTTGCATCCAATCTGCAGTCATCAACTCTTGTCTCTTCTCCTCTTATAAACAACATCCATCAACCCTAGCGAGAACAGCACATCATGAGCTGTGTGCATCTGTAGGCTTCAATTGTCTCCCACACACTGGTCCTACTTAACCTACGCGTGGTCGGGGAAGCAGCTTCAACACAATTACTGCAATTATTACATGAGTCACACTGAATCTAACCTTTCCAGTTTGCTGTCACCACATGGATGATGACTGTTGAAGAAATTGACAAATGCAAAACATTTTGAGCTAAAAAAAAGTGCCATATGTTTAAATGAGACCACAAAATCTCAGCACAAAATGTGTAGACTGCATGGGCATTAAAGGAATAGTTTACCCCAAATTGTAAATTTGCTAAAAAATGCAGGCCATCAGAGAGGTAGATGAGTTTTTTTCTTTAGCATTACATGCCGTCAGAATGAAAGTCCAAAGAGCTGATAAAAACATCACAATAATCCACAAAAAGGCTGCATCCTTGTAAGAAACAAATCCATAATTTAGATATTTTAACAATAATTGTTCTTCGATGAAAATGTAAGGGCAAACATTCCAAAACAGTTGGCGCCCCTAGAACTTGTAATGAGTAAAATATCTCTCAAGTATATTCCCATTCATAATCACAATTTTGAGTGAATTATTGTCAGTTAAAGGGGCCCTGAACTGCCTACTGTTCTCTGAGGTCAATTTATGTTGTAAGAAACATCATATTTTACAATTAATAGACTATTTTCTGTCCTGTTGTGTATGTTAGACAGCCTACATCCTTCACAGATGGGCGCTGCAGTGCTTTATGTTAAAAACACATATGTACTCATATCAAACTATGTGTAGTAAACGACAAAGCAATAGTGATCATGCAATAAAAACACTTAATCACGCTTGTGTGTTGCACCATAACTGTCAGCACAGCATTGTCTTTTTAGTTATAATCTTTCTGAAAGTCCTGAGTTGTTTGTAAACAAATATGTGGTCAAATGAAGTAAACAAAAGAACAAGTTCTTACTGATGTGGTCTGAATCTTCATTTAAAAAATAAAGTGTATTAAATAATGTTTATTTGGTTTCTGCATAGACCTGTGTTTGATGCTCTTGTTATTTACACTAGATGCGTGAATCGGTGGGCGGGGCTAAACAGGCAGTGATGTAGAAGCAGGCGTTGATCTTCTTCTGCTTGTTTTGCCATACTATCTCAAAAAGAGGCACAGTTTACAAGCTGTCCTTTAAGTAAATTGTAGACTAGCGAGAAAGTTTGGAGTTATGAATCTTACAGAATATTTTTTATAGCACAGTGTCCTCATCAAAAGAATTTTGATTTCTCGGATTATGACCCCATTTAAATGGCTTTTAGCAGGATATAAAAACATTGCACATAAGGACAAACACTTAATGGAAAACATCTGAGAATTTGGATTTTTCCAACACTCCAGTTATCCGTCCGGTTTTGAAGTGCATATGCAAATGCTATATTTTACGCTCAATAAGGCTTAGCAATATGCAACGCTATACATCTACTCCCATCTTGCTTTTCTTTTAAACAGATTTCTCTTCTTTACCATTGCGAAAGATTATTTGTTGAGATTAGATCCCTTTTTGGATACCAACACAAGCATAAGATTTGTGTGTAATCTTACAATGAGAAAGACGACGATTTAATCTTGCTAAAGTAGTAATGTATAGGAACCCAGCGAAGCTTAGTCCAAAGGTCAGGATTACAGATTTCATCATTGGGATTATGGCTGCTTTATTATGACGACCTCTCAGTAAGAGAAGAACACATGGCTCACAGACCTAGAAATGATTTCTACACAGAGACCATTTGTTTCCACCAGTGCCAGATGCTTTTCAATCTATTCCGACTCTTGATTAAACAATGAAATAAGAAGTGAATTTTGAAAGGGATGTCTCTCAGCGAGGTTCATCTGTACAGAGCTGTAATACAATAGCAGGAGTGCGCTGCTTAGCGAGGGAGATGTTGCCAGCAGGCTTGGTCTCAGCACAGACTAAAAATGGCAGGCCTGCTGGTTGCTATACCCACGATGCAGGGAAACCATGGCAACAGCAACGCAAAATCACAGTGTGGAGAGAGCAGGGCCAGTTTAATGCTTGCATCCAGCCGTGAGGATGAAACCCTGTGAGTCTGTTTATTAATATCAATAGGCCTGTGTTAATGTTTGTGTGAATAAATGAAAGCTATTTTTGAAATAATATATAATATTTAAAAGAATAAAATTGTTAACACTTCAGAATAGCAGAGCAAAAACACACTACTATTTAATGATTAAAATGTTAAGTTAATCATTAATTACTAGTGTGTTTTTGCTCAACTAATGCTTAATTGTGAACAAATTAACCCTTAATTAATGCTTAACTAATGCATTATTTTGGACCCCTATTCTGAAGTGTTACCCAATATCTTCAGGCTTTAAAATAAACCTAAACCACACAACTAACTACTAGTGAACTATTTTTTTTTTTTTTTTTTTTTAACATTTTTCAACTTTTCTGAGTTTAGCTGACTCTAATCAAAGATATAAACTATTCACTGAAGGGGAAAACTGTGTGCTTATACGTTGAAAAGAAAGACCAGTGCAGTGAATTTACCTTGCCCCTAAAATCTCTGTCACAATATTCACACTGGGATATTACAGTATCAGAATCTCAAGTAATTCATATCTCAGATCTGATTTAGTGTTTGACTCACAACTACTGATGGCCAATTTCTGTATTGCAGCCCTGTTACATGAAACAGTGCTGGCCTTCACTATTTATTTTGTGGAGTAGTTTGAGCTCTGCACATCAATGAGGGTTCGTGATCTTTTTTAATTCTGGGATCACAGATGGGTGTCAGGACAGACCGCTGTCACACAAACACCACAACAGAGGAGCTGTCAGTCAAACACAGGCACAGCCTGTGACATCTGAGGCCGGCACTGACAGATGGTCAATAAAGCTCTAATACGACCTGTCATGCTACACGACAAGAGCAGCGAATATGATGCTGGCAGATTTTGTTTCCTAAAGGGCTCATATCATGAGGAATCAAATCTTCCTTGATCTGTTGAGATAAAAGAGTTGAATGTATTATAAAAACATGTTGTAACTTTCAGAACTTGCAGAAAGTTCTTTCCAGTGGGGGAAAAAAAATGCATCTTCCACAAACAGATAAATACATTTGAACACATGCCCAGATGACTGCCCACATTTACATGCTAATATAGTCTATTCGGCATTCAGAAACTTAAAAGAAGGAAAGAGATGTTATTTAAAAACAACAGAACTAAAGATAAGAGTGTTCATTTATGTTCCACCAAACACTTTGCATATGCTTGGAAACGTTTTGCATTCTTTAAGAGCAAATTTAAAGCTTCTTTGAGGAACGCTAAACTTCTGCAAGTGAATGCATAAAATTCCTTGGAGGGATGCACAATTTTGCAAGCAAATACTATGTTTCTCAAGCAAAAATTTATTACACATTTTCTTCACCATATTGCTTTAAGGATCAGAATTAGACTTCGATCATGAACAAAATCTACAGACATTACAGCAGTCGAAATATAAAGTCACACTCTTCAGTGTGTTTTTATTCAATATCCAACATGCAAAAATATGCAATCTAGTCCAATTAAATGAAATTAATTCATGCATATGAATTGAAGCCAATAGAACAAAAAGTACTGTGCCCAGCCATCAACAGAAGAACACATTTTTAATCCAACAAATGAAATTTGAACATTTGGCCAGATGTCATTGGATTGTTTTGTTCTTATTTTTAAAAGGCAACATGTCAATCACCAGAACATGTGCCTATAAATGACATGAGTCACATATACAAGACGAGATGAGAGCCAGCTTGTTATTGCTTTAGCGCTAATCCAGATACTCATCTGCTGTCTGCCTACATACAGAACCTGAGGATAGTATATGTAGGCAGGATTACATAATAATCTGCCTATACAATGCACTGTATGCGGGAACATAAAACACACAAAGGCGCATTTGAAATGTGAATTCCTCACTGTAGATGAAAAGCCACTGATGGTCACCTTCCTTCCCACAAGGACAATGAGAGCTCTAAGTGCTTCTCTGATGGTCTCATTGCAACTGTTTGGCACCTCATCTGTTTCAAGGACAGCAAAAAGAAAAAGAGGGATAGATTCAGAGTTTTGGTATCTTCAATTGAATTCTGATTTGAAACATTCCACTAATCTTCTTCTCTGATGTATTGCACAGTTGGCTCCCATTCACCAGGAGATTTGTCATAATACCCAGCCAGAGCCGGATTTATTTCCATCTTGTCGGCGGCCTTTTGTCTTTATCTTACACAACATCCCTTCATTAACATAACTGATCCTCGCAGGGGGCGTTTTTCATACATGACTGAATGTCTTATTACTCACGAGCAGTTCAAACTGGAAGACTAGTTCAGGGAAAAGCCTGAGACTATCCAATTTGTCTTGATAATCAATCTGCTTATAATTACGTTTAAAACAGCGAAACAATAGGGATACTGGTTTAATATTATGCACAAAACATTGACTTTGTGCTTATTAGGTTCTTAAATGAAACTAATGCTTTCGGAGTAATGTAATGTGTGACATTTGGTAATACAAAAACAGACAGAATTGATTTTTAATTAGAACTACATTTTTGATACCTAAAAACTGTCACACTGGTGGTTCACTGGTGCATCAGTAAAGCTGGATTCTTTATAAAGAAGTTCTGATATTATTGCATGATGGCATAAAAAAATGCTGAGAGCCCAGGACAGCTCATAAACATGTAAGTGCCTGCCAAAGGACCCTAAATATCCACTGACTGCTCCCATATCAGAGGCAGCGGCTAATGTCTCGCAGTCTAGAGCACAATGTGCAGATGTAAGCAGGTTTGGGTCTTTACTAGCCAAGTGGAGAATCTGACACTTCCATCCCAGAAGAGTAGAATCGTTAAAATGAGAGCTGTTTAATGGGCAGATTTTACACAGCTTGGTGTTTTTTGCTCATTATCCTTAAATCTGAATAAATACATCTATAATTAAATGTGACTGACTGTATTTAAAGCTTTTTTTTTTAACAGAAAAAATAAAATGATCTTGATATCCAGGTTTCGGAGACACTAGCCGTGTTTAAAATCACAAAATCACTTGTGACTGTATACAGTATGAATATGGGTAGCAGAAATGAAATTCAGATGCTATATATCTGTTACTTTTGTCATGGGGTTCAGCTTTCTGTTTTTCCTAAGAGAAAGATCATTTTCTGTTTTACTGTCATTAACATGCTAAATGGAAAACTGCTACAAAAGGCCATTTCTTTTCAAAGAAATCTCTTTTCTTAACTTGCTGAAGAATTTTGTTCAAACCATTTATTATCTATTTTCATCCAAGCGGAACTCTGTTGCCCTTTGCACTGCTTCGAATGCAGAGGCACATTTTATGCAAGGCACAAAAATATACTGCTTAGAGCATATATTTACAGTAATGTCAATGTCAGTGTATTTCTTGCATACAGTATAGTCTTAAAGACGTGCACTGACCCAGTTGCTAAATGTCAGGTATATAACAGCATGGCATACATATAGTTTTTACTCAAAGACAACACAATAACAGAAACACTTCTATTGCACTTTGGAATATTTTCCAATGGTGGAATTATGGCATGAAATGCAGCATTTTTAAATTATATTTAATTAAAGACCAGCACAGATGGATGATTACCATTAATATTGTTGACAAAATGTATTATATTAAATAATGCATTTGAATTATAATCATTAATGGAATATATTTTCTGTCTACACTCACAACACAACAGTGTGACAACAAACCTCTGATTAAATGACAAAGAGATGCTGCATAGAGCGTCAGAAGCGTAGCAGTACCTTGGCAGAAGAAGAGTGAATCCACAGTGAGTCATGGCCAAGCAGGGGGGATTAATTATTCACTAGAGCAATGCATCAGTGGTTTATTAAATTAAATAATGTCCGATGTTCCAGAGCATTCCTGTAATCACCACCGCTTCTGATCAATACCTCAGCCAACTGCTATTAAAATCATTTTCATTCATTAGAGAAAATAGCCTTTCCTTTGTTGAACCGCCCTGAAAAAGAGTTGGGTTTTAGGTGAAGTCCATCATTGGTTGTGAGTATTCATTGCATAATAAAAGTGTTTAGAAATAACCTAACTCTTAATACTAATTAGATTTACACGTGTTATTATACATGCTTGAATGTTTCTTTTTGGTTTAAAAAAGACATTTAAATCAGCATTATTTTTTTAGTTTTGTTAATAACACAGTTTTTTAAGTCAAAAATGCATATGAAAACCTAAAATAATTTTTGGCATACATTGTGAGATGATACCTAGAGTGAAAAAGCAGTGGCAAAATGCCTGCGGGAAACCTTACCTGAAGTTTATGATTGAATTACAATTCTGTTTTTCTCATACTTGTTAATATATTCAACCACAAAGCTGATTTGCATTTAAAAATGTGACCTTAATTGAAATGACTGCCATAATGTAATGCCAAGTGAAATCATTTGAAAAACAGCACAGAAAAGTAAGATCGATTAGAGAATATAATCAACACCACAAGTTCAGTCTGAAATTAGATACAGATTGACATGTCATAATAAAAAAATGCAAGATTTCCTTTTCCAGTTCCAATACCTTGTATTACTGTACCACCGCCCAATAATGCGTCTTAACTATACAAAACCATCAAAGTACAACATAATACAGCAAGGGTTCACTTCGCAGTATCTTCAACAGTTCCAACAACTATCGCTGCCAAGGACACCATGCCCTTTTCTTCGCTAAGTGTCATCTCCTAAATAAAAGCCCTGACCACCTTCCCACACTTTCACTCTTCTGTTTCCGACCACAGAGTTCAATTAACAGAGAATTTCACGATCCTTCGCTTGGCTTGTCAGACCTGGAGCAGAGTGACTTTGAGAGGCCACAGAAGGATCAATAAGTCACAGACACCTTTCTCAACAGAGCTGTCAGTCCCACTAGATGCTTTTAAAGCAACAAAACATACTCCAGCAGCGAGTGGAGTGATTTAGCTTCAGCTTATTAATTCAAGAAAAAGTGACATTCGATTTGCCCTTTCCTGAATACGCACACCCTACAAAGAACTCTGCAAATTTTCTTAATCGGCTTCATATGTTTTAGAGGTTCATTGAAAGCTAAAGTGTTTTAGCAAAGTTCATTCAAAATTGAAAATGTACTTCCCCTCAGGCCATCCGAGTTGTAGATGAGGTTATTTTTTCCTTGGAATGGATTTAGAGAAATTTAGCACTACATCACTTGCTTACCAATGGATCCTCTGCGGTGAATGGGTGCTGTCAGAGTTCAGACAGATGATAAAAACATTACATTAATTCACAAGTGATCGGCATGACTCCTGCCCACCAATTAACATTTTGTGAAGGGAACAGTTTTGTGTTTGTAATAAACAAATGTATAGGGCTGCCCCTTGACTACAGATTTTTCTGGTTGACTAGTAGTCCCACATTTTAAGCGATTAGTCGACTAATCACACATTTATTAATAAACCATGTAAATCGGAATAATGACAAGCACTCAAGTGGACACATAACGCTTTTCAGAGCACAGAAGTAATGTGTCAGTGAAAACAGCAGATTGCATTAACATTTTAATAATATAATGCATTGATAAAGAAGTGCTTTATTTAAGACAGAGACTAAGACAGATCGCATCTTGTTTACTTCATCATTATTATACAAAAGCACAATGGGTTGTTGTCACAGAATTCATCAATTCATTAACTTGTAAAATTTTGGTTGACCAACTCCCTTCTTGTTTACTATTAGGGGGCAACCATCCAAATTAATTTTGAAAGACATTTCTAACTTCTAACCATTGCTTTCAGCTAAATATGAGTCCTCTCTTTACACTGAAAAAATGATCTTGTCTGAATCAGGAGAGAGAAATATGCACAAATTAAACTGTTTTCAAGCTAAATTAGTCCAAAATAGTTATGCAGGTGGATTTTGATGTGAGAAGCATCCATTCACTGCAGATCCATTGGTATAATTTTGTAATATTTTTTTTCATTTAAGTAAACACTCAAATTCAAACTCTTAATATTTTTTTACTATGTAAACATCAGTTATGTTCCAAAAAATGTTTTCTTCATTCTAAAAAGCTGATTTTAAACTGATTTTAAACTAATAGTTCACCCCCCAAAGATAAAATGCTGTTTTGCTTTACTTATCCTGAGTTTTCAAACCTGTACAATTTCTTTTCATCTGTGGAACACTAAATAATATATTTTGGGGGAAAAAACATCTCAGTGTTTTGTTTGATTTTAACACACAATGAAAGTGCAGTTTCATTATATACAAAATATCTTATTTTACCCAAAGAAGAAAGAGGATGAATAAATGTTGACAGAATTTTTTGTCTAACTATTTTAAATACGGTTACTCACTGCACACCACATCATGCCTTTTCTTCCTGTCTCCAGAGAGCTTAGCTTGATCTCAAAGCCTACCTTGGCGAGCCTCATTAATAAAGCCAGTGACTGCAGGCTTTGCTCCAGACCTACTGCAGCTCAGAGCGAGACATGATGGACATTTTGTCAACAGAATCCGAAGACAGATTAAATGAGAAACTGGATAATTGTGGTATTCAGTCTGAGCCCATCTGTTCGGGTATAAGATTAATTGACCCTAATTAACTTCCCACATGGTTTGTGAAGGTTTGACAGGTAGCCGATTGACACTGTTCACTTAAGAGAGGCACACAATTAACTCTTATACTGCGTTGCCTTGGCTGTAGTAAGAAAGCCAAACATCTTCCATTTTTCTAAAGGAGATCTTGTACTAAATACTGTCCTACGTTATATATTCCTGAGGGCAAGTGTGGTAGAGATTGAGTGTGTTTGATCCTGCTGTAAAGGGAGTATAAACTGCTGTAACCGTAGGGGGCAAAGTGCTGCCTGGCAGGTCTATCATCACTAGCTGCTGATACTGGACATGTCAGGCATTACTGGGGCACATCAAACATGCAGACAATTGCCAGAGGTGTCTATTCCTATTATATAAAAATGACTATGCATTCATGATGATTTTTACTTTTAATTTACTGAATAGCGAAAAGTTTTAACTGGTGAAAATATAGTGTTTCTCATTTGAAAAGCTTAGTGCGTTACACCAAATTCAACAAGTTTAATGAAAAGATTTCAAAGAGCATCACTTGACCTTGAACATTTCAAAAAAGCAATGAAAGGACTAAAACTCAAAAGGTGCCCCTACATCAATGTAGAGGTGCTTGAACTATGAGCTCCTGTAATTAACTTTGTCTTGCTTTGTGAGGTCACCCCGCTTAGAGTGACTGTACAATGCAGTGCACGAATTTCACCATTAATTGAGCAATATGTGCTCAACACATAATGTAAGGGCTCGAAGTGTCTTGTCTTGGCATATGCACCCCCCTGGGCAAAACAACAGCCCGTTAAGCTGCTCTGTGCTTGTGAATGGAATATAAATGCTTTTTTTTCTGCCCTGAGGCTTGAAGTCACCCTGGAAGAAATTTGTGCAAGCAAAGGTTAGCCAAGAGGGGGTAAAATCGCCAGATGTCTCTCTGTCACTGGCATATTCTTGATTTGACATGTTCTTGTTTATTTATTCATAAACTAATTTTTAAAAAATAAACCAGAATTACCTGTTATACTTATAATCTGAATTTACCATTTCTAGGAGGCTTACTTATGCTGGAACAATAAAACAGTTGTGGTCAAAATTGTACACTTTGTGGAATCTGCTAAATGTTTCCAGCATATATATATATATATATATATATATACATATTATATATACATATTTGAACCTTTTCTAACAATGATACTTACACGCAACTATTATAAAAAATATATAATCTAGATAGATAGATAGATAACTTATGCCTAAATATGCATAGAAGTTTATACCTCTGAGGTTCAATTGCAAAAAAAGGGAGGGTCTATTGCACAACAGTAAAACAATAAAAATAAATAATAAAAAAGATGTGCATTCTACATTCACCAATCCTTCCAAATAAGGTAATTAAGCAAGACTGGTATTAAAGAGAATGAAAATTCCTTCTTTGTTCATGCTTACATAGAAAAAACATTCAAAAGCACTGCAATGAAAATGCATTCCGTGCAGTCAGAACCCAAGTTATTATTTCTTTGAATGTTGTTTCTTTGTAGATTATCTAGAAATAAACTGCTAACAGGTGTCTTTAGAATTGTCTCTTCTCAGATAACTGTCAGGCCAAAGCAAGAGTGTGTAGCTTTAATACAGCAGACTGCTAGTGGAGAAACTGCAGGCTGTTCTCTTGTGTCCATTTAAGCACTGGGAGGAGAGAGGGCTGCTGTGTTCTCTGCTCCAAATGGATGGCAACAGCTGTGATTATGGATGGCCCATGGAAACACTGAACGTGGTGGTCCTCCCTGGACCATCTCCCAGCTGCAGCGCACATCTGCCTGCTGCCTTGAAGACGGGGAACACAGGGAGAAGTTTGTGCAAAACAAAGACTGAGCTGTCTCTTGTGAGTTCACAGCGTGTTCGGTGGACTGCCTTTTCTTTATTCCTTGCTATTTCACATGCTGGTGTAAAGTACAGATGTTGTTGGTCACCAAACATCTGCGACAGCAGAAAACAGTATGTTGCTATAAATTGCCACAAACAGGAGAACACGCCAAGAAACCAATCATTAACTCAATTTATCAAGTTCACGGATGAAAAACTTTTAGTCCTTCAATAGCAGTCAGCCATCTTTGAAAAGAATCACACTTCAAAGGAAGCCATCATACAGATCGCACTAATTCAGCCAACAGTATGAGCTTCAGTACACATACAACACTCTGATAATAGCAGCATTAGGATACATGAGATAGTCCATTAGCAGATGAGAGGGTCTCCAGTGCTATTACTGCTCATTTGCTCAGCACAGTAATACCTCAAATGTCTGTTCAGATCCACAGGATAATGAGATGTAACATTTGAAAGCATGCCATCGGAAAGACAGCGCTAATGTTATGGTTAATTACCATATTTAGTTCTGCGTAAAAGGAAATGGAGGAAAATGACCTTTAGGAGATGAATCAATCAATTTATGGCTGTTGCCTCGTATCCACGTAGAGAAATGCAAGAGCATTTGTGATGTGAGCAATGTTTACCCAAAATAACGCAATATAGAGTAATTAATTCTTCATAATGCAGACCACATAGAGAGGTCAGCGGGGTGTTGCATTCGGATGTCTCATTTGTGTTTGATATTAACAGAATGGAATGGCACAAATTATTTTTTTCCTTTTTCATTTCTTTTCCACTACTGAAACAATCGTAATAGTAAAGAAAAAAAAAATTATATATATATATATATATATATATATATTTTTTTTTTTTTTTTTTTTTTTTCGTGCAGCTAAAAAAATTTTTATCTGAAGAAAAATAATAGAAATAAAATAATAAACAACATTT
>JAUCMU010000151.1:10734366-10750132 GCA_032275025.1 Enteromius treurensis
AGCTGCATCTACTCCGCCCCTTCCCGGAACCCCTACCCCTTCTACACTGCCTGACCCTCACCGAACCCGAGCAGCACGATGAGGACACCAGTTCCCCTTTTATTTGAACACTTTTCCCCCCGTTTGTCACTTTATTCTGTATTATTTTGAAATAAAAACAGCCTCTCCGAAGCATGACGTCACTCCCACTATCTGTGTTGGCTCGCTCGCGACAGTAATAAAAAATAAGGATGTGCTGAAATGAAAAATAATGCAAAGAAACAAACAAACAACAACAACAAAAAAGGTTTTGGTTTCAAAGTTTGAATAACGATCAGTTGGATGTGCCAGCCCAGCTCAGGGGATGGCACTCCAGTCCAGCACCCAGCTAACTGTGTATGTTTTGTTTCTGTTTTCATTCATGGACTCTTGTCACCGCCCATCTTATCTGTTGTCACGGTTCCCCATTGATGTCTCTGCCCCCCTTGTATGTTGCCATAGCCACTCATGTCTAGTCTCCTCCCACCGACCTAGTTCTACCTGTATAAAACCCATTTGTTTTTGTATGTCTTACCCGGGTTGTCTTGCCACTCCGTGTTTCCTTCTGTGTTTTGATCTGTTGTTTACCGACCTTGCCTGTTTTTGACTACCGCCTTTGTTTTGCCCTTTTGATTGCGTTAACTGTGTACCGACCTACGCCTGGACTCTGACCACTCTCTCGTTTCGTCTACGTCATGCCTGTATGCTCCTGATCGACTCTGCTTGTCTCACTCTGTGTTTACAATAAACAACTTGCACTTGAATCCGAACGCCTTCTTGCCTCTCCGTTGTGTTGTTGTACTGTGGTTCAAATGTCCTCCGAGGTGGAGGAAGACATTTACGCTCGCGGCTCTGGGCAGGGGAATCACCGTGCCACAAACGTCACGCCGAACCCGTGGGTCGGTTCTCGCATGGCCATACGGAGAACTCCACTCCCACACAAAATGGCCGCTCCCGAACACAGCACAAGAGGGTCGTTGATCACGAGTCTACAAACAAGATGGGGGCCGATCGCGAGTCACCACGCAAGATGGCCACCGATCACGAGACTTCGCACTGCGAACCCACCACACACAAAATGGCTGCTCCCGAACACACACACAAGATGGCCGCCGATCCTGAGCCACAGCACCAGCCCTCAGCCAAAGTGGAGGTTCAATTGCAGTCTTCAGCCACCATGGGCGTCCCCCCTGTGTCCCCTGGCGTCATGAGTGCTGTGTATGAGGACAGCAATGTCCGTCCAAGGCCTTTCACGGTTTCCTACCATTTATTAACGGGTTCCAACCCCCGTGGCACGATACGAGGGGTCGTGTTTAGCCCAGCCAGTCCCGGTCACAGCCTGACAAGCTGTTGAAGGCCCTCACGATTCCTAACCAGTCTGTATTGGGTGCCATTCCCATAGCACGATATGCGGGGTCGTGTCATGTCCAGTCTGTTACGCAGCCTGAGAAGCTGCAGAAGGCCCTCATGGTGTCTAGCTATTCAGTGACGGGTTCCAACCCCGTAGCACAATATGAGGGGTCGTGTCATGTCCAGCCTGTCCCGGTTACACAGCCTGAGAATCTGCTGAAGGTCCTCGCGGTTCCTAATCTGCCTGTTACGAGTCCCACTCCCGAGTCACGGTACGAGAAGCCGTGTGAAGTCCAGTCAGCCCTCAACCCAAGGAGGTCTCTGAATCATGGTTCGGTCGTTCATGGAGGGTGAATTGACTGTCTGCTCAGTGTCAGAGGGCGATGTCAGTGTCAATATGGTCACGGAGGGCGCATTCTCAGTTTGGTTGGTTCTCGAGGGCGCAAAGTCAGTCTGGTGGCCCCAAGAGGTGGCCGCCACCTGAACCACCCTGGAGGGCTTCTCCGCCGTCTGCTCCTCCCAGGAGGATGTCTCCACCGCCTACTCTGCCCCGGTGGGCTTCTTCACCGCCTGCTCCGCCCCAGTGGGCGTCTCCGCCGTCTGCTCCGTCCAGGAGGAGGTCTTCGCCGCCTGCTCCACCCCGGTGGGCTTTTCCGCTGCCGGCTCCGCCCTGGAGGGTTCTCGAACTGTCTGAACGGCCCAGAAGGGCATTATATATGTCCTTGTCTACGTTACCCTGGAGGACTCTGCAGTCTTCTGCCCTGCCCTGGAGAGCCTCGCCTCTGTTTTTCCCGCCAACTGCTCCACCCAAGTTGACTTCTCCGCCATCTGCCCCACCTTTATGGGCGTACCATTCAGCTCCTAAGCTTCCTTAGAGGGGGGGCTATGCTGGATGTACCAGCCCATCTCAGGGTATGGCACTCCAGCACTAAGCTAACTGTGTATGTTTTGTGTCTGTTTTTATTCATCGACATCGATAGTCACCACCCATCTTATCTGTTGTCACGGTTCCCCATTGATGTCTCTGCCCCCCTTGTATGTTGCCATAGCCACTCATGTCTATTCTCCTCCCACTGACCTAGTTCTACCTGTATAAAACCCAGATGTGTTTGTATGTCTTCACGGTCCATTGCACTGTCGTCCTGTGCTTACTGATGTGAAATTATATTTAATACTTTTTCTAGAGTGCACACTGCACATTTCTTGATATTATGCCAAAAGGTGTTTTAATATCACTGTATGATCTCTGTACAATATTAGTCTTTAAATGCAAGATATATACCTGCAATTAGATACATTTCAGGATATCTTTATTTAAAATTCTGCACAATTAAAGCACAATAGTTGTGCCAGTATGGCAGACTTTAAGTATACAAGATTATTATACCAAAAGTACACTTGCAGGGGATTTTAATTAAGCACATTAATATGTAAAATTATTTGTAGCATACTTCACACTAAATCTTTATTGTTAATTGGAATAATTAATGTGTGTCCACTTTGCATGTACTTCACATCATTACACTGCACCAAACTACATCAAATTTAGGTTTATATATTTATTCCCAAGACGTCAACCCTAAAAATAAAGCCCTATCAGCTGGGAATGTGAAAGAATCTCATAAATTACTGTATCAAGAAATGATACAGCAGCCTGTTTGAAAAAGTGATATTTCACCACTTATCTTGCTGAGCCTGTACTCTCCTGACAGAACAGTTTCACACCTTTAGCACTGCTCCTGGCTCACCTCATGCTACTTCATGCGTAGTCTGTCTGCTTCGTAGGACATGGCCTTTGACTGCAAGTCCTCCACGCTCACAGTCTGTAGCAGTAAATACCCTTTTTGACAGTCTGTACTTTACCGTTAATGCAGCATTGATTTATTTTAAATCCACTCTGCTGGAGTTTAGAGCCAAACCCAACAAAAACAGCATCTCCATCCAAAGACATCAACACTGCGAAAAGA
Source organism: Enteromius treurensis (assembly GCA_032275025.1). Taxonomy (NCBI): domain Eukaryota; kingdom Metazoa; phylum Chordata; class Actinopteri; order Cypriniformes; family Cyprinidae; genus Enteromius; species Enteromius treurensis. The sequence goes on from JAUCMU010000151.1 coordinate 10,737,702, forward strand.
GTGTGCAAAAAAGAGGTTTTAATTTTCATCAAAAGATATTAGGGGTGGATTGTGGTGCTTGTGTGGGAGGATTTATCGCCGAGCTCAAACAGGAATCATGACTGTCATATTACATTCAGCTGTTTAGCCATAAAACTCACTTATGAAACCACAGGGATATCTTTATATCATTATATGCGCAAATCTTGCTAATGCTTCCTTCATGCATTTTCTCCTAAAGAAAGTGGTTTTTACAATGCCTTGTGTAAAATTTATGAACATTCCAGCCTCTTATTCTTCCAGCACCTGAGTTATGGTGTAAAACAGGTCTGGCCGTGAGCTTTATTACTCAGCTACTGAAGGCTGCAGATGAGAGCTAAATATCAAGCTGAGATCTCAAGCTCAGAGGAAGCAACATTTACCCAGACCCCCCCAGGGACAGGAATCATTCTGTTTGCTACAGACTCCTCACACAGCGGAGGTCAACGTCTAAAAATAAGCCAGGCTTGAGTTACAGTTGAGTTCAGTTCCGAGGAGAAATTACTGGGATATGGGGAGAAATTATAGGGCTTTATGCAGCTGTGAGGCAAACAATAAATGATGCACTGTCAGCTCTGAATAGCACTAAACATTTGAAGGTTTCATTAGAAGCAGGTGATATAAGCAGTAGCTGTAACATCACTCAACAACATTCATCAGTACGTAAATCTAAGAGCTGTAAAACAGTGATAAGCAAACAAGCAAGCAATTACAACAGAAACAAGACAGGAATGGTTGTATGTTGTTGATACAGTTACAGCAACAAAACCACTGAAAGGTTGCTATAGGTATCAGTAACGGGCAGCTTTTTAGTATTCCAGAAGTAAGGAACCAAGAACAAGTTTTTATAAATGCATTAATTTGGCGAATGCTGACAAATCACATACTAAAATACTCTCTACTGAACTAATATATTCAGAGGCATTGCTACTTAACCAACAGCGCATAACAAATTACCCAACTGTTTAGTTTGATTCCCCAATGAATGACTCCTTTGAGACGGTTCTTGGGCAGCACTGTATATTTTGGTACATTGCAATGTAGTCCGATTTCTGAACCAATTACTCTTACAAAAGGTAATTCAACACATGCAACCATTGTGTTTTGTTTTTACTGAACAATTGTGTGACTTCACAATCAGAATAAAATAAAGGTTCTTTCTCTATATTGACTGTACCACAAAGAACTTTTAACATTCATAGAACTTTTTCTATTCCACAAAAAGTTCTTTATAGTGGAAAAAGGTTCAGTATTTAATAGATATTTCTTCTATAGCATCATTGTGAAAATCCCCAATTTTTAAACTGGGCACTTCATCTGACATAAATTATGTCTTATGTTACATTGTTGGTTTGTACAATAAAGTAATTTAATATAATTATTTTAACAGATTTTTTTAAATTATCATTATAATGTTCTGTTGGTATTTAAAGCCTTGCGCCGAAATATAGGGTATTGCTGACCCTATGATCTCTTATCAAAACAAGGCATATGAGATTTACTAACCAGACGATTCTTCATATTCCCAAAACTAGATTAAAAGCATGGCTGCTCATGCTTTATGGAACACGTTTTCCAAGCGCAATAAATCTTCCCCATCTGTGAAGATCTGGGGCCTGTTCCATAAAACAAGTTTACCAAATAAGCCAGGCTTATGGCAGATAGTCTGGCTTATTTTAAACCAAATGAACTGGCAATAAGTCAGACTAACTGAAATAAACCTGGCTTTTTGGGTAAACTTGTTTTATGGAACAGGCCCCAGATTAGAGTGAAACAGATTTAATTTTGTTTTTGTGGATGTATGTAATTGCTTATATTGTATTTATTATGCTGGAAAGCAGTCTGGTCAATGGCAATTAATAAAATATCTTAAAACATATACAAATTTGATTTTATGTCTTTTATATATAAGTTTTTTTTTTCTTTCTCAAAAGAGGATTCAGAACTGAAATCACCACAACTCCCAGCATTGTTTCTCACACATATATGCAAAATCAAAGAGTTCTTATAGAATCACAACCTTTAGGTTTATGCAAAGTATGAGCCAGTAGTTTTTCCTGTGTATTCACCATATCATTGCTGACACCAAGTGAAAGAAGAAGGAAGTGCACTTGTCCTTTAATTTCCCCTTCTGTATGTGTGAAATAAGACAGCCGCTAAGAAGTTTCTAAAGTTGCCTTATACATCCAGCTGCTCACAGACGCTCCATGTAATAATCAATCTCTATGTGTCCCTGTCGGAACGGTTTCGCTAGAGCCATTTGTCCACAGGTGTTAGTTCCAACTGAGCAGAACTCTTGATTTATCTAATTAACTGGTCCTAGTAGGATGAATCAGATGGTGCCGTTTATGGTTGCAGCAAACATCTGAGGACAATAGAGCCCCAGAGATGAACAACATTGGAGCAAGTGGGATTAGATTCATTTCTAGCAGCTGGTGAAGAAAATCACTTCCTTTCTAAGCCCAAAGGAAGGGAAAAGAGACACATATGCAATCTAATCCTGTGAGTATTACTGCCAACATATATACATTAATGCATCAAGCTAACAAGCGTAATGATTATTAAACCATGGACAGAACAAAACTCTTTTTTGGCTCTAGTTTGATTATACATACACACTGGATGCTCCGACATACTAAAACCTAACCAGTGGCAGCAGTATATAAATAAAAATGTTATCAGAAAGGGAGCACATTTTTCTAAAAGGTATGAATGTGTTTCTGTTCCTCTGAATGTCAAACACTTTTCTTTTTCTTCTCTCACAGTTGATATGCTTTTCAAGATTCTGGTTGAGACTTCCAAATGATCACACAATCACTGTTGTTCATCAAAAGGCTTTCTCTCACAGAGCACTTCTAAAGACACACGTCAGGGGGTTTAAGAACCAAACCTGCATTTGACTTTTGATGGCTTCAACGATCGCTCATTGAGATCAATATATTTCCACTTTAGAGAGAGAAATAAATATGGGTTGTTATCACGCTAGACCCAGTGGTTTATCACATCTGTGGAGCTTTTTTCTTTTCTATTCAAACCTCTTTTTGAAAGACTACGATAGCAATGATTTGAAATTTCATAATTTATATTCAATGAGCATTGATCTGTTTTCTTCTAGTCGGTCTTGCAGGGCGACACCAAGTGCTTGACAAGGTAAGCATGTGAAATAAAGGCTTCACAAAGTGTGTTGCAGATGATCAGGGCAGCTGCACAAAAATCAATGCTCTTTAATTATAAATGAGCTCATTAATTGAAAAAAAAAGAGTGTGTCTGTTTCAAGAGAGATTTCAGTGCTCAGGACACCTTCAGGTTCTAAACTATTCAGGTTGCACTGGGTAAATTCATGCTGCATAGATATGCATTATTTGATTGAATAATTCAGTTAAATTAATTGATATCCATTCAATTATTTGATTAAATGGTAACCGTAAGCAATATTAAAAAACATTTATATAAACAAACTAAATTCAGTAACAAGCATTTCAAATAAGAAGGATATAATATTATTATTATAAATGATAAATTATACTGTTTTCTGATAGTAATGATCAGAAAGTGATTAGGAAAAAAAAACATTAGGATTTTAGATGAAGATATTGGGTCAACTTCAGTCAAAAATGACAAACTGACAAATGACAAAATAACACAATAAAATCAAATATCAAACTGGACACACATGTCTACTAACTCTCAGAGTAGACTGTTAGGGTAGGTTTAGGGTTAGAAGAATAAGTTGACATATACTTGCAAAGATTCTTATAGTCACTATGTTGTATGTTGTGTGCTCATCAAAACAAAGTCTACTAATACTCTAATGACTGCTAGTTGACATGTAGTTGCAAAGCTACTTACTGTTAGTTGAATATCTAAAGTGGACCATCGAAATTAAGTGTTACCTTTCACTTTCCCGTAACGCAGTGGCGGTTCTACATTGAATTACTCCCTGGGGGAGACCCCCTCTAAACCCACAGCCCACCCACCCCATGTCTACCATGGCGTCTGTTTAATAGTGTAATTTACACTCAATAAGCTACACCCTGTTGTATAATGCACTTCAATACTGAGGTGCAGATGATTGTCACTTGCAAGTAACTGATTGACTGATTGCAGCTTTAACCACAAAAGCAATAACTTTCTATTAGCTGGTTTTGGGTGACATCTTGTGGTAGTAGCCTATCTGTGCGACTCAGACATGTCCATAAATAAAACCTTGTCTAAAGGTGTCTTGCTGTAAATTTGGCTGGTCTTCGCCTGCTCAAAATGTAATTATTAATAAATTATGCCTTTTCAGACCCACCTCAGCTCTATATAATTTTGGCACCTCTGATGCAGCATTAAGAATGCAAATTCATTTACAAGTTTGTTAAGAAATTAATAATTTATAGAGGACAACAACATTATATTACATAGAATATTAATATGAATGCAAGGAAACAAGGAATGAAGAAAAAAATGTTAGGATACTGTTGACATGAAGCCTTTGCATTGAAAGGCTACAGTAGGAAGTTTGAAACCATAGACCTTGGGTTATTGCCATATATTTAATATTTTGACAGGAATGAAAATTGTTTTGTGAGGGTTAGACGTTGCCTACAGTGTGTCCAATGGATAGGCTATGGGTATTGTTTAACAACACGCAACAACTAATTAATTGAGAGATGTGTTGTCTGACTACAGGCCACATTTGCGGTAAAATTATAGGCCGACTATTGGTTATAATTTATACGCCCACCAGGGGCCGCCATATATTTATATTTAGTCACAGTCCCAGAAGCCTTGAACTTGAGCTGATTATGTTTAATTCTAATGCCAAAACTTCTGATATTCACCAATATATCAAATATGCAGTCGAAATTGGGAACGCTCGCATAACTTGGGCACCATTGGAGGCCCTCTTAAAATAAAAACCGAGCTAGATTTTCAGCGTAATTTAATCTAATGCAATATGTCATTCTCAAAAAAAAAATAAAATGAAACAAAAACCCACAGAACTATAACGTTCATATACAATTATGCTATATGATGTATATTCATTAAAACAATATATCTTGGCGTAGCCTATAAACTAAAGCAGTTGAAAGGGATTGTCCGTGTTTTAGTGCGGGACTCCTCCTGGCGGGTGACGTCACGCAGCTTCTCCAAATGTAAGCGAAACAGTTGAGAGCGAGACGCGCGGCGCGCATAACGGTCCTCACTTGAGACACTGACTGCGTCTTCAAACAAGTAAGTAGAGTTTGTATTTCATTTCAACATGGGGCTTTCATCGAAAGTTGAAAAAAAAAAAAAAAGTTGCCACTTTTCCTGCTGAACTCGCTAACTGTGGTTTCTGACACTTCAGATTGAGTTCATGGTTTGTTTGTTTGTTTAGGTGTTTTTTTTTTTTTGCGATTTTAACACTTGAAATTCGCATGAAATTGAGTTGTGTAAGTAGGTCTTCTAAACGTCTTCATCCGTTTCATGGTATTTCCCAATCCGTTTCAACTTGTCTGAGCTTCACCCACCCACCGGAGACAGTCTTTTATCTTAAAAAGAATCTGAATCTACTGTTTTAGGGTTTAAAACTTGCATTCAGCCCTAAAAACTGCACGATAACTCTAGGACTGCCAGAACATTTCTTTTGCGCCACATTTTAGACTGATCAACGATACTGTGACTGAGTTTATTAGTATCAGGACCCTTCGGGACACCTCTAATGTCCAACTGCGAAGAAGCTCATCTTGAATAATATACTAGCTCCGCAGAACTAATGTTTAATTAAACAGCCTGAACATGATTTCCCCCCACCACCACCCCACTTCTCCTCATAAGTCCTCTACATATTTTTAGATATACAGTAAAATAGGACTTTACAACGAAACATGCAGATAATGTTTTGTACTGTCGGTAAGACTTGAGAGAAAGAAAAAAAATGTGTTTGTTTGTTCAGTTAATTTATTTGTCTTTGCATTAAACATTGCCCTATTTAAGGAATTCATATTGTTTAAATGTTAAAGTCATGTCACCAAAAAGCAGCTGCCAAATTGCGTGCTTGTTAGACAAGTTCAGTCCTGAAAATGTCTTCCGATGTTCTGATCCATCTGTGACATTAACAGTTAATGTCAACGGACAGGTAAGTCCCAAGGTAATTGCTATAATATGATGCAATATAAGTTTTTGGGAAATGCAGCACATCCTTGTTTCACAGGCATTTCCTCTCTATTTCTAAAACAAAAAGTGGAACAATCGGTCTTTCACAGAGCAGATCCGGCAGCCCTATAAACACACACACAAACACCCATATAAAAAAAATCTAATCAATACAAGCCAAATCTGTTTCAAGTCAGGCTGTACACACAACAGCAATTTTTAACATGCCATTTTCAGAAGAAACAAATCTCTAAAATACTCCACAAATAAAATATATCATAATTATCTCAGCATAACATGAATGCTACCCATTTGCTGATCATTTAAGCCAGCATTTGCACCTTATATGATGTATTTCTATGTGAACTGTCTTATAACATTCGGCCTGTTTTGCTTTCCCTAACAGTGAGACTTTGTGGACATCTACTGGTTTTAAACAAATTGGCCAGTCCAAAACATACCAGTTACCTTGTTGGAGTGATAATCTGCTGGATTACAATGATTAGAAGTTTCATAATATGTAAGACTGTTGTGTGGGAGACATTCCCACCCAGTAGGCTACAGCTGGGCATTTTCTGTAAAGGCGCTTCATTGTGTGTGCTTTCCTCCCCAAGGTGGTAGCCATGGAAACCACTGATGTGTATTGCTGGAGAGCCTTTATAGTTCATGATCAGACTTAAGAGGATGCTGAGTTGCACTCAAACACTATCCTACACTAAACACTTTGATTCCTAAAAGCAAGCAACGTTTGATCCTTAAACTTGCATGCTGCACACTTAAAGCAGCTCAGATGGAACTTCTATTTGTAAATGAATAATTCAATCACTTTGCTCAACATTTGAAGCAGTCGTTGGACAGCGCAAGTCATTGCTGGAGAATAAAATAAAATAAATAGAAGTATAATAATTAACATTTTAAAAAAGTAAAGAAAAATTTAGTTTTGATTATAGATTATATAGGCAATTTATTGTATAAACCTTATAGAGACCAAGGCCTTTCGATCTCTGTCAGTGTTCAAGAGAATTTCACAAATACAGTAGACGTGTCTAGACAAGAACAAATATTTCTGCCCTTATTAGCCTTACTTTGAGACATGTAGTGACAAAGTGTGGACTCTCTTATGCTTAGGATAACTGCAATGAAGCCATAAATCTGAAATTTGCTGATTTGCCTTATATGATATAAGAACTATAATACATGCACACCCAAAAGACTTTAGCCAGATGCTGAATCACATGAAGTGCTTCACTGTCAATAAACAAAAACCTGCATACCGCCACTACAATAAAGAAGTTTATTGAAGATCTGACAAAGATCTTCTAGATCTTTTAGTGTTGAAACGTTATAATAAACTTCTTATACTGTATGATATAGACGACTAATATGGAAGGAGTTGTAGGAGTTGCTCTAATCTTTTGAGATTTAGATTAGTTTATATTAGATTATCACTGTAAGATCAGTTGGCTAATCTTGCAGTGATTAAATTACTAATTAATACAGAATGAAAAAGAATGATCAATAAACGGCATGTAATCCTTGTTGATGAATGCTTGTTCTTAATCAGTAAAGATGTTACATAACTGTTAATTAACATTTGAAAAATGAATAGCCTACATTCTGTAGAAAATATTTGAGAACTGCAGATTTTTTAAAAATTAGCCTACTCTTACGAATATTCTTATGAAAGTCTTCTTGAACTCCTGGTTCATCTCTGGTAGTGTTATTTGGTAGTGTCAAATTTCAGACCTTATAAGGTCCAATTCTTGTTATTAACAAGCTATTATTTACAACATTCGCCTTCTCCTAATTTGCTGCTTATTAATAGTTAGCATGGTAGTTAAGTTTAGGTAATAGCCAATAAGGGCTGGTAAGGGACTACAAAGTATTGACAGAGCTAAATCATTAAAATGGTTACTATTAACCGTTTCAATGATTTAGCCCTGTCAATTACATTTTTTTTTTCACTGCACAAGTGCCTTGAGAAATTTCATTTTATCAGTTTGATATTTATCTCTAAATATCCAAAGAGTGCCGTTGACTAGTGTGAAGAGAGAATAGTGTAGCGTTCTTGGCAAGCGTATAATATTCTTTCATCTTTATTTTGTGACAGATATTATGGAAGACCATTGATCTCTCACTCTGAAACCAACATGGGAAGAAAAACTTAAGACAAGAAGTGGAGTTCGGTAGCAATACACGACATGGCTGCCCATCGCATTCGATCAGCAAACAACAACGCTGTGATCCCTCGCTGCAGATCTGAGGGTGCTCTCATCGATCTCAGTGAAGGAGTGTCAGAGGCCACCCTTTCCGATGTTAAAGGTTTCCTTTCTTATTTTTATCTCACAATCACTGTTATCTTTTAATTTTACGCTCATTCACTTTTTTTTCTTAACAGGGCCTTCACCTAGTGCCTTACGACTGGATGCCACTGCCTCATTTGGAGCCGTCAGGGAAGTGATTGCCATTAAGGATTACTGTCCGTCCAGCTTTACCACACTCAAGTTCTCAAAAGGAGACTGTCTTTATGTTATAGACACATCGGGTGGAGAGTGGTGGTATGCACACAACAGTAAAGAGATGGGGTACATCCCAGCTGCTTACGTCCAGCCGATCAACTATCGAGATTCCACGTTCAGTGATAGTGGCATGATTGACAGCCTAAGTGATATTTCTGAAGGAATGAAAGAAATGGATATCTCTGGGGAGTGGGCCGGGTCCGCCAAAACCACAGAATCTAAAAATGACAACCTTTTTGTTAATAAACGCATGTCAACTAACCCTTTCCTCAATGGCTCGCTGCAAGGCACCCCTGACCAAAACAGCAAACAGAACTCAGCAAAGGCTTTGTGTTTTGGTCATTTCTCACCTCCCATTTCAAACACCAGCAGCACTATTAATATTAATGGTTTTGAAAATGGGCTGTTTGACACAAGAAGTATTACCCCCGGCTCAGGAATTGGCTCAAATTTTCGCAGAGACAATCCATTTTTTAGGAGCAAGCGCTGCTACAGCATGTCAGAACTTTCTGTCCTGCAGTCCCTGTCTGATGGGAATCAAGGTTCCTTGAGTTTTTTTGGTGGCATGAAGTCACCTAAACCTGAGCATTATCAAAGTAGAGATGATTTCAAAACAGCATGGCTAAATCACCGTAAACTTACACGATCCTGCCATGACCTGGACTCCATTGGACAAAACCCAGGTTGGGGGCAAACCCAGCCAATAGAGACCAACATTGTGTGCAACCTGGACAGTTCTGGTGGTGCCGTGGAGCTGCCAGATACCAGTATCAGTATACATATTCCCGAGGGTCACGTTGCACTGGGTGAGACTCAGCAGATATCATTGAAAGCCCTTCTGGATCCACCGTTGGAGCTTAACAACGATAGATGCACTACCGTAAGTCCAGTGGTAGAAGTAAAACTCAGTAACATGGAAACCAAGACCCCAGTCACTTTAGAGATGAAGGTGTCTGTTGTAGTGAAGATAGAGAGCCGCGAAACCACAGAGGTTGTGTGTGTGAGAAGCGACTTCAAGGAAGGTCCGTATGTCCCAATTCCACATGTATACATGTATGGAGACACAGTTCAAGTGACTCTGGACAATTTAGAGCCTTGCATGTTTGTGTCTGTAGTTGCCCAAGCGCAAACGGTGGCCCCGTACAACACAGTCTGGGAACATGTCGTAAAAAAGGTCACTCTTGGGGTATACGGGCCAAAGCACATCCACCCGTCCTTCAAGACAGTGGTGGCCATTTTTGGACATGACTGTGCCCCAAAGACGCTCCTAGTGAGTGACGCAAAAAAGCACTCACAGTCAACTCCACCTGTTGTCCTCCAACTGTGGGGAAAGCACCAGTTTGTACTAACGAAGCCTCAGGACCTACAAGTTGGCGTGTATTCAAACATGTCCAATTTCGAAGTGAGAGCCAATGAACAAGCAAAAACCGTGAGGGGATTTCAGATCAAACTTGGCAAAGTGGCCCGCCTCATCTACATGATCGCGGCACGCGATTCAACTGACATTTCAGACTTTACTTTGCGTATTCAGGTCAAGGATGATAAGGATTGTATCTTGGCCCAGTTTTGCGTTCAGACCCCAACCCCACCTCCAAAAACAAGCACAAGAAGCTCCGTTCAAAGGCGCTTCCTCAAGAAAAAGGAAGTGAACAAAATCATACTGTCTCCTCTTGCAGCGACCACAAAGTACCCTGTGTTTCAGGACAGACTAGTCAAAAACCTCAAATTTGCTAAGTTTGTAAAAACTGTTGTAAGACAGTCTATAAGCCTGTATTTGCTAGAGTATCTTAAAGGTGATACAGTGGCCCTTTTGAGTGAGGAAAAAATAAAACTGAAAGGACATCTATGGACTAAAGAGTGGTACATTGGATACTACCATGGAAGAATCGGGTTGGTGCATGCAAAAAACATTCTCATCATGGGAAAAGTGAAACCTCTTAATTTTAAAGGGTCTGATCTTACAACTACGATCCTTTTAGAGCAGCTCCTAAAGCCCTGCATGTGTCTGACATACATCTACGCATCTGTGCGGACAATACTGATGGAAAACGTGGCGAGTTGGAGAGTGTTTGCTGATGCTTTGGGCTATGTCAATCTGCCTCTGGCATATTTCTGTCGGACAGAGGCAGAAAGTGAGCCTGAAAAAGTGGCTTCTGTTCTTGAGAAGCTCAAGGAAGACTGCAATGCTGCTGAGGGAAAGGAGAGGAAGTCTTTCCAGAAGGAACTCATGAAGGTAAGCTTTGACATGAAAGTAAATCCGTTCTGGGAGCACCTTTACAAAAAAAAAAAAAAACATTTTTAAAAGGTATATAGCATTTATTCAATTATTGGAGGTTTTCGTAAAACTGACAAGCCAGTAATCCTTTTCATGTAATGGCCAGCATCTGATAAATGGCCAATTAAAATTTGATTATATTTCTTAAACACATTTTTTAAATTATGTTATTTATTTCTGGTCATACACATACACTAATTCATTATTTATCATACCTGCAACTGCAAAAAAAGTGAAGTTTGTAAAGTTCAGTTAAAAGTCTAAAAGGCAATAGTAGAAATATATCCTACCTTAAATACAAAAAAAAAATGTCATTACTGTAAAAAGAAAAACTAGATTTCCAGATTAAAAAAAAAAAACTAAAACTAAAAATACAGTCTGATTTAAAGAATCAATTATAATGTTTGCTGTAGGAAGATTTTGACCTTGCTGGTGTGATTGTAGGATTTTCTCCAATATTTTCAGTTTTGCAAATGAACAGATTTGTATGAATTAAATTATGAATAATATATAATTCCTCTAGTTGATACCAGAGCGTGTCAAATAAATATTTCACAACGTTACTCAAAGCATTTGTCACAAACAATTGAGACTCAAAGCAAAGACTAAGTGCTAAACATTTAAAAGTGCCACCTAATTTGCAGAACAACACCAGCTACCAACATTAACATGCTATCCTGCATCAAAACAAAAACATATGACTAATATATCGATCATTTCTTTTATTGGTAATTCTCAATCAGAGAGTTATTACAAGTGAGGAAAAGAATAACCATACAACATTAATTTCACAATATTAAACACATTCCTTATTCTTTGAACTATATTCAAAGCAAAATAAAGAAAGTAAACAACAACAAAACAAGCAAATAAGATAACAAAACAATAAATAAATAAAATAATAATAATAGTAATAATAAAGTAACAAATGGCACCTGAGTAAGCCATTACTTCAGACACTTTCTTTTCCTAATACACTCTTTTACAAATTTTTACAACATATACAAGTTTTAATCATTCAAAAGCGAAAAGAACTTTTGACCATTCATCATCTGAGAAAACATGGTTAAGATCTGACTGCCAGTCTAATTTTATTTTAGACAGAGATGAAGAATCTGACTTTATAATAAATGAGGAAATAGTTTTATATATGTTGGAGACAGCACCTTTGGAAACTTTTATTTTCAAGATTTGATCAATCTCTTGTTTAAGGGGTGGATGAGGGAAGTGAGAAAAAGTATTTCTTATAAATTTACGAGTCTGCAAATACCTAAAGAAGTGAGTTTCTGAATTTTTCTAAGAGATATGAAAAGGTTACAAAAGTGTTCTCGTGAAAGTGATCATTAATATCTACAATGCCTCTTCTAAACCATAATGCAAATGCTCCATCTGATATAGAAGGCAAAAAAGAAGGGTTTTTACTAGGGGTGGGCATAGATTAATTTTTTTAATCTAGATTAAAATGGCTCATTTGAATTCTGCCAAAGGCATTCAGA
>JAUCMU010000151.1:10750232-10787295 GCA_032275025.1 Enteromius treurensis
TGTTTCCAGAAAAGTGTACCGTATGCATCAGACGTTCAGCCAACGCTCCGTGGGCGTGACGTCTGAGGCTGAGACTAACTGATCATAGACAGTGGCAGCTTTAACAGCCTGGATTCAGACTAATGCACAGATCTCTTTCGATATATCAGATGTTTTGATTTGCTCTGAAAACATAACTGAGGGTGTGCACATCAGTTTCGTAAAGCATTTGAAAATGCAAGTAAAACTTTGGGAAAAGCAAATCCGCCCAATCTTTTGGGTTGCTGGAGAAATAATTTCTGAATCCTTGCTGGGCCTCCATTCCAAATAAAATCTGCAAGTATTCGATTCTATTCAGTCTTAAAAAAAAAATATTGGTATAAGCACAGGAATGTTTTGAAATAAAAAAAGGAATTTAGGCAAAACATTTTTATGGCATTAATTCTGCCTGCAGCCGATAATGGAAGAGTTATCCAACTAGCTAGATCTTGCTTCGTTCGATCCAAAATTGGAATAAACTTATGCTTGAATGGGTTTACGTATTTCCTCGTTACTGTTACTCTAAGTAACGAAACTGATCTGAGGCTAGCTTAAATGGGGACGCTAATATTGAAAGAGGTCCTGCAGCTGAATTTATTGGGTAAAAATCTATCTTATTTAATTTAATTTATAGCCCGAAATGTAAATGAACCGTTTCAAAATGTCCAAAAAATAGCGAACTGGCTTCTGGGTTTGAGATGTTCAGCACTACATCGTCTGCATAGAGAAAGATTTTTTGCTCTTTATCTGCTCTAGAGATACCATATATATTGTGTTTAGAACGAAATGCTATCGCAAGATATAGTGATAGTTTCAAAATAAACTGACTGAAAAACATTTAATCTTATCTCTTTTATTTGGTCTATACAATGATGGATAATGTGCTAAGAAGCAGGTTTGTCTGGTTGTCACCTGCCTCAAACACTATGTACCACAGTGTCAATAAAGCCTGATGTGAAAACTTTTATCAACAGGAACCTGAAGCAGGATGTTACCCAAGGAAATATCAGCTTGCATTTTAGCTACTTATTTTACATACATAAAAAGAAACTTCTCTATAAATACAGACTTCTCAGATAGTACACTGTTGCAGTATAAATCACATAGGCCTATTTAAACCATTCAATACATTTTTTTAAAATTGGCAGCATGCAGCAACACAGACCATATGAAGCATGCGAAGACATGCACAAGTTTAGGTAATACAGGCACAAGAGTAAAATAACGGGTGTGAGTGTGTTTAAAAATTATGATATTGACAATATACATCATGCAGAACATGCCTTTGACTTAAAAGCATCATATAATTAGAGTGCAGCAGGCAAAGTGAATGTCAATGTCAGGTACATGTTTGTGTTACACTGTATGAACTAAAATTAGGAAGGGTCATCTGTGGCCGTCTCAAACATGAAAACACCGGAAGATGTGAACGTGTTGAAGGAGAATCTTAGTTGTGCAGATGTTTCCTTTTGTATTGTTAGAATCTACACAGAACCATCAAATGTGGAACAAGAGACGCCCTAAATTACACAAAACCTCCACACCTACAAATCCATTGCCAGAAGATTGCTATTCTGCAATTCTCTTCACACCTGAATAAAGTACTTGCATTTTCTGCACAGAGAAGAATTAGCATTTTAGAGCAGTGGGTTCCCTCTGGGATTTCTAAGGGGTTTTTGATTTATGAATAAAAGGAGGTCTGTGGTTAACATTACATGAAGAGACCTTCCTGTTTTGTTCTACAAAATAAATTACACAGAGTAGAATGTGAATATTAAAACGCATTAGAAATTCCCTTAAGAATCTGTGGAGAATTAGTCTTTTGAGCTGGTCTACAAATTGACATCATGACTGAACCGCATTAATTCCATGTTCGCTCAGTAAAAGCTCCTGTTGTAATGCTTTCAGGAGAAGTTTTTGATTCCTCCCATTTCCTTCAGCCTATTGTTGGAGCCCTAGATAAACTTTCAGTAGTTTATTACAATCGTTTATAAACAGAAGACAGAATGGTCAGCTTATGTAAAAGGAAATCGCAAGAGGGGAGATAATACAGGATAAGTGCTATCATAAAATCAGAACTCTAAAGTACGAAAAACACATCATTTTTTGGTCTTAATAATGTAAGCTGCATCTTGCTGTGATTATGTCTAGTGTGCTCAACAGTGTTAAATCAAAGCTAAGTGAATGTATTACTAACTCACATTATGTTTTATGGATTTAAATAATTCCTGCACTGATTAACAATTAAAAAACTCAACCTGATTGTGCCTCACACAGGCATTTTGTGCTGTAAATGATAGTTTTAATCACATAGTACTGATAGATCAACATGCTAACAATACTAGTCCATTAGACCCAGGGAACATATGAAGAGTTGAAGATATGAAGAGCCTACATCTGACATTTTTCTTTAAAATTAGCATGTATTTCTGACAAGTTTGAACTTTCTGGCTATTTCTGGTACTTCTCAGTGTCTTGAAGCTGGCATTTAGAATAACTGAAGTCAAACTATACTCGATGAACATATACTATGCGTTGTTAAATAATTTTTGACCAAGATGGCCTGTTTTTTGTTTGTTTTATACAGTTTCGTAGCTTGAATTTACTGCAAGTTACTGCAATTTTTGTCTACCGAGTGCATGGGTTAAAATAATGAATAACTTTAGAACTATGTTTTCCAGAATGTTAATATAAAGAAATGCCAAGAGCCAATTAGCCAGGTTCACTGGGTGCATTGCCGCAAAACAAGCAACATGGTATCTGCACTCCCAAAAAAGAAAAGAAACCGATGAATTATGGAGACAAGAGGCTCAAAGCGCTTAGCAAAATTCAATTAACTGAATTATTTGCTCCTACACATGCTTTCTTTTCTCGCGTGTGCCAACGTGACAATGTTTTTGTAATTTTGGAGGTGTCTACAGGAGCAAAACAATGAAACCAGCTGTGGCATGTTTGGTCAAAAACAGGTGACAGGTGCAAATGAAAGGCTTTATCTTTCTTTGGCTAATGCACACAGTCAGTGTGTACACAGTGCGATACATTCCCACACAATACACGTCTTTTTCACTTTTATCTAGACAGTAAGTGGTGCGGTAAGTCGTACTGATCACCATTCTTTTAGTACTGCCTAATGTACAAGTCAAAGAAATACCTTCCTGTTTGTTTGTAGAATTTGCAGCATCTTTGATAAGAGAGGGCAGCCATCCAACACTCCCGCTATCTCATTGCTCTGTTTGTAGCCAGAGCAGGTCTTCTGGGGCATCAGCGCCGTGTTCCTCCCCCTCTAAGCAGACTTCCTGCCATTCCAAACATTCCAAGCCATGGAACTGGAATCAGAGATTAGTAGGTTCAGGGCGTGTAGCTTTGAAACACTTACTGATTTTGTGTGCATTTAAGCATATTCATCATATGAAGAACACTTGCATTTTTAACTAATTTATGTTTGAAAACTTGATCGTAGAAAGATTTCTTGTTGTATAAAGCAAGCACAAAGAAAGTGTAAATGTCACATGCCATCATCATCAGATAAGAGTTTCAGACAGTTTGTAGATCAGAGAACGTCATATATTCGCAAGGCGCAGTGAACGCAAGTCCTTATTCAGTTTTTTAAATGTCACACTAATCCCTCTGGGGAGAAAAGAAGGTCACGTTAATAAGACTGAACACTTGCCAACAGGACGGCCGGATATTCCTCCCTATCATTTCCCTTGTCCAAGGGGCCCGGAGTCACTCTCATTACATTGTACTCACAGGAGCATGCACGTCGCCGCCTGCATATCGCCTCATTAATCAAAGCGCTCGGCTTGATAACTTGAGTTCTGGATTGGTCCGGATCTTTGGAGGTGGTGCTTAGAAAACCACTGACACCATCTCAATTTTGTTGTTTGTGTTGTTGTGTGCTCTCGTTTAATTTGTCTAATTTCGAACAGGCTTGAAAACTTGAAGGCAGATGTCTACAATAGTAAACCCTAACTATACAAAGTACTACTTTAAGAAGATTTGATTTGAAGGCTATTTGCATACAGTTTCAATGTCTTGTTTTTTTTTTTTTTTTCAACATTTTAAGCATATCTGGTGTAAATACATTGGAAGGGAGACAAACTATGTCCGAGGCTAATATACAGTACTATTAACTATCTTTATTTTAGCTGACAGTGATGGCCAACAAGTGGTCAGTATCTAAACTCTTAAGGAAAAATAAAAGACTAAAAACAAAAATCAATAGTTGTAAATGCTACAAGAGAATTCAGACATGATAACATAATTTACAGTATAAAAAATTCTATACTGTTATTATTTACTCACCCTTGTGTTACTACAAATCTGTATTACCTTGCTTTTATGTGGAATTCTAAAAAAGATATTTAGATTTTTAAGTCTTCTAAATATCTTATTTTTAAGAAAGTTAGTCATACAGGCCTGGAATATAATATAATTAAAGTATCCATTTAATTGCATTATTAAACTATAAATTCAAGAAAGTGGTATACAATACTGAAAATTATTTAAAAGTAAAAAAAAAACGCACAATTAAATATCTATAATAAGCAAAAAATACCGTATTTTGTGCATCCCAAACTACAACCAGTATCACACATGGTTAAGGAAACTCACATGTGGGGATTCAAACATTTAACTATTCAATAAACACAGTGACTTAAAGCAGAGTTATAACCTTTGTGTTGTGGACTGTCATTCAGGCTCTTCTGAAAATGGACTGTCAGGGCCTGGTGGGGCGGCTGGTCATGGACTTTGTGCTGTTGACTACAGCGGTGGAGGTGGCGGGGCGCTGGAGGGAGCTTGCTGAGAGACTGTCTAAAGTGTCCCGGCAGCAGATGGAAGCGTATGAAGCTCCACACAGAGACAGCAGGGGACAACTGGACAGTGAGGTAAAACAAACACTGAAAGAATGAAAGGAAATAGTTGACCAAAACCTGAATATTTAACATTCACTCACCCTCATTCTTTCAAACCTGTATGACTTTATTCCTTCAGTGGAACTTTTTAATGCAATGAAAGGGAATGATGGCTGAAGCTGTCTTCCTAACATTTTATGTTTCACAGAAGAAATAATGTCAGTTAAATTTGGAAACTGCATTGAAAATCTTATGATGTGGCTCAATGTGTATCAGTGAGAGACGGCAAACACAATGTAACAAAGTTAACTAAAATAAAGTATATAGAAACTATAGAATGTGCTATCTTTGCATTTTAAAAATGGTTGTCCGAGTGAGACGGGTAAGAGAGCTGTCCAATATAACTGACTGGAAACTCACAGCTCATGATTACTGTGTTTGCATTCAACTCAGAAAAGGAACTGAAATGATCTACCAACAATTGATGAGATTATGAGTTTCCTGTTTTCCTTTGTTTTACTGTCTTAGAATATTTGCACACATTCACGAGAGCATACAGCTTTGGAATAATGTTTTAGGAAACTAAATCGAGGGTGCATTAATGTTACCTTGCTGCAAGTTTACTTGTCAAACTTAAATCTTTAATTTTTTTCTTCTGTGAAGGCCATGTGGAAGCCTGCCTATGACTTCCTGGTCACATGGGCAACCCAGATTGGGGACAGTTACAGGGATGTGATTCAGGAACTTCACACTGGATTGGACAAAATGAAAAACCCTATTACCAAGCGCTGGAGGCACATCACAGGCTCCCTCATTCTTGTCAACTGTCTGGATCTCCTACGGAGCTCCGCTTTCAGCCCCTGGTCTCAAGATGACTGCGCCATATAAAGACTACATACTGACTTTGACAAGACCCAGATACACCTGATTTCAATTTAATTCATTGTGTTGTTTTTAATATTCTTAAAAGCACTTAGATGTTTGCAAAATAGATTTGTTGCACAGTAAATTATACACTGAAGCAAATTACTTAAAAGTGTAGGCCTAGTGATGATGTTTTATTACAAGCAAAGGTCTATCTCATGTAAAATAAGATATGATTGTTCAGATTTATTTTATTCATTGCACATGATCAGAATTTTATACTTGTACATTTTGCACAAAACATACCACTAATTTTGTTTTTTAACTAATTCTGTAACAATCTCACTCTTTCATGTTTTGTTTTGTGATGCCAACACTGTATGCTAAACTGCCTGTTTTACTTTGCTCTAAGTGTCTGTTGTTTTTGTTTATAAATGAAAGTAGATGTTAGAATAAAAATGAAGATGAAAAAATTAAACATTATCAGCTCAATAAAGAGATGCACCACGTATGAGAGTAATGGTATCACTTTAGTCCAGTTGTAAATAAAACGTCAATCTTAAACTCTTCCATCAACACATACTGGCCTAGAACTAAAGTATCTAATTATCAGTTTAGATAAATTTAAATATTTTCTCACCATTAATTCGGTACGCTGGAGGCGGAACATTTGCATGTTTTACTGTTTAATGTTATTTCTCCGAAAGCGGAAGTCTAAACTTTTTTGCATGTGCTTCTAGCCTCGTTATTAAGTTACGTGCGACTAAAAGCTGCCGCGACTAAAGATTTCTGACTAAATGACGAATGATTCTTCTTTAAAATTGAGGTCAACATGAATGACTTTAATTTACGAAGAACAGAAAAACAGTCCACTCGATTGTGATGATAGCCTAATTCCAAACAGCACCATTTCCCCCCAAAATGCACGTTATATTTTAAAAGATTTAGTTTGTTGTTTCAAGGTATGGTCCACGTAAACCCAATGCAAACATATCAGTTAAACACTTTGTTAAATCTAAACACAATTAGCACAACATCAGTCTGTTGTGGCCATTAACACATTTTCTCACAGTATGCAGTCAATTATCTAACATGCTTACATTTTCTTTTCATGCAAGCAAACCCAAAACCAAAATCATTTATCTTTTTTTTTTTGTTTATTTACAAATGAAATAGTTGTAGGAAGGAGAGGAGGTAAGGCAGTGCATGTTTTTATGTTTGTTTGTTTTTCCCCTTACACATATGGAACTTATGAAAGCTTATTTCTGCCACGGAATATAATGGGTAATTGTGACTGTATCTTAGAATTTAGACTTTCTCTTGCAACTGTGAATTTACAGTATCTCACAATTCAGATCAAATCTGAATTGCAATATGTAAACTTGCAGTTCCAATAATAGTCTGAAATTGTGAGATAAGTTCACAGTTAATGTTTTAAATTTTTATTTTGTGATGGAAACAAGCTTGCATAGTAACCAAAGACCATGTGTGTTGAAATGTCTCTGGCACCATCCACAACCAACCCCCGCCCTCTGGAAAGCAATTTTTAATTAAAGAGACTTTCTGGATAGGGGACCCTAATTTTTTCGATTGTACATTCTGTAAAGTATACCTCATTCAGCTTTAGATATGATGTTGCCAAGAATGAACACATTCATCACATATGAAATGTAAAATGGTTTTCAGTTGAAGATAAAGTGAAGACTAAATTACAAAAAAAACTATAGATTTTTAGATTGGCTATTTATATCCAGGTTAAACTGAAACATGACAAATAATGCAGTTTTTGTCATTAATTGTTAACATTTTGACAGTCTGTGCTATGATTGACTAAAAGTTCCTGTTGGATGGAAAGCTGGTGCTAGTTTTGACCGAATCACTCAATTTTTGTGTGTTTTAAGTTTTTCTTGCTGTGCTTACTGAGAGTTTTACAAACTTACTTTCTATGTGAGAATTCCAGTCTTATCACTCCAGAATTATTTTTCTCACTGCTTGACAGGCTTTTCCAACAAAATTATGAGCAGTGTAAACAGTCATCACTGTTTGCTTACATCTTCCCATGCTGAGGACACAGGCATGCAGACAGCAATGTTGCCTTTTATCAGTTCTCTCTCTCGCTCTCTGGGGAGAACCCTGGACTTCCCACAAAACTGTAGGTGTGTGTGTAATCTAATGAACATGTACAGTCAACTTTGGAGATTTTATACAGTTCTAACTGTATTCTGCAGATACAGTGTTTATGAATGTGTCTGTTTGCTATGATAAGCAATAACTAAACTGTGTTCTTTCTCGGGTCTTTTTCTGTTCAGAGGAAGACAAAACCATATAGCTTGCCTCGGTACGTTGCTTTCTTTTTCTTTTTTCCGTACTAATGCTAAACAGAATAGTTTTCTGAAATATTCTATCCATTATGTATTATTATCAGTCAATTATTGTAAGATTCTAATTAGATTCAGGATTGAATGTTACATTCTGAGTCATTTTTCTGCCTAAATGGGGGGGGGGGAAGGCTTATTCTCATTCCCAGTCAAATTCTGCTCTAACATTTCCATCACGCGTCTGCCATCTAGTGGACCTCAGTATAAGACCCCTAGAAGCATCCGAATAGCATATGCGGCTCGTCACTCTTAGCAAATTGTGGTAACTGAATACTATCTTTATATCTCACATTATCGATTGGCATATGTGTATATAGAGCATATCCATGAGTTCTTGGCAAGTAGCTCTTATAGTTTTTTTTTTCTTCTTTTAACTGATTCTTGTAACTTTTTCATCTATGATAGTTTACCTAATAGTAACATCATTTGTTTTGAATACTTTGGCATAGGCTAGTGATTTGTCAATAACAGCTCACCTAAAGTAGGTCTACTTCCTGACTTTTACCTTTAAAAAACGGATGTAGAAAAAACAAACTAGAGTAAACTACTATGGACGCCAGGTGGCGAAAAATAGCCACACTGCAAGTCAGGGACGGATGAATTTAAATTAGAAATATAATGTTTAAAGGAAGAAAAAAAAACTTTAGGCAGACGATTAACAAAAGTTAGAAAGTTTACGTTAGAAGGCTTTTTTAAGCATTTTATTTGATGTGTGGAAATATTAGCAGCATAGCATATTTAAATGGTTTCAGTGAGGTGTGAAGTTGCATTACATTTTTTCCTTATGTGTTTCAGGTCAGATCGGTACAATCTCGTTGACGAACCTTAGTTTTTGTTCGAATCCCTCCCATCTTCCACGAAAATTAGGGAACACTATATAACCTGTGCACAGACTGCTGAGGGGAGTTGTGTGGAAAGCCATTGAATCCTTTAAACTAACTACTATCTATTTACCAGAACTTTTTTTACTAGAGCTCCTAGAATTTATTTTAATTTATATTTACTTCTGGATAATTTTAAATATTACTAGTAGGTATATTCCGCTTTACAATTTTTTAAACTAGCAGCTACCACACTTGTCAGCAAGAGTCTGGATCTGCTTTAAGGAAAATGTGCTTTTCACTGCTCTAACCAGCATTAGGTTAAAGGCACTATTGCTTAAAAAATGATTTAGCTAAAGTAAAGGGTTTTGCATAACATTTAACACTTGTTTCTGGTTATTTTGATAAATATTTATTTATTTATTTTTTTTTTAATAAACATATAGTCATTAAAATGTTAATAAAAAAAAATACTATTAATACAGTGGCAGCCAAAATTATGAGAACAGTGGTATTTTCGGCAGTAAAACAAAATGTGGTTTTAAATCAGTTATTTCGCTGTAGTGTGTCAGTAGGAAATATCAGTTTACATGTACAAACATTCATTTTGTCATTAATTGTAATAATCCAGTGAGATTTTTTGTTTGTACAAGGAGTCTGACAACAGCCAGTGCTCCACACAAAGATCTGATCTCTTCATCATCCACAAAAAATACTGTAAATGAAACTGCTGTCAAAAATGATGTTATAATGATTTTCATTGGCAATTCATTTTTATTTACTAAATTAAATCAACACTTGGTGTGACCATCCTTTGCATTTAAAGCAGCTTTTACCCTATAGGTGCACTTGTGCATACTTTTTCAGAGAGCTTTGCAGGTAGCTCACTGGATTATTATGAATGGCTGAATGAATGTTTGGAAATGTAAACTGATATTTCCTCACACACTTCAGCAAAAGATAGAAATAGCAAACTTAAAAATCATTATTGGATGGTGAAAATATAGTGTTCTAATAATTTGGCCACCACTATGTATGACATAATTCATTCTATATTTAAGTAATAATTGGCCTTATATTAAGTTTTAAAAAAATACAATAAAATAAAAGGATATTCAGAACTACTAACAACTGTAACTAGTAACAAACACGTATACAAGGTAGTTTAAGGAACATTTAGCTTGCCATAAGAGGCGTTTGTTTTTCAGTTTTCACATGAAACGCGGGCGGAGTTTCTCCAGTGATGAGCAGCTGCTGCAGGGCCACTGCTGGCTTCCATTCATTACCATACATTCGCTTGTGTCCATCACCGCTTGAGTAGACGCGTCCTTCGTAAACCTAGAAAAGATTTCTGATCATATTCATTCACCGCTAATGCGGACCAGGGCCGTCTGGAGGAATCTTGAGCAGTTCGCGGTGGTAATGTTGATGTGAGCCTTTACTGCGGAGAGTCTCCTCTCATAGAGCAGTGTTTACCGATCACAAGCTGATCTCACGCGCACTGCAATGATCGCTTCATCACGTCCGGTCTGAATCTGGTCGGATCTGTGGTGCCGAGGGGACAGCGTTGGTTTCACCCCTGCTAACGAGGAGATCAACATGGGGAACAGTTTCTCCAACATATCTGCCTTTCAGTCCCTCCATATAGTGATGCTTGGCTTGGACTCCGCAGGGAAAACCACGGTCCTTTACAGACTGAAATTTAACGAGTTTGTCAACACTGTGCCTACAATCGGTTTCAACACGGAAAAAATCAAGCTGAGTAACGGCACGGCCAAAGGAATAAGCTGTCATTTTTGGGACGTTGGTGGGCAGGAGAAACTCCGGCCTTTGTGGAAATCTTACAGTAGGTGCACGGATGGTATTATTTATGTGGTGGACTCTGTAGACGTGGACCGACTGGAGGAGGCCAAGACCGAGCTTCATAAAGTCACCAAATTCGCTGAAAACCAAGGAACGCCGCTCTTAGTCATAGCTAATAAACAGGACTTGCCAAAATCTCTGTCTGTGGCGGATATAGAGAAGCAGCTGGCGCTCCAGGAGCTCACGCCTGCCACAACATACCACATCCAACCGGCCTGTGCCATTATCGGCGAGGGGCTTCACGAAGGCATGGACAAACTGTACGAAATGATAGTCAAACGACGAAAAAGCCTCAAACAGAAGAAAAAGCGATAACTCTCTACAAAGCCTGCACCTGCCTTTTTCCATTGCTGATGGCCTGAGACACTGGGTTTGCCATTTCAACGTTGCACTGTTGACATTCATCTGAAGGGTTGTTTGTTCACAAGTTGGATTTATGTTGCATGTGATCGTGATGGGGCAGGTGAACCAAAATGTAAAAAAAACTAAATGGAAATGAATTGTTTCATTTAAAAGGGCTGGTCCCGATTAAGCTGCCGTTAATTTGCATAGCCTGGTCATCAGTTTGAAGGAGTTCTCTACTGAAGCACTGTGAAAAACACTGTACCATTTCATGGAATGCTTGATATCTTATTTTGACTCTTATGGAACAAAGAGTGAACTTCTAAGAACATTAACAAGAACTGTAGCTTCAAAATCCCGGAATGAAACTGGGGATTGAGGACCTTGCCGTTTACAAAATTACTGTAACTGCAGTGGGCCTGAGTGAGTATGAGTCCTCATGAAGACGTCTAGATTTACAGGAACTCTGAAGAACACAAGTGATAGACTGTAGGCACTGCCTATGACGCGGTCCACCTCTAAGCACTTTTTTTCTTACCAAGATAGTGGTGTATAACACTGTAGATCAGATATTAGACTGTCAGTGTATCACAAAGTCGAGATGAATCCTGAAGTATTTTTCAATTAAAATGTGTGTTAAAGCAAGCAACTTATCTCATGTTCTTTATCAGGTTGATGATGAGGGTGAAAGTTATTTGAGGTGAGTGCAGCTGGATGCATTTCTAGATGCATCTCTCATCTCATCTCAGTTTTTGTATGTTTTCAGAAGTAGATAACATAGTCTTCTGTACTAATGTGTTACAGTTTAATTTGAAATTTCACATGTGGAACTAATCTTTTGGGCTCTGTTAAAGGGGAAGTAGTTTTGGAAATATTGAAAGGAGCTATAACCTTACCTTTAGCACACTTGAACTGAACAAACTATCCTGAAACAGTTAGTTTGTAATATATACATCTATAATTTGATCATTTTTGTACAAACAGTGTGTGTTTGGATAGCCATGTCCTTTTTGTTATATTAGCGTAATAGAATAAGCCCCTTTTCCAGACAAGCTGACAATGGTGTCTTTCTATCCCATATAACTCTAGGGTTTCATCCCAAAAGGAAAGAGATGGTCAGTCTATACAAAACCCTCAAACCTGGCTGTACATGTTACAGACACAATTGTTGTGATAGGTTGTGGTCCTACATGAAATTTGGAATTTGGCTAAATTTTAAAACATTTTTTAAAAATATATTTAATATTTGTTTGTTTTTTAAAATTTGGCAAAGGTCACACTAAATAAACATAGAAGTTTACTTATGCCTTTTTGTGGTTACAAACTGTGGAAAAAAAAATCTGTTAAGATAATTTATTCCTAATTAGAGGGGGTAGTGGGAAAGAGTCATTTGTCTTGATTTGATGGACGAGATGATAAGAGCCTTACTGTAGGCTACATGAAACTTTGATGAAGATCAGGTTTCACATGGGGCTTTTGTGGAGACAGACGGCAATTCCCTGAGTACCTCCAAATGGACAGCAGAAGCTGATGCCATAATGAGGTCATGAAGGCAATCTTTACATTCGTCTTGTCCACTAAAGATGACCCTAACATTCGTAACATCTAACTTTCTCAGTTAAAGTTTGTTTTATGTTCATAATGAATTAAGAGTATCCCGTAATTGACAGATTTAACAGAATCCATAAATATTATAAATGCAAGGTATACAGTGAACACTGTAAAAAAAATATGTATTTTTACGGTAATATACTGGCAGCTGGGGTTGCTGAAATTCTAACGTTAAATAATGGTAAAACCGTTATTTCTTTTACGGCAAAAAAACTGAAAAATATAATATTAAAATTTTTGTTTTGTCAATAGTTTTACAGTTTTATTTTAAATTTACAGTTAAATACCGTAATCTCTAATTAGAAACGGTAATATTTGATATAATGTTCATATACCAAACTGATAAAATAGTGAAATCTATTTTGTTCCTTTGAAATACAATGATAACTACCAAATGCAGGTGGTTATGAGAAAGTGACATGAGGAACCAAAGCTCATCACAAGAAGCATTTAAATAGTATATCATATAGAATGTGCTCAGTGTCATTCACACAAGCACTAAATGCCATCATGGTAAGAATCATTAAACTAAAATGGGCAATAAACATTTATTTAATAACATTACATGTAACATACAACCCTAATAAACATAATTGATACAAATAAACTGAGAAGAAACATAGTTATTTCAACGAAAAAACATCAAATTCAAACAAAATTTTAAATAGCTGGGAATGTCATTTTACGCTGTAAATTTAACAGGAATTTACCATTAACCATTTAACAGGTTTTTACCGTAGCATTTTCACTGTGTTTCACAGTAAAAAATCACTGCCATTTTTTTTTACAGTGAATTAGGATTAAACGCCTTCATAAAGATGGAACTTTTGAAGACTGTAAAAGCTGTGTTGGTGCACATTTCTGTAGGAAACTTTTGTAGTCAACATGTATTTTTAACATTTGTCACACTCACACATGATTAGATTTAGAACTTTCCTATAACAAAGATAGGAATGGTGACAAAATTAAGCAACTGCTGAGTCACGAGGAAAAGCTAAAAATATTGCAACGAAGCATTTTAATGTTTCCACATTGCAGTCCTGCAAACTGTCACACACTCTCACATTGCTGTTCTGCATGTATGTTATAACTAAAACTGTTGTTAAACAGGCCTACCGTTTAAATCACAAATATGTATATATNNNNTATATATATATATTATAATGTCAAAATGTGTCCAAATCAGAAGAAACCTCACGATTATCTAGGAACATTTGAGATTGTGTGAATGTTTTGTGTTCCTCCACCTGTAGAACATGCTGTTGAATCTTATTGTTTTGAAGGTTGACTTAAAACATATAGGTTAGTATGTAGGCTATATAAAAATGCATATTAAGTAGCCCATCTTAACTCAGCGGGAGAAGCAAATGTGACCCTTCTGTCAGTCAAATGCAAACCTCTGGACCTACATGTGTAAATTGTGCTCAGAC
Source organism: Enteromius treurensis (assembly GCA_032275025.1). Taxonomy (NCBI): domain Eukaryota; kingdom Metazoa; phylum Chordata; class Actinopteri; order Cypriniformes; family Cyprinidae; genus Enteromius; species Enteromius treurensis. Next base: position 10,764,416 of record JAUCMU010000151.1, read on the forward strand.
TGGAGGTGCCTGAAAGAAAGAAAAGTGTGAGATGTGAGTGAGAAATCTACGGAGGAGGGGAAAGCTGTTTACATTTCCCTGGAGAGGGGGATGGGGACAGAGACACATAATGGGTGAGTGTCTGTGCCGGGGGCAGGGGTTTGGGGGTGGATATCTCCAGGTTCCTTGAGGGAATAGTGCAACAGAAAGAAGAAACCCGCAGTAAATGGCTGCAAATCAATGCCTGTGTCCTCCCTCTCAGGGGAGAGAGAAGCACAGAATAAGAGTCTCATCCTGAGCCATGCCTATCAGGCTTGTTTCACAACAATTCAAGTATCAAGTAGTATTATTGGCATTTAGCTTTTACATTCCCGATGCTTTAAGAAACTTGCATGCATTTGCAAAAACACACAATCTAACAATCTCTAAATGATGTTTTGTCATAGATTTAAATGAATTTCAGTAGAGCTGAAGATTCAAATCACTTATTTTGTTCATTACCTTCTCAAGCGCTGCGAATGGGAGTGACTAAATGGATTTAAGGTCAGGTTTCCCAGCATGCTTGGCTGCACATACAGGCTTTGCTTGGGGCGGCTGTGTCTGATTCTGTGTTACAGTTCTTATTTACCACCCAATAGCATGAGAGAGGCATTTTATCAGATTATATGAAGTGAAAAAACCTTCACTCACTCCTAGAAATTATACTTTTAGATCTTATATCATCTAACATTTAAGCAAGCAATTATTTTAAATATTTTAACTTCTGACAATTCAGATTTTCCATCACAACAAAACATTAGAATTTTTAATAAATGTAAAATAATTTAATCTTTCAGTAGCATAGATTATAATAAGAAGTTTCACTGAGTTTCTTGTGTTCTCAATCTATGAAATGCAGCATTGACAAGCATAGGAGACTTATTTTAGGGCCTTCAGTTGATGAACGTGTTGCTCTCTTGCTCACTGTAGGCAGCACAGAGAGAGGCTTCTCCCCTCTCCCACACCACAAAATATAGCATAATTAATCTATGAGGAACAAAGTGTGTAAACAATCTAAATCACATTGCACCAGTAGTCATGTAGAGACAAATTAATTAGGTCTTTAATCTAATGACAAAGGGCACCTGTCAGACTCAGAATAAACAAACAGGAGTTAGACATCAGCAGACCACTCCAGCCCAAGAGCAGTATACTGAACTGCTGGAGATCCACACGGCCCTCAGGAAAACAGAGCAATGAAGAAACCATCCATGAGACATGACTTTATTCTTTATTTAGAAAGCTGGATATGAAATATTAGCTTACATACATGCTTCAGGCATAAAAGGCTTTTGAAAAGCTTCCTTCTCTCATGTCTTGACTTTGTACCATGGTAACAGAAACCACAAATGGATGTTTGATAAGGGTGAAACTACACCCAACAGACTTTTTGTTCTGGGGAGAAATCTGGGTCACCTCCCACACCCACCTGTTCTAATGGTTTATGTTTTTAGGTCATTATATAATAATTTAATTGTTTGTACTTGGTGTCATGGGGATGACACTTGGTGTTTAGGGCATCAGATGATAGATTAATTTCTATGTTAATATGGAATTTAAAACACTTTATTATAATTTTACCCCTAAGATATATCACTTTGCCATTATTTTTTTTGCATAATTGCTTTAAGTTGTTTTCTTCAAAAGAAAAAACAAAAAGCAAAAATCTGGGTTATAGTGAGCTGTTCAGTGAATGTAAATGGGACCAATCTGTAAACATTAAAATACTCTTTAAGCCACAAGATATGAAAAATATGCATGTTCACAGGATATAGGCAAAAAAACACACTTACTAACCTTTTCTCTATGCAAAGTTTTACCATTTCTCATCATGGTGAAATGCCTAAATGCTTAAAATCAACAAAAGCCCATCTTTACAGCTCAAACAATACAGTTTTAACAAAATGATTAATGTACTTTGATAAAATTATAATCTTCACAATTACTTCCATTGAGTGCTCCACTATCGTTTTGATTTTTGTTTTTGCTAGTCAAGATGATTGTTTGTGGTAATCAACATTTTGCCCCAAATTCTGTCGATTGAACTTAATCTGTTGAACATGTCAAGAGAAGCGTCATCTTAAATCTTATCTCATGAACTGATCGTGTTGTTTTGCACTGCTACATTTCTTCAGAAGTATAGACATTTCGATTGTCGATTCCACTTTCCTCGAGAATGTGCGACAGCCATTGAAGTGAAAATGATTTTCGCCTTCAATTCTCAACAGCCCAAGCTGGGGAACTCCTTTCAGATGGAAATAGAGCGACTTTCTGTTGGCCTGCTCTCTATTGTTCCCCCTCTCTTTCTCTGTCCCACCCTATCTGACTCTCTTCAGTTCTTGTTCCTCATGTGCCCCTGTTCTCCTGAATCACAGTGTTGTAGCACATGTGCTGGATATTTCCTATCTGACACTAAAATAGGATTTCCCACACAATATACCTGGATACCTGCCCTTAAACATTCCTGAAATCATTTTTTTTTTCATTGTTTAACAAGAACTTCCTTTTACCTTGTTCATTCATTAAAAAGCGTATTACAGTAAATAAGCACCAAACCAATCAAATCTGTTTGTTCTGTTCGTTATAAGATGATTGTATTATTTTAGTGAATGAATGCTTTGTGCCTTATACAGTACTGTCACTAAAATTCCATTTACATTTGCCATTTAGTAACACTTTATTTTATGGTAACTACTACTACTAATTAAGCACATTAATGCCTTATTCTACATCCTTAATGCTACTCAATACCTAAAATCAACAGCTTCCTTACTAACTATTTATAAGCAGCAAATTTATTGAGGGAAAAGTTAAAGTTAATAGTTAAGAAGTGTTACCTATTCTCAAGTGTTACCAAAATAACTTACATTTTATAATTAAATAGCTTTCTGTTCTCTGTTTTTCTGTTTGAAATGGAATTTATTTTTGTGATGATAAATCTGAATTTTCAGCAGCCCTCGTCTTTAGTGTCACGTGATGTTTCAGAAATCATTCTTTTCGAACAGTATAACATGCATTGCTTGGTTAAAAAAGTGCTTAATATTATATTGTGACAGATTAAGTGCAAAGGAAATTGCAGAATTGGGAAACTTCCTGCACGATGATGCATGTTCATTGACGTGTTGCAACCAAACTCTGCACAGGTTTGTGTTTGAAATTTGGAAGCTGACTTGACATATACAATATGGACATAAACAGACTTGATGTGTACATGACTTGATGAGTACATTTGGAAGGTATTTTTGAGGTTATATCCAAAACCTCTCTTAACCAAAAGTTTATTGCAATAGCTCAATGAAAATTCCATAATAACTCTAGATTCCAATATGACAAAAAGTCCTGTATCAAGGTCCATGCCATTTAAAAAAAAATATTGTGTTAGATTTCTCACCAAAACCACCGTTGTCAAGGTAGGGTGATGCAAACCTGTCAGTTAAATCTCTATGACGTCGACAAGATTCTTTCAGATATTTAAGAAACCACAGAAAACCTGTCTTTCTTCTCTAGTACAAAGTTGCGGCTGTGAACTGTTTAATATTGTAAGTAGACCAGTATAACGTGTTCCGTGACATAATGCATATAATGATCATCATGACTTCCTCTCATTAACGGGCTCCTCTGGTTGTCTCGTACTGAGCTCACTGCAGCCACTCAGAGCCACATGCCTAATGTTAGTGTTCCCATTTCTTGGAACTATAAAGTCTGGATTTGAGTTGAGGAGGGGGATGGTCAGAGATTTGCTCAAAGATGCCATTTACTTGGGGGTTGAAGGCCAAGCAGCACTATTTGCTCGGGCAAAGATTTTTGTGAAAAGTGTCACAGGTCAAAGGTTAAAGTTCTACGAGTCTACTCATGGTTGAGTAAACAAACCGGCTTGGAGCACATAAGTCACACTAATGCATGAGAGAAAGACACAGCCGTGACATGACATCCTGGAAAGAATAAAATCATTCGTTCAGCTCGATAAGCCTCTGTTTTGAAGACATACAAAAACAGACGCAAACGAAACATCAACGAGCCTAATAGGATTTTATTACATAAAAAGTGCTTTAAAAATGTGTAATAAAATGTTATTTTAAGCAGAATAAGAAATAGTGTTTCCTTCTTGGTCTGTTTTTTTAACAGTAATGTCATGAACGACTGCATTTTTTGTAACTATATTTCCAGAGTTCAATAATACAGTACTTCACAGAAGATAGTTGTCTATTTTTTTAGGTAAGATTTCTATAGCTATCTGTCTTTGAAACATACACATTTACATTACTGCAACAGGCTGTGTTTTTGTTTGCTGTTTGACTAGCTAAATTAAGAGAGTGATAGTAACATATAAAAGACAATATATACGACATACATATATACTTTTGTTACACTTTGTTAAACTTGAGTAAACGTATGTAAACTTAACAGATTTAGATGAGGTGAAATGACAGAAAGGGAATGACACTGAAACTGAAAAAACTATTGGGGTTCAGTAAGTTTTAGTTCAATGCAATAAAATGAACTAGCATTTGCAGGGAACAGAAATTCATCTCTGGGTTCTCCTCATATATATAGGCACTATATTTCATTTCTAACAATTATTGAGCCTTACCATACCAAATGTGATCAGAGAGCGACTATTAATTAGAAAATGGTAAGATAGACTTTAATACTGGAGAGAAAAAGAAAACATTATGGGCATTGCTTGTTCTCCTTCAAAAGTGTTGACTCCATGTTATGCTAGCGTGTGGGCTGAACCCCTGAGCACAGCGTTCTTCTGAAAAGAGCTTGGTCGCGCATCCCACAGATTTGCCATTCTTTTCAAAATCTAAACAACTAATAAGTGATTGACCAAACCTGTCCACTGATGTTTTTTCCTTAAAATGGCAAAAGAGGTCAATAGTAGGTTGCGTTTTAGGTTGCAATAGCAGACTTTCACCGTTTATGATAAACTCAGGAAAATGTCTGTTAAAAGTTAAGCATTATGCTGTAAACTAGATGTCTGGTGACCAGTTCTAGACTGGCATGGAGCCATAAAGCACGTCTCCATAAAGTCAGTTAATGCGTGATTAATGACTGCGCTGGTCTGCCTCATTATCTCCATCTAAACTCTTCCACATGACTTCACAGCATGGTGCAAATTGAGTGAAAAGCAGTGCAAGTGCACAAGACAAGGCACTTTGATACAGAAGTCTTTGATTGTTTTAAAGGGGAGGAGAGATGTTGTAAGTAATAAAGATGATCTGGGATTTCTTCATCTATGGGATGAAACATTTAAAATAGCTCAGGCTAAGAACTCTAGAACAACCAAGTTTGAAGATCTTGTGCTTCACATAAGTCTCACCTCTTTCTTTAGAAAACCACACAAAAATAAATGATGAACTCGTTTCATTTACAGCACGTGCTAAATTTTCTCAGTATGAGTGTCTCTGAAGGTATATTTTAATAGTATGCTTTTCCTATTATTATCAAAGTTTAAAAAATGTACTGCTTGATATTCTCGTGGAAGCGGTGACTCAATTTTCAAGATTTTTTCATTTTAATTCATTTAATTGAAACAGTAATCTTTTTACTTCAATCGTGCAGAATAAATGTATTTTCAAAAATGGGTTTTCGAACAAGTGGCCCTTGTAGGTGACTGATCCATGAGTGGTATTTATTCATACTGACCAATCTGATTCCCATCAGACGAAATGTAAGAGAGAGGCAGAAGGATCTCGTAATGACATACAGCTTTGTTTATGATCAGCCCACTTTCACAAGAGTGAGAGGAAATCAAGAGGTTGACATGGCAACCGGTCCATCTGGTCACACTCCAGCTGTCTTGAGAGAATCGTAGGGTTTCAGTGGGGGAAACTATTCACAAGAACGTCTTGAATGTGAAACTCTGTGCTTCCTCTAAAGCCATCGTTAACACTTGCAAAAGCAGAATCTATTTCATTGTAATGCAAGTGGCTGGACAGACTTAGAAATGAATATTTCCTTTGTCTCTCAGCTGTCGGAAAGTCTTCTTTGTGTGATATCAACACTGAATACCTATTTGATTCCTCAGTATGATTTTTTGTATCATTTATGATACCACATGCTTCTGTTCACACTCCATTCCACTTCTCTTCACCACAAAAAGTTTCTATATGGTCTTCTCCCATTCTTCTAGTGACTATTCTATCAGGAAAGGTCTTCTGCGGTCAACATCTGTCATGCCATCTTGCTTCCATGGGCGCAGATTACATCTTCACAGGGATCTATTGACTCTCTTGTGGTTTTTCCCGTTTTCATTGGTCACGGTCAACAGTTGTTTCTTCTGCTCAATGCTGTACAGTTTACAGTTGTTTCTTTGTACATTGATTAACAATGTAATCATTCTGCATCAAAGATTATGTTTCAGACCAATAAAGACAGTCATATCCTCTCAGAAAAAAAGATACAAATCTGTTACTGGGGCAGTAATCCTTTAAAAGGTAGCCTATTAATATAATTTTGGTTGTAATACATACTATTTAGCACTGTTTATGTAAACTTTACAGATTCCCAAATCAAGTAAATGATATGTAACAACATTTTCTACAAATTCCCTCTTCAATTATAAAGTACAACCTGCAAGCACATTTACTAAATTGTATGTTTAATTAAAATTAACAATTTATTTTTTGGCTCAAAACTATGTGGGGCTGTGATTTCTCAAGGCTTTCCCAACCATTTATTCTCCCCCACTAGACATGTTTTGCGCTAAGCATCGTTAGTTATCTTTAGCTCTGACAGAATTGTGTGTGGGAATGTGATTCATTTGGCATCTCAAATGCCATTAGTCAAATGCTGACCATTCATCCACACTTTCTGATGACTCGGAAATTTATTTAGCAAATTCTGTGAAAAATAGTGAGAGTGCCATAGGCTTTAGCATTGCTAAATCAATAGCATGAGTCAGGGGTACTGGTGCAAGTACTGTGACTTATCCGGCTGCTTTAAAGATTTATGCAATTGATGCGAAACGTATAGGCTACAATTGGCAAATGTATTCAGACTGATAATTTATAAAAATTCCAATCATACCAATATTGGTTGATGAATATTATGGTGCATGAATTGATTAAATAACATGCTAACCTTTACTGAAAAATAAGCATATTGTGGGTGGTTGGACATATTAGTGAGTCATGCTATAGAACTTTTACATATAATCAAAGGGCTGAAAGGCATCTCCAGCATCACAACTAAATATCCAATGCTGCTGACTACTGAAGCCCTATATTTGAGTTACCTTCGCTGGTCCTCACAGGCAAACATTCCTCACGAAGGAAAGGAGCAAGTCATTCATTGTTCCTTCTAAAACAGGTAGAATGGCCTTTCTTTTCACAACAACAAAATCGAAAAGCAGACAGAGAGAGCGAGAAAGAGAGCAACTCCTTGTACAAAGGTTGATTCATGGCTGAGACATTATTACTCAGTAATAGAAGAACAACTTCACCCTGATGAAAGCTGGGAGGTGGTGGGGGTGGGAGCTAGCGATGAGGAAGGTGATTGTGCCAGGTAATGTCACAGGAACTCAAATTAATTTTGTGTCCTCTTATAAAGTCTTAGAACAACTATATTACAGTACAGTAGAAAGCTTGCATGAGCAATGCAACGTAATGACTAAAAGAGTTATGTAATGTTGATTTTCTTATTATATTGATAGGGAGTGCTGGTAATAATGTGTAAGCTTGATAAAAGTCAGGAAACATGCATCCTAAACTAAAATCTACACCATTATCCCTGAAAAAACACCTAAGACATTAGAGAAACAGTATCTTTCCACATTAGATTAAATGATGGGGAGTTTGGGGAATTACAACAAAGAATTCTTTGTTCTTCTCTTTGTTCTTTTCTTTTTTCAACCACTCCCTCTAAGGAAGCAATTCCCACACACGGGCAGCCTCACTTAGACTACAGCCCTGGTCTTTGTGGGACCGGAGGGTCAGAGGTGGTCGTGAGGGGTCCCCAGCTGGAGAACGTAAATCCAGACAAGCTTTGACTGTCTGTCTTTTGGGCTGCTTGGTTAATTAGCTTTTCTTTATTTTGGTTTGAACCGGGCTACGTGTTCTCAATCAAATGGAGTTAAATATGCCTTAAAATGCTAATTAAATACAGACAGCATTGACTATGTAAGATGTGATTCATAAAATATCTTCACGTCAGTATAGTGAGATTGTGAGAGCACTCAGACATGTCTTAGCTTGCTCCTGTGGTGTTTGTGTTCTGAGTCAAACATTTTCCAGTCTGAACAAGCGCTCTGGGTGTTTCTCAATAACAGGGTGTAGCAATAATAAGAGCCTGACTTTCATGAACAAACGTGGTGTTTACATTTGACAAACAAACCTGCAAGGAACACACAGAATTTAATTTAGCAAAAACAAAAAAAATTTATGATGTACGTTATCATGCGTCTATAAAACGATTTGCTTTTCATTTACAAAACAGCTTATTATTAAATACCTAGCTATTTTTTACAGTTATTTTAAACACAATTTACCGCTATTTATGGAAATGACGTGTGCAAGCTGTAAAGAAATTAGATACGTCAGTGTATATCCAAGCCTGATTTCACGAAGGTGCGTATAAATAGTACACTGAGTAAAAACCAAAACTTGTGGTATAGATACGCAAAAATGGACTTTGGCGTGTTTATGCTATGCGATGGAAAGGAATAGAGTTGTGGGGTAGATGCGTATCATATGTATGCGCAAACTTGCATGTTATATGCACACCAACAAATTTTGTATTATATGCACATAAAAACCTTATAGCGTATTATATATGCCAAAATCAATTTTTTAGTATCAAAACCATGAGTTTTTGTATTTTTATTTTGCCATATATTTGTAAGTACATTCATGAGATAGGGCTGGTATATCTGATAAAGATTTTTGTCAGTACAGAACAAAGTTTATTCACAGATTGAGGGTAAAGCTGAACAAATAACTGAAAGCGACACATATTTCAGGTAAAGTACAAAAAGTGCTTTTAAAAAAAAAATTCATGGCATAGAAATTCTGACACAGATACCTTTTATATACGGAAATACCTTTTTTCAACAGAAATAATATTTATATAATACATTTGTTGTCTGATTTGCATAAAAGATAAGGACAGGGATTTGTAAATCACATGTTTTTGAGAATGTGGTTTATGAGATCATGTTGCAGCAGGAGATCCAACCATAATCACATCAGTCCCGCAGCTGCTCTTTTACTGTAAACTGTTCTAAAGTAAAGGCTGAATGACGATGTCTGATTTACCTCAACCTGCTGACTGTCCAAAAATAGCAAGTGTATTTACAGATAAGTTTACTGATAACCCTGATAAGCCCGAAGTGGCACGTTAAAGCCAAAACTGTTCTGAAGGAGATAGAAAAGATTAAAGACAAGGATACTAAGTGATACATCCACACAAGCTGTTCTGCAAATCCCCAGCAGATCAGATAAACTATTTTTGACCTCTTTCTATTTTTCCATTCCAGTTCTTGTTAGGTGCACACAAGCTCACATTTACATAAATTGTCATCACTGGCCTAAAAAAAGGCCAGAAAAAAAGCATGTTTCAAGATTGTACCAACTGGTTTGCCTTGAATAAACATGAATACGTTTGGACAGCTAATCATTTTCTCTGTTCGTTGCACCATTGACGCAGTTATTTCAATGGCATGTCGTAACACAAAAGTGTGTGTATTTATTGCGTATAATCTAGGCACAAATCCAGACCTACCACGCCTGTTCTCTGTTCATTCATTATGTTTGAGGAATTCTGTCTGTTGAGGTCAGACTGGAGTCTTTGGGTGTTTGCCATTTAATTACTCGAATCTCTGTGTCCTCCCTCCGTTTTATTTTGTTTGTAAGCAGTGCTTTGGAAACCGAGAGCTGTACACAGAAAGCATCGTGGTCCCCAATTCTGGAAATGAAGGACACTGGTGGAACAGTTCCTCTGTGATAATGCTTTCACATGAACATCCCCAGAGGTGTGTAAGGTCAGGACTGGAGTCATATTCCTTCATGACACCTTACACACCACCTATTTGAGACACAAAACTGCCATTTTATAGCATAGGTGCATTTACCTTACTTGACCATGCTGGAATTTGATTCTAAAACATGGAAACATGGAACAACTATGTAAGTAGTACCCTTATGACCAAGTCGTAGGTATTTTATGAGAGGGTTAATTCGTATAAATTCGTACAGCCTCACTCATATGATTTTGTACTATTTGTCTAAACCCCAGAGATGGGTAGGTTTAGGGGCTGGGTTAGGTGTAGGTAATTCGTACAAATTCATACAAATTGGCAACTTATAAAATAAATATGATTTTGCAAAAACCTGTGTCTTGTTTCAACCACGGAATGAGACCATTCTTCAAGTTCAAGTATGCTGAAGTTAATCTACTGTCCCGTCTGGTTTGTTCGTCATACAAAAATGGCAGATACGGCATTATGATTGGTCAGATCACCTGTCAGACTTCCTGCAAATGGTCCATTAGGCATTATCACTTGACATTGCATCTACAATATTAGAAGTGCTGATAGTCAGAATAATTACTATTAAGAAATTGCTTTTATATAGCCAGTTAAATTAATATTAAGCAAAATACATTTTAGACACATCAGGTACTTTTGTTCCAAAAATAGTTCCAGACGAATCCACAGACAGGAGTGGTGTTTAGTTCCTGATTCCCCACATTATTTCTAGCCAATGTTTTATGAACACCTTGAATTTGAATATAATAATATGTTCTGTATATTTTGGATGCCATCTAAACGTGTGTTTTTTGTTTGTTTGTTTCATTCCTTGCTTTCGGGTACTTTTATTTCTACTTTAAAGCTAAACAGAAATCTCCCAAACAATAGTCAAAATACTCCGGCGGAGATATCAGCTTTAAGTATCTGCCAGTTCAATTTATTTTCTTTTCAACATCACTTGTGTCTTCCCTTGTTTTCAGCTTCATTTTTCTGACAGCAAGGCTGAACACATTCAGAATACTGACAGTTCTAAAAATAAACAGGCACGTTTTTCCCGCCAGTTAAATAATTTCTCAGGTTTGTATTTGTGAATGTTCCCTGTGGTAATTTGAGTCCATCTGCCAACACTACAGACGTCTCTATCCACCGCTCATTGGCATTTATTAGATGCCTGTTTTCCCCCTCCCCCTCCATATGGCAAGCTTATGGCTGTTGTCATGGCAACAGCTGCTCCCCCCCTCCTGTCTCCCATTGGCTGATACAGACATTCCATAAGCAGCAGATCCTGAGGTCTCAATCAGTCAGTGTCAGTGTCAGTGTGTACTGATGGGGGTTCATTTATGTACATTGTTAATGTGTCTGGACCACTGTTTATATTATTATGTATAAATTTGCTATAGGAAAACACCAGTTTCCATTAGCATGACCCTCCAGGCCATTGGATCAATACGGTGCTGTCTTCTATCTCTGGGCTCTAACCCCATGATACCTGGTTTTCATCAGAGAAATTGCATCGTTTGATTGTTTGGAGGAAGATGGACGGCTTGACCTACTTCTGACAAAGCACACAACACCTCACAACACGGTTAAGCGCTCACTAAAGCATAAGTTGATTATCACTATATGCTTAAAAAGGAACATGAACGCAGAATATCAAATAACAGTCATCTGCTAAATATTATTCATTCATTTTATAATAATTGTAAGCACATCATCATGATATGACGTTAAATGTGTTTTGTTTATGCTGCTGCCGGTTGTCTTGGACTTTATATTGACATCTAGTGGTGAGGATGAAGCGACACGGGAAAGATTTCAAGGCAGTTGCAAAAAAACCTTTATGCAGTCATGATTAGTTCATAAATATCCAAAGAAGTGACCATGTTAAACAGATCATAAATATATATATATATATATATACAGCTAGTCTTCATTTTTAGCTTTACCTATAAGTTATTGTACTGTTTTATTAATTAACAGGTATGCATTGTCAGGTTTTTAATTACAGGTTTGTTTGTGGTGAACTGAAAATATAAAAAGCTAATTTAAAAAAAACATAAGATGTGTTTGGAAGCTTTAGCAACAGTGTACAATCCGAAGACTTAGAAGTAAGTACTCTCTTTATTTATGCACTAAATATTACTATCAGATTCTAGCCACAGTGGTTCAGAGAGATGAACTTAAGCATGAAAACTTAGCAGCCGACCCAGAATTAATTCACAAACTGGCATAAGCCTTATCGACGTAATCATAAAAGACCCTGAATTTAGAGGTTGATGCTCTGTGGCCATGGAGGCCAAAGCCAGGTCAGAGCAAATGAAGATCTGCAGCTGTGTGCTGTAGCTCACATGATCTTGTGTTGTGGTATGCTCACATCACCTCTGGAATGCTGCTCCATTCAGCGAACAAAGCTTCACCTCTGCTTCAAAGTTTCATCCACCTCAGAGGGGAGGAGAGTTTCTGGAGTTACTGGAGCAGCCTGACCAGCCTGGGAACATGCTGGAATGAGAAATGTGAACCACCTTCTTATTAGTCAGATCCAAAAGCATGTACTATAAGGAAGAAGAGACGCTGCCACCCAATATGCCTCTTCCTTTGCGGTTCGCACTGATATACATACATACCGTATATAGCCTGTATTACACATTTGTGACACTGGACCACAAAATCAGTCATATTTTAAGCTTTCCACAGTATGATCTGTTAAATATGACAATACTTGGCCGAGATACAACTATTTGAAAATATGGAATCTGAGGGGCAGAAAAAAAATCTAAATACTGAGAAAATCACCTTTAGCAATACATATTATTATTCAAAAATGAAATTTTGATATAATTAGGGTAGGAAATTCACAAAGTTATTTCATGGAACACAATCTTTTCTTAATATGCTAATGATTTTTGGCATAAAAGCAAAATTGATCATTTTGACCCATAGAATGTAGTTTTGGCGATTTCTACAAATATACAAATACCCCAGCGACTTAAGACTGTTTTTATGGTCAAAAGTCACATTTAAGCATAAAATGCTTGAGACGTAACTTTAAACAGCAACATCGTTTCTAAAGCAAGTATCCTTGACGTGTAAGAGTAATGGAATCTGGATAAGTCAAAGTCCATTTTGCATTTAGACTCAGAGTCCAAAAACAACACTGAACAGCTGTAACTGTCATTTCAAACATGTCAGTCTGGGATTTACACTTGAGGCGGGTCTTGCGGGGGAGGAATGGATCAGGAGATTCCAGCAATTCCCTCTGGCTTTGGGGCAACATTTGAAAGCTTGACTCCCCTCTGCACCCCACATCCAATGGCCCAAGAGAATTCGGCTGTTGTGGTCTGTCAGTCACCATGGCTCCAAGCTTGAGTTTGACTCCGTGCCTGCATCCAGTGTGAAATCTGTTCATTCAGCACAGTCTGACTCTAGTGTCTCGCAGTCAGAGTTTCCCGCAGAAGTGCTTTGAAATCCAAGTGCTGTCAGCTGAAAAGGCAGATGGTATTTTTCACAAGTGCTGTTTATTAGATTAGACTGAAATCGCACTGAATCTAACAGAAAATTACTTAATTATGTTTACATGTGACATACACAATGGATCTAACTCTAACTTGTTAGATACAATGTTAAAACGTAATGTAGTAACACTACTTTCACTTTAGATTGTCAAGCTTTAGGTAAACATCCCTGTTTTATCTGATTCGGATTATCTTTCACCATCAAGGTACCAAAACACCATGGCATCAACATTGTTTACCTGCAGAGGTTACTTGTGAGAAACAAATCTCGTTTTCCTGCCTGCTACTGGCTGTATGAAATATTGTGTACAAACATTCACTTCTTTGCCTCTTGCAAACACCACCTATCTAAAAGCTTTAACCCTTTAAGTGATATCTCTACCGTACGGCTTAGCTTACTTTGAAAATGAATGAATCTATCAAAAGGAAGAGATGAAAGAGAATTTTTTTCACTGCTGTATTGGCCCATCTCTGTCTGCTGTAGGTGTTAATAAGGTGTTTGGCTAGTTCTATTATGTGACAGCAGCAGTTTACAAACTTTTTACAAATAACACTGCCGGTCACTCATCAGATAATTGGGTCAATCAAGCAATCAACGAAGTAGGGATGAAACCATAATGTTGTTGTGAATAGGGTAGGGGTTAAAGAACATCAAATTAAATGAGAAATGCTCAAATGTTTATTTACCATAATTAGCTGAAATCATGCGTGACCTTACAGGTAAGATTTCAGTAAAAACATGGAGTAGCACCTGCGGCTAAATAAAGAAAACTTATTATACAGATGCTTAAATATAATTTTTCTTTTTCTTTGTGGACCCTGAAGGCTAAGAAATGTACCCAAGATACTAGTAAAGTAAAAGGATTGTTTACTATGGCAAAATATCTCATGAAATAGTCGAATAATAGAATTTAAATAGAGTTTTATCATGGACTGATCTCAACCGTACGGTTGAGTTACATAAAAAACATAAAATAAAACAAAAATAAAGTGTCAGACACTATTTATTAGATGTCTACTAACAAGAATTTTTTGTTAAATAATTTTTAACTCTTAGGGATGAAAGTTAAAGCGTTAAACATAAAATTACCACATAAACCCCTTAATTACCAACCACGTGCAATTGTATTGATAAATACATTAACAGTACACTAACCTATTGGTAATTAATAAACTGTTCATATTCATTTGAGGTTGTAACTGTAGCTTTTGTTTAGATGGAAGAAGAATAAAGAAAGCAGTCGAATACAGCTGTCCGTCTAAAACGAGACTGTGGGTTGTTCTGTCCTGTCCTATCTTCGGTGTAACTTCCTGTTACTTACTCTCGCCATCTAGTGCTCATAGATGGAAAGTGCAGAACACCTCCATCTGAAACAAATAGAAAGTGCCGATTCTTTTGTTGTAGGACGGGAAACCTTTTCCCCAATTTTAGTTTTTATATTTCATAACACATGTCCAACAGATTAAATTAAATTCACTCATGTTCATTATATTCTTAGATATTCGTTAACAATCAGACTGTACAGCGGTTACAAAGTAATGTCCCAACAAACATGACAAACTAAAAAGACAACAGGCCCACTAAATATTAAGTATAGCACACTGTAGTGCACAATCCAAACAATTAGACATAATCAAGCAGTGTTTTCTTAGGAGATTTTATTTTTGTACAACCTTTAGGTGAAGCCATATTTCACTTGTTCTACAGAAATATAGATCAGTATTACATTTGAAGTAAATGCACATTCAGAACCTCTCATCTGTGTGCCAGACATTAGAAATGGGTTGTGTGTGTGTGTGTGTGTGTGTTTGTTTGTGCTGTGCATGCGTGTGCCTGTGTGTGTCAGTGTGTGTTTGTGCAGCATTTTGTGGGTAAGTGGTGGTTTTCATGCAAAGCGTAGCAGTGTGTAGGCCTAGGCTATTGCTTAAGACTAAACTACAGCATAAGTACAGACTTCAGGCCTGAGCCAACTAAAGCAGGGTCCAGCTGTCAGTTTGTCTTTGGAATATAGACTGATTTATACAATCTGCACGACCTAAACTAAGCAAATGTAACAATTGTGTCACCCTGATGATCTTTATAGTAATGGATAAGCAACTACAGCCACTGAAGTCTATGAACACACAGCGCCGTTCTCCTACGTGTCAGCTGATAATACATTACAGCCTAACACATGCTAAGATTTACAAAACTAGCACAATATGCCTGAAGAAAATGAATGAACTGACTGAAAAGAAGCAAGTTGGCAGTTGTGACCTGACATCTGAATATTATAAGTACTCAATACCAAATTTTGTAAACATAATACAGCATTAATTCGGCACATTACCATGGGCAGTCTACACACACATACACAGTCTAAGTCAGTACATTTTATATAGGATTATGGAACACTGAATTTGAAAAAATATTCAAGTTATAACGCGTCCACTGATAGGTATATGGAACGAGGCTATTGCGTTACAGCACAAACACAGCAATGGCACCACTCGAGTACAAATCAATAATAAATAAAAACAACAGCTTTGCTATGATGATTAAAAGAACATACATATGAAATGTTCGGCTTTAAAGTTTCCCTCTTCGGATGAGATCACATTGAGTAGTAGACAAAAGGCTTTGGGAGTCTGTGCTGCAGTTATTGGTCGACTCGTGATTGTCTGGTAATATCGGTGAGAAACATGACTCAGTAGGTGTGCAGTAGATGAGCTGTGAACCGAGCACAGTCTTTTACATTCAGTTACATTTACGCGCCATTCATAATAAGACACAGAAGCAAAAATAAGTCATGTTTAAAATGGCTGATGTTCAATGATGATGATGATGTAAAAAAAAGGAAGCAGGATCCTTTTGTGGTACTGTGCTTGTGAAAAGATCGCTCATTTGCCTTAACACATCAAATACTTTGTTTATCTCTAAAAGCAATTATAGTTTATGTACATGGATTGGTCAGTAACAAAAGCCTTAGATTTAAAAACACGTCTTTGTGCTTATAGGAAGCAAGTCATGTAAAATGTGTGAATGAATAATTAATGTTAATTAAAATTAATGTGCATTTTTATACTCACTAATACTACGCTATTAAAATACACTACGTTCACAAGGTTGGGGTCGGTAAGTTTCTTTTAAAAGGTTTTTGAAAGATATATCTTGTGCTCAACAAGGCTGAATTTATTTGATCAAAGACAAAAGTAGAAACAATAATCATGTGAATTATTGCCAATTTAAAGAACAAAGCAACGCTGAATTGTTATATTTGTTCAGAAATTGTTCTTATGGGAATATTTGCTATTAATAATGCTTTTATAACAGTAACATAAAACAAAAAGCAACTGTGCAAATTAGTTGAAAACAGTTGCTGGTAAGATTTTTGTCTAAACTGCAATTTTTCTCAGGCTCCCTTGGGGAAGAGAAACTTTTGCAACATAAATCTTTTACTGTTACTTTTAAATCAATTTACTGCGTCCATGTTAAATTAAGTATTGTTTTTCCCGAAAAAAGACAAGTCTTACTGACCCCAAAACAGCAGTGCAGATTTGTAGGTCATAAATGACCCACATTTAAATTAATGCTTCAATCTCTGTAGAGAAACAAACGAAAAGTGAAAAACCCATTATAATACAGATTAGTTTTGTTAAACAGTGCGGTAAGAAAGTAAAATGTGCTTTGTTTTTCCAATGATTTGTGCTTCATTGTGAAACAAGCTGCCCTGCCTCTCAAACCTGTAATACAACAATCATTCATTCTGTCTGCTGGAGCCCAAATCAATCATTTCTACATCAGACGACACCTAAGGCCATTCTAATCTCATTCTGTCTTGACATGAAAGGAATATCTGATAAATTCAATAGCAAGTGGCAAACAGACACAGCAATGCATGCCACAGAAATCTCCTAGCAAATCATCACACAGCAAAGATCAGCTTAATTGATTGCTTAAAAAAGACTGCAGCTAAAAACATGGAGGAAAACAAGGATATTTTGCACAGTAAAGGCAAAAAAGTAAAAGTAGTAAAAGACAAGAGTACATTGACTCTGGAATATTTCAGTTACGGTCTTTTTTCAGGTTGCTGTGCTAGAAATGGTTCAACGGTCAGGAATTTCAAGCTTTTATAACCTTTCTGTGCTGGTTATTAATTTTGACTATTGACTTATGCATTATGGGCCTTTCCTGTTAATATTGAAGCTATTTTTCAATCTCAGTATTTCATATAATTATCTTACTGACCCTGAACTGTGTCTTTAACCTATAGTTGTGGCTAATTCAGGACATTTCTGTGTGTTTTTTCCACTGAAATGAGCATCAACTCTACACTAGAAACGATGCTGGTCTCTAGCTCTGAGAGAGTTATATACAATATTATACACTAAAATATAAACATACCATATATTTAAATAATTCTGGGGAACAACCGGTGGAACGATGTGATATAACAGAAAGATGATCTCTAAAAATGACCTGAAAAAGTATAGTTGTGTGTTTTTTTAGATGCACATTCACACGACTTTTCATTAAACAAAGAGTAGAATGTAGTATGAATCAATGTCTTCCTCTATAACAAAAACAATATGTGGCATAAAAGTATTTCTTGCATGTGACCGATAAATGCTGATCTCTGTTTAAAACAAGTGACTCCGTCCAGGATGAAATATCTGGAGTGCCAGGAGTGACATCACCGATCCACTGACCAGCTCATTCTTCTTCCTCCTTCCTACTCTTAAATATTGTGCAGAGTGAAGGAGGACCCGAGGAGCTGGTCGGAGCGGTGTTTCTACAATACATGATGCTGAATTGGCTGCCAGCAGACTTTATTCCTGGATGTATTTGGGTATCGTGTTTGAGTTGAGAGAGCAGCAGAAGCTGAGAGGGATAACTGGATCCATACGATGCCTTTTTTTGTTCTTCTGAACCAACGTTACTCAAAACGTTCATAGTTTCGAGTTTGTCTTACTCGTGGCACCATGTCGATCAACAGCCTGCAGGAGAGACGAAGAATGGAAAGATTCACATTAGAGACGTTAAAGCGTGATTGACTATCAGTATGTTCTCAGTGAATACACTTACTTGACCCCATAAGCCAGAATGATGAGTCCGATCAGGACCCCAATAGTTCCGTCCAGGTACCAGACGGTGGGATGATGTCTAAACACTTCAGCACTGATAAGGATGGAAAATCCCATGATGCCCCCAACCATAGAATTAAAGCCTTCAGAAACACAAAAAATGAATAAAGAGCAATGACATTTTATGTGTTGCTATGTATTTTTTGTGAGACCTTAAATTAAGGTTTATAAATAATTTCAACTTTAGTTTTGCCACGTTATGAAAATTTCTACATTTCTAATTTGCGCAAAATAACAAAAAAAACAAACAAAAATGACATCATATAACTTTTTTACCATTTTTCATTCTTCTCCCGTGACTTACGTCTTCCGCTATTTTACAATGCAATGGATACCACAAGCTATTTGCCGTAATCAGCCTTGTTTACATCTAGGTGAAAGCATGCGCATGTGCGTGATCTGCGGCTCTTTTTGCCTAGAGGAAAGCACACATTTACGTTTTATGATGCTCTCTAAAGTGGCGGAAGGCCAAGTCACAGGAGAACAATGGTAGGATTAAATTATGTTATTTCTGTTCAAAAAAATTATTCTCCTAGCATTGCAAAACTTACGTTGATCCACTGATGTCACATGGACTGTTTTTACTATGTTTCTGGATCTGAGATCATTTCAGTTGTATTGCTGTCTATGGAGGGTAGGGTTGGGTACCAAAACCCGGTGTACCCAAGTAGCTGGTATGTACCGAACCGAATCAAAACGCGGATTTCGGTGCCTCATTTCCGGGCCGTGTCTGAACGAAAAACCCAACAAATGCCATTGCCTATGCCATTAATAAGTGAGCGCATCACTGATGCTGGCGCGCGCGGTAAATCATTTCCACGAGAGTAAAACAGACCTACATGCGAAGAGACCGTGAGCTCATTTCAAACCCCGCTAGCGAATTATATGCGCGCGATTACTCTTGCACTCGATCCTCTCTCACCTGCTCGCGTGAGCATGTTTATTTTTGTCAGTCGCGAGGCTTGCTGTTTTAGTTGTAATCTCAAATGCCATCGGTTATTCCCCTTTTTCAGAAGTCAGTATTGGATGCCTGTTACAGTATAAGATGATTCACTCACTTGACTTGAGACATGGCATTGGATCACATGTTAGTTATTGTTCCATAAGCTTATTTTATTTATTCATTTATTATTGATTTTGTCTTTATTTTATGTAATTTAATGTATTGTTCATAAAGTAAATCTTTTTCAGATAATTTATGAATACTTTTCAAACTTTTTAAACCTTTCATGCAATTTCATGATAACTCATTCAAGATAACTGTTTCATATTTATTTGCGTATTAAAAATTGATAGTTCTGTATCCCTCTGTGTTGTTTTTAATTGTTCTGTTTGAAAGATAACTGAGCCTTTAAATCTCATTTGTAATAGATATGATTATAAATCAAGAACAAGTCATTTACAGCTGTATTTTTAACAGTAACTATATAACTATAACTGTTTTTCTAATGACGAGGATGAACCGACTCTGTACTACTGCTTAACTAATGATTCATAGTGTACAGTTATAATAAAGTGTTACCATTTTTTTGTTACCAAGTATCGATTCAGGCACCGTTTAGGCACCGGAACCGTTTTAAAAGTATCGATTTGGCACTGGTATCGAAAAAACCCTAAACAATACCCAGCCCTAATGGAGGCTCATATGCCTCTCTGATATCATCAAAAACATCTTAATTTGTGTTCTGAAGATGAATGTAGGTCTTACAGGTTTGGAACGACATGAGGATGAGCAATTAATGACAGACTTTTCATTTTTTGGTGAACTTGACCTTTTAAAATGAAAACTGAAAAACAAACGCAAACCGTCATTTATTAGTATTTTTTCACTAGGAAACATTTCTTGATACTTAGTTACATCTCATTTTAAAACAACCAAATTTCATCTTGGCACAACAGCTTATTTCACATTCAAAATGCACTAAATCTACCAAAACCCTTCATACATCAAGTCTGTAACACCAGCAAAATTAAATATTAACAACTGTGTAAGTGTTCAGCCTTATCTAATTTGACAGGATTTTATTTTTATAGATTTAGAATATATTTGAATAAGTATTATTATGAACTTAAGTTTAACAGTTTTGAAAAGAGCATTTATGTTTGCAAATTGTAGATACTTAACCATTTGGCTGTGTCTCAATGAATAAAGATTTTATGTCCTTTTATAGTTGTAGTCACAGAATGCATTTGGGGCCAAAGCAATAAAACAAATGATCCGCAGCTAAGCTCGCATAGATTGCTGTTGTGCTCACTATGTGAAGAGCTTTGAATAAGTGACTAAAGAGGTCCCTGCAAATGTAAAAAAAAACTAATATATTCATAGTCACAGAGGCAGGTGGCACCATGATGTTGTGAGTTAATAATATGAACTGAATGAGAAACCGTGACATGGTACGTGCTCATGATGTGTGTGTGTGTGTGTGTGTGTGTGTGTCATACCATCAGTGATTAGGGCTCTGCTGGTCAAAATCCTTCCCAGCATGAACTTGGCAACAGCAAGAATGACACACATGAGGCCACTGACGATAGAAACGCTGAACAGGAAGTCATCCTGGCAAAGAGACAGACAGAAAGCAGAATTGTTCACAGTAGAAATGATGCAGGGTCCATATGGTTGAATCATAAATTGGGAGGGGAGCATTGCCATACGGACATATTAAAGCCTGAACTCTTGTGGAAGTAAAAGAGGGATACAAGTATAACAGTAGATAATAATCAGTAGATCTTTCAGTTATGTCTTGTCGGCTCTTAAGGCAATACAGAGATGAAGTGCAGTTCATTTTAAGTGAAAAGTACCCAGCTTAATATTTAATAAAGAATCGAAAAAGCATGATAAGAGGATTAGACTGGACTAGATACAAAGACTAGATATAATAATCGCAGAAACTGATTTACACAACAAACTTTAAATGGATGGCTTTAGAAACAGCTAACAGAAGTATTTTAATAGCGGTGAAAAAAATTAACATGTTTGTATCAGAAATATAGAGAAAAACTAAACACACACGGTAAGAGAGACTGATCACAAAAGCTTTATCACAAAGCTTCACAAAAAAAGACATGAAAACATTAAGTGAAGATCTCAAAAAATAAAACACCAAGAAAAATGAAAGCAAGAGGTACAAAATCAGCTATTATAAACTACATAAATGAACAGTATCAGTCCTGAGGACATTTTCAGGTGCATCATAAATGAACTACAGCTGTTTTTGTCTCTTTTGCTTTTCTCTTTTCCTTTCAAACTAAGAATGTCTGCTTTCCACCCACACAACATCCAGAAGCATTTCTCTTACATTTCTAATAAGACAGTTTGCTCAGAGACCTTCATCTCCGAGGAGCAGCTGAGAGCCAAAGAGTGTGTTTAAATGATGACTTTCATCTTTTAAGCTGTAGACTGGCTAGTTAAGACTGGCAATTTGGATGAATTGGACCACACAGTTTTCAATACGGCCACCTTAGAAATTCAGACTGATGGCCGTTTGCCAGTGAAGGGTGCTGACATGAAGAGCCCGGGTCTAATGAATGTGGAACTGCAGGCTGATAGAATGAAAAAAAGCACATTAAAGAAGGTGGAAGCCCATTTCCGGATCATCCATCCTAATGCAACAGTAGAGGGCCGACAGAAGCGATGGCTTCCAGCCAGCACAAATCCATCATTAAAGCTGCTGTTGTGATGTTTTATTAGCACTTATGGGGCTGAACAAGGCTTGAATGAATATATGAATAGCTAAAACTGTGTGATGATACTAAATATTTGCATCAGATCAGCCTTTCAAGGAAGAGGTGACATTCACTAGTGACTTACTGAGAGATGACACAATATACATAATTAGATATCAGTATAAAGTGGAAATTTGAAGTAGCTCCTCCCGAGTGACAGAACTCCTCACCCTATCTCTTATGGCGCTTTTCCACTGCGTGGTACGACTCGGCTCAGCACGGCTCGTTACAGCACGGCACGGCTCAGTTCGGCTCGGTTTGCATTTCCAATGCAGTTTAGTACCGCTATAGAGTGGGCGTGATAATTCACGTGTCGTTATAGTTGCGCCGCCTCTACTGCCGTTACATAGTCGTAAACGCGCCACAAACAAACACACAACAATAGAGTATTTTTCATTCCGCGTCGCCCCATTAAGCTCTCACTGGATCCGCTCCTCGGCTATCAATGAGAGGAATGTCTGTACTTCCTCAATAGACCACGAAACAGCCATTTTTGGTTGATACAAAAAGGTGCGTTTCTTCAAACAAAACAG
>JAUCMU010000151.1:10813484-10832079 GCA_032275025.1 Enteromius treurensis
ATTTGCTTGGCGAAATTGCTTGATTTTCATCATACATTTCACACAATTATACACCACATTCCTTGTTTCACTTATAATTAAATAGACAATTTTATGATGTAGGCCGAAAATGAGCTTCCCCTATTTGACAGACCAGTAGCCGCAACTGTTCCGTACACATCTAGAACCGCTCGTTTTAAAGCGTTCCCGGTCATTTTGTTATGACTTCAGCCTCGAACATTAAAATACACAGCAACGTTCACTTGCTTTACATTAAGCAGGCTTAATCCATTGTACTACCGGAAGTTCAGAAACAGAGATTTCGCCTTAATTTTGATATTGATTTTTAAAATAATAACTGAACTCGTTTAACCCCAATTAATGATTATTTAAATAGTCAAATATCAGCTATAATTGTGGTTTATATATGTTTAACATTACTTAATATATTGTTCGCATATGTGGCAATTAATAAAACTGAACAAACTGTCATCGGTGACAAGGTTTTCTGCCTGTAGCGTCTGGCGCCCTACCTCCAGTAGCCGCTAGAGGACACTGTTGTGAAGGATGTAAAATAATCTGTAAATAAATAGATACGGCAGGGCTGTTCTTTCCTGAATCCATAAAAATATTCCTGAAATCAATTGCAGACAGCAGCCTCTGCTTATGAATTTTTTAACCTTATGTTTGCGTTTATTATTTTTTAACCATTGGTATTAAATGTAAAAGTATGCCATATGCTTCATAAGTTCCAAAGACATTAATCTGTTTAATAAGTTTGAGTTTGCAGACAGGTTATAAAAAGCTAATACTGGTCGGTGTGCCTCTTCTCAGCGGTTTTCATTGGGTAATTTCAGAAGACAGGACAGGGGTGGGCATGTTTGTCTTCTGTTTTACACACTGCTGAACATTCACAACTGCACGAGGGTGAAGATTACGTTTACGAGGCTGACCAATCCTGATTTGAGTTCTCAGCACCAGCAGAATGAAGATTGATATTCATAATCATATTTTACCAAAGGAATGGCCTGACCTGAAAAAGGTAGGTTGCTAAAGGATGGAAAGTTATCTTTATAAATGTGTCACCATACGTTACCCGAGATTATCTTGCTCATAACATATTTGTCAAAAGTTTTTCCTTGCTTTTACATTGCCCTGCTGGATTTTAATATATATTGTGGTCAGCTGTACATCTGTTCTGTTTTCCCCCAGCATTGTAAAATACAGACAATGTCTACATATTTAAAAAAAATCTACTTCTTGATGTTAATTGCTTAACCAAAAATAGTCTTTCAGATGCTGAAAGTGTTAAACTAAAACTTAAACTGATACTACCACTTTACTCTTGAAATATATGCAACTGTTAAACATTAATGAAAGAGTATAATCACTAACCCTGACCTTTATTGCTTGTTTATCTGAGTGAGCGGAGAAGGACTCTATTAATCATTTCTCATGTCTTAACATGCAAATTAAATCTATATATATATATATATATATATATATATATATATATTTAAACATTGTTTTGTTTTTGTATTTATTTTCATAGTAATTTATGCCATTTTATTTATAATGTAAACTCACATGTTAAAATTCTCTTCATGTTTCAGAGATATGGATATGGTGGATTCATTCAGCTCCACCATCACTGCAAAGTAAGTTCAACATTGCCAATATCTGCACTGCAACATGATAAATGTTCATCTAATACACCTTTTACACACCTGATCATTGCTCATGGAGAAAATCAGCTCAGTCTGCAGTTTAGTGTGATGATGGTTGAAGAACACCAGCTGGACGGAAAGGGTTCTGCATGCTTGGCCATAGATCCAGCTGGCATGATCTCTTGCGAGCTCTTCCAGAAAGAAAGTGTGTGAGAGTATGTTACGACCCCATGAGGAATGAGTGGGCAGCAGAGACAGATATGATCCTCCACTCAGAGCAGGAGGATGTTAAAGCATCTGCCAGCTTCCTTTATACCTGCAGGCCTTTAGAGTAATTGGATTGTTCTGTTCTGCGCTTCAGCTGGTGTCTCAGGTGGTTTCTGGTCTACTTGGATGCTCAGCTTATTCTGTTTTTCTGTGCAGTAGGAAGAACTCTAAAGCAGAAACACTGAATGAACAGAATAATGTACAGAGCTTTTGATGCAAGTCACTGTAGCAGACTTCCTAGACAGCACACATTCTTGAGAATATGGACAGAATAGGAGTGCTTGTGTGTGTGGAAAAAAGAGGACAGCAGGCCTTCCCTGCTCTCCCTGTCTGAGCAGCTGTAGAGCTCCACATGGGGTTTAGATACAGTAAAATGTCAAGACTACAACCAGTTACCTTGAGCTGAACCAAACGGATGCTGCATATATAAACACACAGAAACATAATGCACCTTTTAATACATAAACAACAATATAGACTAAATAACTGCAATATTGATCATTGTAGCAAACACTTTCTTTATAATATACCACTCTGAAATGAAATTCATTTTCTCTGCACTGCAGATGATCACTGATTGCTGATGTGATATGTGCTTGTCATGCTAAAAACTTTGCACCTCCTTCCAGGCTGAAGTCCATTGCACTGAATTACTGTATGCATTTGACCTTTCTCCACACTGCCACCAAGCGGCTGAAAATACGATGTGCGGAAATCAGTGCATAGGCAAAGAAATGCTGTATTTTTTCCTGTTGAAAACACAGCATGGGTTTGTTTGTCACAGGAAGAAGCTAAAATGATGAAGGATGGAAAATTGTTTAGAGTGATCCAGGAGAACTGCTGGGATGCAGAGGCTCGGATTCGAGATATGGACAAGCATGGTAAAGACAGTTAAGCAATGTTTTGTTTTTTCTCAATTATTTTTTTTAAGATTTATCAAATAAATAAATACGTTTTATATCCAAAATACATTTTCTACATTTATCCTCAGACCAGTTCAACTTTAGTTCATAGTTATATTAATTACCGAAATTTGTTTTCATGTTTTTAGGAGTGACAGTACAGGCCCTTTCCACTGTCCCCGTGATGTTCAGTTACTGGGTAAGATGTAACAGGAAAATTAACAGGAGAATTTAAGTAACACACTCTGTCAAGTCCTTTTAAAATATTAATATGTACCATTTGAGAAACAAAACCCCTTTTAATACTTTCTCCCTGTGTTAGATTATATATTAGACAAAATCAGATTAAATTCCTCTACAAATAGACATTCATCCCTTTTCCAGCTAAATTCTTTTTGTTTGTTCTCTAAAGGCCAAACCCCATGACACACTGGACCTGTGTGGGATAATGAATGATGATCTGGCTGCTACAGTGAAGCAATATCCAAAGCGCTTTGTTGGGCTGGGTACTCTGCCCATGCAGGCCCCAGATCTGGCAGTACAGGAGATGAGACGGTGTGTGAATCAACTAGGATTTCCTGGAGTGCAAATTGGCTCTCATATAAACACATGGGACCTCAATGCTCCAGAGCTGTATCCTGTCTATGCTGTAAGTCCATTTGCTTTTAGTAGAACATGCCACAGTCACACTAAAGTCATTTTTGTCAAGTATTCATAGGCCATTTTAAAACTAGAAATATTGTTATCAATATTTTGCCTCTTACTACAGGCCGCTGAGGAACTCAACTGCTCAATATTTGTTCATCCATGGGACATGCAAACAGATGGTAGAATGGCAAAATACTGGTTTCCTTGGTTAGTTGGTGGGTTTGATTGAGTGTCTTTATGTAGCATTACATAGCTTTTTATACATATATACGTATATATATAAAATTAAAAACAAAATCTGACAGCAATCTTTTATATTATTTAATTTTTTCATGTTTTTAAAAACATTTGTGGAGTACCGTGCTGTATGTCATCATTGTTTAACCCCACTTTCTTTTCTAAAGGTATGCCAGCAGAAACTACAATGGCAATTTGTTCAATGATTTTTGGAGGTGTTTTTGAAAGATTTCCCAAACTTAAGGTCTGCTTTGCTCATGGAGGTAAATTTTTCTTTAGATATAATTTATTGTAGGGCAGAAGGTCTGTAGTGATAACCCTGAGATATAAAGTTTTTTTGTTATTGCTTGTCTTGAGGGATGTGTTATCACACTTTGGGTTCCAGGTGGTGCTCTCCCATACACCATCGGCCGAATTGAGCATGGCTTTAAAGTGCGACCTGATCTTTGTGCAACCGACAACAAGATCAACCCACGCAAATACTTAGGCTCTTTCTACACTGATTCTCTAGTGCATGACCCACTTTCACTGAAGTTACTCGTGGATGTCATAGGAAAGGTATTTTTTAGTATTTCAATTCTATCATCAACAGTAATACAAAATCTGCCTGTAATATAAGAGGCACAATAATATTTAGTTAGCACCCTACAAGGAGCTATAGATGAACTGTAACTGATGAAATAGCAAAGCTAGGACCTTTGTATTCTGGAAATAAAAACAATATACACCTCTGACTTTAGTTGCTATTTTAGTTTTAGTTTGTTGCTTTATTTGTAAAAAGATTCTGTTTTTGCAGGATAAAGTGATGTTAGGCACTGATTACCCATTTCCACTGGGAGAACTGGAGCCAGGCACATTAATAGAATCCATGGAAGAGTTTGATGGTTCACTAAAGGTAAGATAGACATCTATCTATATGTCTGTCTGTTCATCTGTCTAGTTTTTTTTTTTTTTTCAAATTGCAAATACATTATTCTTATCATTTTGCAGCTCATCTTCATTTTACTCTTTTTTTAGGATAAACTGCTGGCTGGGAATGCTCTGGAGTTCTTAGGACTATCAAGAAAACAGTTTGAGTGACTGAGGATGATTAAAGTTATACTGATGTGTACCAGAAGATTGATTATGTTACCAAAGAGCTAACATCATTCAAATTAAACCTTACTTCATTTGTTTTATTTTGTATTGATTGTATTGATTTAAGTAAGACACCCTTTTTTAAATTATTTAAAAAAAAAAAAAAAAAAAAAAAAAAAAAAAAACAGCAACAACAACAAAAAGCCTTGTTTAATGGGTTGAAAATGGTCAAATGAATAGTGTAATAAATAGTAGGCTAGTAGCCTAAATAATTTATGTTGAACCACAAAGAATAAGGATTCACCAAGCCAATAAAAGGATGATCCACCTTTTAAAAAAGAAGCTTGATGCTTGCTTTAAATAATTAACTCAAAAGGATTTCAATGATAAAAAAAAAATATTTTAAGGTATTACTCAAACCACCCATTTTTTTGGTACACTTTATGAATAAGCGAAAATAAACTACAGTTCCCAGAAGAACCACGTAGTGAGACGTACGTCCAGGACTTGACGCTGCACGTACGTGACGTATGTGGTAACACGTAACGCTCGTTCTCTGTTCGGCTGCTGGACAGTAATGGCGGCGTGCCGGGGATCATCGTCCAAATGGTTTTTTACCCGGGAACAGCTCGAAAACACCCCGTCCCGCCGCTGCGGAATGGAGCCAGACAGAGAGCTGTCTTATCGACAGCAAGCCGCGAATCTTATTCAGGACATGGGCCAGAGACTAAATGTGTATCCTTCAGACGCGGTGGTCAACAGCAGCAGGCCCGTTTCTGTCTCTCGCTGTGACTGTTTGTGTTGACTTTACACCGACAATATCTATCATTGTTGTGTACTATGAATATCTGTAACAACTCTAAAGTCGGCTGAAATGATTTGAGGTTTACGATTAAACCCCCTTATGCTAGCGGCGCGCACTTAGTCTAGGACAGGCTCTTTCTGATGAACGTTAATGTTGTACAGATGAATAACGTACGATCTACTTTCTATATGCAACATAAAAATGAGGTAACGTTAGTCGTACCTTGAATGTATGTTGTTTGTGTTCAAGTAGCTCAGGCGCGTGACCGCACGCAGCTCACGCACATTTGTAATGTCAGTGGCACGCGAGCAGGCCGGTTACCGTAAATATTAAAGCCTTCTGTACTACTACAACCTGCCAATGTATGATTTGTACATATTTTGATGCTGGTTTAAAAATACTGGTATTGATATTTCTTGCGACTTGTATCAGTACGAAATGCAAATACGTAAAGTACGTGCACGTTTACGTAATGTGTTCAGTCAGTAAATTGCTGAAGTTACGTAACGTTAACCCTACGTTTCCTTAACTCTAAACATCAGTTCTCAACTCACAATAAATACTGCCATTGTTTACATGCACAGATTTTATATGTACCACTCTTTCACCAAATTCCACAGAAATGTAAGTGTTTCCATTCACACTATATTACATAAAACGTTTTCAGCCATATGAATATTCATGAACCTGTGCTTCCCCTGAAATATAAGGATGGTCCTTTAGTGCAAACCGTTAATTAACGGTGCTTAACCGTGAAAGTGAAATGGATGCATTAAAGAATCATGTTAACCACACCAATGAACCCGAGAACAGAATTGATTATATAAAAGCCAAGTAATCTAAATGAACTGTTCGTTTAAAGCGACTGTGTCTCTTCAGAAGAATAAAGTTCACAAATGAATGTCTTAATTAATTTTTATAATGTTTTTATGAACTCCGTAAAGTGTCAAATCAATCTTTCGGGTTAGATTAAAAGTATCTTTATTTGTGTTTTAAAGGGTTTGGAACAACATAAAGAGTGAACGATGACCGAATGTTCATTTTG
Organism: Enteromius treurensis; assembly: GCA_032275025.1. NCBI lineage: Eukaryota > Metazoa > Chordata > Actinopteri > Cypriniformes > Cyprinidae > Enteromius > Enteromius treurensis. The sequence continues at coordinate 10,820,112 of JAUCMU010000151.1, forward strand.
AGTAACTCTTTTAGGTAGGCTTGCATCTTTTGACATGACCGTGACATTTTTTCTTTTCTCTCTAGACCATCTCCCCGACAACATTATTTCTGGCTGCAAAAGTTGAAGAGCAACCACGGAAACTCGAACATGTCATAAAAGTAGCGCATGCATGTTTAAACCCACAGGAGCCTCCACTGGATACAAAGAGTAACGTAAGTCCCAAGTATTATTGTTGGGTTTTTCTTTTTCTTTTCATCACATTGGATAATTTCTGCTACACTTGCATCCATAAGAGTGTTTAGATTCTGTAGCTACAGAATCAGGCGTCTCACTAGTCAACTCCAAACAACTTGACTTTAATTAGGGTCTTTTCATCTACCAACTGTTTTTTTTTTTTTAAAGTAATAAAATGTCATCATTAACTCACTAAGATTTTGGTTCATGCTCATAAAATAAATGAAGATATTTGAAGATTTTTTTTAACTCCGTTTCTCTCAAAACTTTGACACAAAATATTGATGTAGGGATCATAAACAAATCCATATGAATCAAATGATTTAATCTGACATGATCACGTAAATATGAATTTAATTTAGGTAAATATAATTTATAATATATATATAAACGTTAATCACTTACACATAAAGCTTATCAAAAATGGTTAAAGGAAGCTCAAACATGCTTGCGTGACACCAGTAAGCTTTAATCTTTTGTCACGCAAGTTCCCCTTGAAAGTCATCAATAGAGAGACAGAGATCCATTTCCAGTAATCCAGAAATATCTAAATTTGTTTTGAAGATGAACTAATCTCTCATGGCTTTGGAACAACATGCGGGTGAGTAAATGATGACGACAGTGTTTTAATTTTTGAATGACAGAGGGGAAACAGATTAAACAGATGCCTCTGTTAATTCTTCCCTGTTCAAGTGAATCTTACAGAACCTGTGACTCTGATTTTTCACGCAACAATGTAAATGAGGCTTACAGCTGAAAATGGACTAGTGAGACGCTGATGTTAGACATCCAGCGTATCAGTGCTGGGACAGAAATCTCTCTTGAATGAGGAAAAAAAAAAAATTGTCTTGAAAAAGACGAATAGTAAATAATTGTGTGGCAAACAATTAATGTTGCCTGTAACTGGAAGAGTGCAGAGCATTCAGTTTATGGGTTGAAGATACAGAAAGACACATTACAAGCCTCATGTAATGATTGTCTATTGAACTTCAGGCATACCTCCAGCAAGCTCAAGAGCTGGTGATACTTGAAACCATAGTGCTGCAGACTTTAGGTAAGTCTACGGAAGGAGGTTCCTTTCAACTAAATATTAGAGTGGACATAGAAGACTTGCTGACAGTGGGTCACATTTAAACACAAAGAAAATTCCACTTGGAGTAATTGCCTGAAAAAAGACTAGATTCTTCAGAATGATGATTGGAATGTTGTTGCAGAGAAACCAAATAGATTTTCGGTTAATCTGAGATGTTATTTTGCAGCATGATACATGGGTCTCGCCTCAACAATTCCACATTGTTTTAATAGCTTTGTTCGAACTACTAATGCATGATTGTCTTTCATGATCTTCAGGTGTTGAAAACTGTCTCGGCTTTGGATGAAATTCATGTGCTTTATATTGCAGGCTTTGAAATAACAATTGAACATCCGCACACTGATGTAGTGAAATGTTCCCAGCTAGTGCGAGGTATAGATTTTCCTTCATATGCTCTCTGCCATCAACTTTAGATATGAAACTGTGCTTACATAATCTTTGAATCAAACTTTTGGCTAAGCATGCAGTTGATGGAGAGGTAAATCTCACTTTGAGTGTAAATGGGTTTCTTTCTTACTCGCATGTATAAGTTTGACTCGCCATTCTCTCTCCCTCTCTGTTTACTTTCACAGCAAGCAAGGATCTGGCACAGACTTCCTATTTCATGGCTACCAACAGGTTGTTATCCAGAACCTCATTTGTTGCACTGTGACTGCACACTATAGCTTCCTTTACTGCAGGTTACCCTACCAGTGTCCAACACCCTCCTTGCACCGGTGGCTACTGGGACGCCCCCCCCCTCTCAAACATGCCTTCAGAGAAGGGCGGGGAGGGGGTACGGTGGCACCGGCCCCGGTTGCAGTGCGGTGTATTGTACGGGGGATCATTGTTGGCACAGAGGGGTTGAATGCACAATGTGAAGTGTAGTGGTGCTCTTGAACCTCACGTTTGCTCGGTTACAGAAGTGCATTTGTCTAAAAAAGACACTTTGGTAGCCTGAATAGCAGCTAAAGATTACACAGATGTAAACATTACATAGAAGTCCTCACGGTAAGTACCCAGACCCCTTTGTTTTTTCTTATGATTTTGTTATTCTCAAAGTGATAATTGAACCTTTGTTTTGGTCTTTCGTATTCAGACTCTTTAGAAGTACATTTTTTCATTGATTTCAATTTGTTTTTGTCATTCAGTGCCTGAATTGAGATACAGACATCTGTTGTGCTTCCGTTGTGATATACCCATGTTTTAATGCAAATAAACCCATTAAGGACCTGTTTGAATTTCCTTTTTTAATTGAATAGCTGTTTCATTGGCTATGTATTTTTTTTATGGCCATTATAATCTTGAAAAGTTGTTGTTGTCAGGTTTATAACAAAAGGTCCTTAAAGGGTGTAGTCATCATTGTAATTTAATCAAATAGAGGATTTTTGTTGTTGTCGTCGTTTGTTGTCCCTCATTGTGTAGTTGTCTTCGTTATTATTAGTGTTTGCCCCCTTGTTTGCATAGGGATACTGTAGCATTGTATATGATGTCTGAACATGGGACTAGAGTGGCATATATGTTCAACACATGGTCTGCATATAATGTGGCCATCAAGGTTGTTTTTTTTCCATATTACCCAAAGGATGTGGACTGTATAGGTTTTTGAAGACAATTAAACAGATAAATCAATGCCAGTATTGTATTGCCAATGTGTCTGATGCTGGATGGACCTCATAATTTTTCATAATCCATTGTATGTTTTTCCTTGTATTTTTTATGTTCTTTTAAATATAAATAGAGGCTGTTTTTTAGGTCTTGGATCGCCTATAGCTAATGCAATTAATGAATGTTGCAGTTATTATTTTGTTTGTCTTTGTTGCATTAGGATTTAAAGGCTCCTCTTACCCCATGTCCAAACATTGATTCTGTTCTGTAGCACAGGGTTACCATCCAGCTTTGACTGAGGCTTCACTATGTTCAGTGTAAGATCACTAAAAGATGCTTTTCAGCATTTTTCTTCAGGGATTGATGCAGTTTAGATGCATTTCCATTTTTTCCCTAGCAGAACATGTAACTACATACTTTAAAATGCTAACATTGTTATTGTTAATTTTTTTTTATTTTTTTTAAAGATATTTAGGCAACTATACAGAGATTAAAGAATAAGCACTTGATGAGGCCAAACAATCAGCCCTGCTTTCTTTTTATTATGTGGGCTTGCAATTTCGTATGTGGTAAATATGGATGGTAACCATATGCTTGTTTGCTTTATTGTTTCCTATGATTCTGTTGACTGCAGGCTTTTATGCCTGTTATTGAATGTGCAGTATTGTCAATAGTATAAAATTTATCCTTGATTATGAGTAACTTATTGTTTTTTGCTTGCACAGATTGAATTCCACAAAGTAGAATCTTTTTTTATAGAATCTTTTTTTTTTTTTTTTTTTACAAATAAGTTTATACAATTGATCAGTTGCTGATCAGATTTGGCTGAATACACTCTGACATTAGGCCTTACAGACCATTTCTTCTTATGCCAGTCTGTGTCTTTACATGGGTAATTTTAGTAATCCTGCTTTTTAAGTTTAAAAAATCTTGATCAGTGCTTCCCTTCTCTTGTTGGCTTTTGCCCTTCAGTTTTTTTTCCCATTCACCCAAACTACTGTCTACTACAAAATCAAGTAGTTTCTGAACTGTGCAGGTAAATTTTTGAAGTATGTTACTCACAACTGGGGAATATCCTAGTGGCTTTAATGCTTCCATAATAGTATTCTCTAGATGTTTAACACTGCCTTCTATCTGCTCAGTGACTGATCGTTTTGTGCTTTTTCTTTGTCTTTTTTTTTTCTTCCTCCATAACGTGCTGCTCTTGCAGTCTGCACCTCACCACCTTCTGCTTGCAGTACAAGCCCACAGTCATTGCCTGCGTCTGCATTCACCTGGCCTGCAAGTGGTCCAACTGGGAGATCCCTGTTTCCACCGATGGAAAGAACTGGTGGGAGTATGTGGACAGCTCAGTTACACTTGAACTTCTTGACGGTAAATGGACATTACCGAAAATTGCAATATAAGGCTCAGTTTGCACCCTTTGCTGTCGCCCTTGATTTATTTGTATTCAAATTTGTTGTAGAACTGACCCACGAGTTTCTGCAAATATTAGAAAAGACACCCAGCAGGTTAAAGAGGATTCGTAACTGGCGGGTAAGTGAATAGATTGTTCATGCATTTGGTGTCTTTACGTTGTTTCATTTGGATAACACATAGTTTTTGTTATTTATTTCTAGGCTACACAAGCTGCTAAGAAGCCCAAATCGGATGGTCAGGCCACAGACAGCAGCTCTTTAGGGGGACCTTCATTAACCCAGGAGTTGTCTTTGATGGATGCCCTTCCTGGGGTTTCTACAAATACAGCATTTTCTAAAGCCTCAACGTCTTTCCCAGTGACCCTGTCAAGCAACTCAAGCAGCAGTCTTTCACTTGATTCCATTGCCAACATGCAGGGAACCGCATACACTTACACCGCCCCCAGTGACTGGCCTCAGGACCTAGTGCGCTCAGACCAGTATTCTGTCAAACAGCTTCCCCCTCACAGTTCTATGCACCCACACAGGCCTGACAAAAGCGCAGAGTTCAATCCTGGCAAACACGAACACAAGGCCAGCGGTGGGGCGAAGCACCAGGCCACGGCCTATCCTCCACCTGCTGCACCTACACAGAAAATGTCTCTGGACAAGTACAGGGAGAAACAGGCTGCTGAGCTGGCTGTGCAGAAACGCAGACAAGAGCTGCAGATTGTGGAGACAGAAACATATGGCGCTCAAACGGATCACCGCAAACACCTGCCCCAGCTGCCTCACGGGCAGCAGGGTGCAGGAGCCACCACTGCCTCGCCCCTGAAGATGAAGCTGCCTGTCCCTGGGCAGGACAAGCTCCTGGACAAACGTGACAAAGGGAGCTCTTTAAAACTGCGTCTTCCGGTCCCCTCCCAGACCGAGAAGGGGGGATCAAGTAAGGAAGAGCTAAAAATGAAAATAAAGGTCTCCTCTGAGCGGCACAGCTCTTCTGACGAGGGTGCTGCAAAGAGCAAACATTCCAGCCCGCTTGTGAGCAAGGAGAAACACAGAGACCACTCAGCCCATCGTCACCATCACAAACACGGCCACTCACACATGCATAGCGGCAACGGCAGGAGCAGCCTTGAGGCACCCGCATCTGTTTCGGCCCTTAGGAGCCCATTAGATTCCGGTGGCGATGGCACAAGCTCAGCTTCCAGTTCCTCACGCAAGAGGGTGAACCCAGAAGCCAGCCACAATCACCACTCCAAAAAGAACAAAAGCTCCAAAGGCGGTGCAGGTAGTTCCTCTCATTGTTCCCATGTTCTGCAGTGTGTGTCATCTCACAGCTCTGTTCTTAACCTTCCCTTCCCCCTCCCCCTGTCACATACCAGGTGGGCTACGGACATCTCAGCACCCTAGTGAAACTGGACAGGAAGCCAGTGGAGATCCATGGCCCTGAGGGCACCAGCCTAGCTAGTGGCAACACACAGACTACAAACATATTTTGTCGCTGTTAAGTGCCCGAGGAACGGACTCTTGAATTGAATTGGAAAGAGCATAAAATATTTATAAAAAATCAAGCATAGATTTCATTATTAGGATGAGGGGAAAAAAAAAAAACGGAATGTGAAGAGTAAGAAAGAAAATAAAAATGCTTCCCGATCTTCTGGCAGTTCGGTTCAGTCTCGCCATCTCTGTATAACTGCTGCTGTCCTCAGTATTCCCTCACGAGCAGTCTGTATGAATGCGTGAGCCAGTATGTGAATGTCAGGGCAATTATAGCAAAACAAAAAGAAAAACTTTTCATGATAAAAGCATAATGAGTGATGCAAGTTTTTGACAAAAGAAAATGTATAAGTTACTCTAAAGTGACTGATGCTCCTCTCATTTGTTTTAAGTTTGTAGAAGGAATGCAGAATCCAGATTTAAATTCCACAGTTTCTTGAATGTTTCCTTTCCCCTCATCTGATACCTTCTGTGTGAACTGCATGTTTATAATGAAAGGGACGAGATAGTAGTTAACAGATTGTGAAGAAAAAATTACATACATTCTCGTATGTTAAAAGCTGTACCATTACTTCTCAGGTTTGGAGCTACTTGTAACATATATATATATAACGTGTATATATATATATGGGGGTAGGGGGGATTTTGTGACTCAGTGTTAGAATCTATCACATTGGCATTTCTAGCGCAGCCTTCCAGTGATGTGCTCTAGAACTGGGGTTCCATGTTGCTATCAGGAGAGGGTGAACTAGCAGGCAATCCACACCCTGCCAATAACCTGGCATGTTGTCAGGGGCCATGCAATTTGTACCTTTTTTGACCTTCAAGATGACCTTAAGCTGGATGCCAAAGGCTGTGCCTCAAAACGTATAGTTCTATAAAGTTTACATAACCTTCGCTGTGAAGTGCATTTTATATATTTCTTGGCTTGAAGCAGTAGCCTATTTGTGCAACTCTGTAAGTCAGTAACAGATGACTAGAAACATACGTAGGTAAAGGGTTGAGTTCATTATCTCAGTGCTGACTCAAAGAGATCTGGGCTTTCACAGGCCCTTAACATTATTTCTGAATATGGATGAATGGTTTAGATTTTTTTTATTTTGATTATTTTTAGTGTGAAGATATTGATAAATGAGGCCAGCATTGTACAAATCATCATTTACTTTGAATCGCTGAATTGCAGTTGGATAAGGCAAGTGCAAACCCTGGCACTTTTTTTTTTTTTTTTTGTCTTTTCCTAATTTTATTTAGATTTAATAATAAATTCCATGGTTTCCACTACCTTAACCTCAGTATTTATGTGATCATTTATTGCGTTATGAACTTATTGGCACATCTGTCAAATAACTATTTCCACATCTTCACTGTTATTTTAACAATTACATTATTTCTCCATGTTAAATTATGTTGACTCACGTTGTCAGTTTGCTTTTTTTATCATTGTTTTTAAGTCACTTTTTGACTTGGTGAATTAAGTTTCAGTTCTTCGGCCTGTTGCAGGCGTGGCTGTGATGAGAGATGAACGGATGTCTTAACAGTTCCTCTGCTGAAGGTCGTTGCTTTGGATCTCTGCAAAGAGGAAAATGGTTCCACTGTTACATAACAAAGGATAATGTGTGGAGAACTTACACCATGTCTACACCAGACGCGAGCGTTGCAGCGCAACAAAATACCACAGAACCCAATTTAATCTGACACTGCCTGCACTGGATGCAACACAACAAATCCCTGACAGTAAACTGATGCCTCATTCTATTTATGGTCTGCTGACACAAAATTCAAATATTTTTTTGCTTTGTCGTGTCCAGTGTAGATGGAAATTAATTGTTCTACCCCAACGCTACACAAAAACATCCATCGCATCCAGTGCTAAACGAATAATATACAACAAACTGAAAATAAAATTAGCACAAAATAACCAGTGTAAACATTTCATTTCTATGTAAAAGTAAATTACCTTGTTAGGCAAGCCTTGACAAAGCCCTTTGCGTGTGTAGAGAAGTCATCGGTCAGAGATGGCATTAAGCCCTTTTGAGCCCCAATGTAAAACAGGGCTGCCATCTTGTTCATGTGAGCAAGGGGTGGCTTTCCTGTGGCCATTTCATACACAGTGCAGCCAATGCTCCAGATGTCTGATTTTCGTCCATGACCTGTCTCGCTTATCACCTCTGGTGCCATCCAGTATGGGGTACCACGCACAGACTTCAGAAGGTCACTCTTACTTCCAGTTGAAGTCTGAAGACAGCTAAGTCGGCAAGCACAACCAAAGTCTATTAGCTTGACCACTCCGTTGGGCATAAGCATAATGTTGTTCCCCTTGAGGTCTCTATGGATGACCCTGTTAACATGAAGATAGGCAACACCTTCCAGAATCTGGTGTGTGTATAGAACAAAGACCTTCTCGGGCAAGGGTCCAAAACGGCTCAAGATATTTGAGATGGAGCCACCTGGAACATACTCCATGAAGATGCTTACAGTATTCTCACAGAGAGCTGTGCCCAAAAAACCAACAATGTTAGTGTGATGCAGGGTCTTAAGAAGGTCCACTTCTCTCTCTAGGCGTTCATATTCTTTTTCCGCCATCTCTGAAGTTGAAGCATCCAATACCACTTGTTTTACTGCAATCAGCTGACCTTGACTGGTAAGCCCACAATACACCTATGAATAGTAATATAAAATCAAATCTAAAACAAAAGCTTTACTTGGAGAACCTTTTGCAAATCTTGCTTCTGTTAAAGCTAAAGGTATAACATTATAGGCACTGAGAAACGATAACGTCGGAATCTTTTTCAGAATGTTTTTTTCCAGCTGATAGAATCATTGACAACCAATCAGAATCAATCCTGCTGTCACAAGCTCAAGATTTTAAAGCAGCAGATGCACTTGAGCTTATAATGAACACACGATATATTTCGCTAGTGTGGACGCAAATATAGTTATCGTTGTCAGTATCTTTATATTTATCATGCTTGGTGTGAACGGGCCGCAGAATCTGATTTTGCTGAGTTCATCTTGACATCTTTGTTGACCCTGGAACAATATTGTGATTACTCAATCAGATTTGGATAACCAGTTTATAGTTTTTGTGAAGTTTAGTCTTACAATCAGTGTTTGGTGCTTATACAGCAGTGTCATTCATCTAAAATATGATTTAAACACTTACTGTTCCATAAGCTCCTTTACCCAGAACCTCTCCTTTTGTCCATGTGATGGCGTCATCTGAGCAAGATCCATTAGTGTAATGCAGCTCACCCGAGGATGAACCCTAGAGGACAGCAGAAACTCAATGTAACAGTTCATAAAATAGTACAGGGGTAGCAATCCCTGCTCCTGGAGAGCTATCCTGTAGATTGTTATCCTGTAGCTCCAACCCAGTCAAACACATCTAAACCAGCTAATCAAGGCATTCAGGGTTACTCTTATTTTTACATCACTATTTTGTAAATTACAGGTTGAAGTAGAAGTTGGGTTGTAACTCTCAAAGAGCAGGGCTGGTTGATGTACAACTGAATGTTGAATGTTACCTCATTTAAAAAAATGTGAAATCTTGCAGACACGTTATGTTTGAACGCTGTGCTATCGTCCTTTTCAGTCTTGAGTGTTTCAACATCTCTTCTCTCAAGTGAGATCAACTCCTCTGCCAGAGACCTTAGCAGGTCATCTGTGAGAGGTCCATCGCCAACCTCATCTAGTAACCTATGGTACACAGAGGAAACGGTTCCATCACTCGTCCAGGTATTGATAAGAGGCTGTGATGGCAATTTGTTATCACGTGATATTTCAGGTTCGCTTTTGGCATCTGCATCAATTGGAGTTTGTTCTTGAAGTATCATTTCCTTTATGAAACTTGTTCGGGATACAGTGTTGGAAAGTACTTCCTCAATCACTGATAGTATGGAAGTACGTTGTCTCTCTGCGCTTGATAATTTCCTTCCACCTTCTTTGATGTGCATTTTAGATTTATTCTGCTGGGCAGCTCCACAAACAGAAGTTACAAGGACATGGCATTTATTCTTTGAAGAAGGTGGGTTTTTCTTGATCCCTTTGGCAACATTATCCCTCTGCTTGAGTTGCCTGCATTTAGCTCGACTGGATCTTTCTGATAGGGCTTGTTTCCTTCGGTTAACCTCCATTGTTTTTTGGCCCCTCAGTTTTCCATTGATTTGTCTTTTAACTTGAAGTTCTGTATGGACCTGTCTGCTTCTCTCTGCAGAACTGTCTACTCTAAGATTTTCGTAAAAAGGAGTTGCAAACATTTCATAGATTACTGGACCTTCATCTCCCTGACTGATCTTCAGAAACATGTCATTGTAAGTGACGTAATCCACAGCAGACCTTGTTCGCTGCACTGGTCCTGTTGCTGGCTTTTTGAATGCTTTTGCACTTCTCATGTCTCTCTGATGTTGGTTTTGCCTGTTACTGCTTACTTTCTTGTCATCACTCAAATTCATGAGTTGAAAAGGTTCAGAGATGCCCCTTGCTGTTGGGGCTTCATGTACAGTTTTTTTACAAGGTGCTCTCGGCAAATATTTGTTGGTAGACTCTCCTGCAATAGTTAGTTTGGTGGATTTACTTTCTCTGAGTTGCACCTTGGAGTGAATTGGTGAATTGATTCTATTTCTTGTGGTTTTAACAGTACTTTGTTTTCTGTGTGCCAGAACATTAAATGACTGATTAGTCTGAATAGATGTTTTGCATTTACTATCATTTCTTTTGATTGTCTTAACTGGTTTGTTCTTTTCATGTTCTACTACACCAGTATCTACAGTGATGAGGTGTTTCTCATCTGCAGTAAAACAGGATCCTCTGTCTATCCTTTGTCTAGGTTGATTTTGTCTGATAATGCTTTGGGGTTCTTCAGAGACAGAGCAGCCGTTCATAGTTGGGGACTTCCTCTGACACTCCTCTGAGTTTTCATTTGTTTTAATAGACTTTTTATCCTCACCTTCCCTGACGGTCAATGATTTGACGGATATATAGCCTTTCTTGTTGGTTGAAGTTATATCTTTTGTAGTATTGTTAATTACTGAACTGACAAAGTCCTGAAAATCCAAATAGGTCCCCAGTTTCAGACTCGCTGACTTATCTGACCCCACATGAATCTTGTGTGTATCTTGAGGCACTGTCTCATCTTCTTCTTGGCTACTACTGCTGCAAGAGTTGCTCTCTTCACTGCCTGCTCTGGTGCCTCTGAATCTTCTGGAAGATGGCCTGGAGATCCTTTCCAGTCTTCTCCTGGACTGTGATGAGATGGGCAAGATGCTACTTTGTTTTAAGAGCAGTGGGTGCTCAAGACTTGAGTGTGCAGAGCCATTTCTGTATATATCATCCAGTGGAGCTAGACGTTTCGGTGACTTTGAACATAGAGTAGGTAGTGTCTGGAAATCACAGCACGACATTCAAAATGTTATTACATGATGGCATGAGTTTTTGCATTTGTTGAAATGTGCATAAAAAACCCTACCTTTAGTCTGCTATCATCATCCCCTGTGTGAACACCACCAAGTCCTGTAGTTAATTCAAAAATCAAAAGCCTTACTTTCTTGTAACAACCTTCTCAACAACACTTTGCATTCATTACAATCAAAGTTGCACACAGACACTAGGGTTACCTCCAGCCGTACCTTAACTAAGCAAATATGTCTCACTTTTGGTGACCCAGCAACCACAAGGTAGGCAACATATGTTTGTTTGAAAACTACCCCTTGAGCTTGCTGTAAATCCTCTACTGTACTGTACCTCATGAATTGTACAAAGTATTAGTGAAGGTTTTCTCCAATAAATGGTCTTCTGATGACAAAATAGCCTAAGTTCCTGCACTCATTCTTCTCAGACACAGCTGATTATGTTGAGGAGACATCTGTGGAAGCTCTCCACAGGCAAGTCTCTGGGGTAAATGTAGCTCTGTCAGGATTATGATCTCTAAGTTGCTGAGTTCTTTACTCTCTTTTAGGGCTGGTCCACACGGAGACGCATTTCGCTGTATACGTATACATTTTTTATCGTATGGGCGTTTCGTCCACACGGATCCGGCGTTTTAGGTGACTGAAACCGCTATTTTTGGAAACCGGGTCCCAAAGTGGATAAATCTGAAAACAACACCCCTGCGGTTTCGTGTGTACAGCTAATCCGTATATTTTGTGAAACGATGATGTCATCAAATCACGTGTCGGCT
>JAUCMU010000151.1:10832179-10867991 GCA_032275025.1 Enteromius treurensis
AGGAATGTTAGGTTTTGATAGCAGAGTTTAGGTTTTTGAAAGTAGAGTTTCAATTTGACACAGATGTGAATGGTATAGTTCTCAGTGTTGTGTCATGTTTACTTGTGTTTAGAGTTTTGGCACAATGAGCGAAGTTTTGCAAAATGTGTTCAAGCAACGGGCAAAAACTGTATTCATTAAAATATATATATTGTTTTCAATGTGTCAAAAAAAGCACACACAAACTGTGTGGAAAACAACAAAGGGCCAAAGACCAAGCCTTGTGGCACAAAACAATTTGTTATTTAGATATTTATAATCTGTGGGGTTAAATGATGACACTTTTTGCAAAAAAATAATGAATAAGGAAAATTAATTAGGCACTTTGTTACATTTCCTTTTATTGTAAAGGTGAAATATTCAAAAAGTGTGAATCATGTCGAGGAGCAACAAGGAAGAGAGACAACTACAAAACATCTACGCAATACTTTGGTAAGAATAATTTCTCATAAAAAAGGGTGTTATCAGAAGGGTTGATCAAACCAAGCAAATCAAAATCCAACAAATTAACACATTTCAGTTAAACACTGTCTATCTGTCTTACAGTGGGAAACAAAATCATAATAACAGATCAGTGGATCCTAGACAGCATTCATTTCATACATGAGACATAGAAAATCCTGGAATGGCTGATTATATGTGCTTTTAGTTTAAAATAACACACCAAAAAAATCATCACAGGAGACAACAGTTCCATTACTTATTTGAACTGGCTTATGGCCATTACCTTTACTAAATAATAGCATATCTTCCAACAACTATTTTACAGTAATCTTGCAAAAGTAAGTAAAGCTGGTTTGCAAACATGGCAATACTTTTGGGCAAAAAAACATGTTGAAATTAAATATATTACCAGCTCAAAATGCCAAATATACTGACAAAGTGTGCAAGTATAAGTGACTAGGACTTGATTTTTTTGCCCAATGACTTGACTTGGCAGATGTTACCTGTACATCAAATAGACTTTCAATCTTGAATGGCGTTCCTTTCTTTCATTGTGAACAGATGTTATATTTGCTAAGAAATCCAAAGATCTGTTCCCGACAACTCATGTTAATATTTTTTTCCTCTTTATTTGAAAGTAATATTTAGTGTTGCAGTGTTCCCCCAAAACAGCAAGACAATGAAAGCATACTTAAAATGCATGATTGTTATTGCACACACACAAACAAACTGTCAGGATTTAAATTATTAAACATTTTCAAAGTTTGCTCTGTTACTTGTGTACTTGTACTTGTGTGAAATTTGTTTTCAGATGCCATTTGGTTTGAAATTATATCATCCAGTGCAATGACAAATCATACATCTCAAGTGTGACTTCATGTGTCAAAACACTTTTTGGGCCACTGTATAATGAAGAGCTACAGTAAGTGAAATAAAAAGTAAACGTTTTTGAGGATGTCAAAGCAGAATAGCCCTCTTTAGATGCAAGCAAACACTTTTGCAAGAAATTGTGCATTATATATCAACATGATCTCATTAATATTTTTACTGTACATAAAATGCAGTTCTACCATTTGCAGACACAATAAAACGTACAATACTGATGTATTACAGTTTTTCTGAATTGCTAAAACACTAAAACCCATTGGCTAAACATAGTTCTCTGTTGCCTGACCTCATTTAGCTAATTGTGCAGTTGTCAATACCTTAAACCATTTCACATGGTAAAACACAATTTGCAGATCTAGATTTAGAATTTTCAAAAAAACTCTACCCATACCAGAAAAACGTTTCTCAATTGCTAAGACACATTCCTGGAAAGCTGCTCTCTTTTTCCCTAAACTGTAAACACAAGTGGCAACAATCAAATACAAATAGAGAACAAATGTAATTGATTCAACACAACCACTCAGTTTTGAGTGTTTTCATAGAATGTTTTCATTCATCAAAAGACAATACCCAAAAAATATTACATTTCTTTTGAGATTAACAATTGAGTTTTCCTTTGGAACTATATGTTTTGAACAATGTGTTTTCTATTTTTTGGTGTATTGTTTACTGACTGCTTGATAGTGTATATCATTTTGAAAACTCTGTTTATGATTTGAGAGCAGTGCTTGATTTTGAAAACAGGTAAAACTGTTTTGAGGTGAAAGTTTTATTTTGCATGAGGAGTCAGATGTTTTGTAAATAGTGCTTGAAGCTAAGGTTTTGTGTTTAATGGTTTCAGAAAATGGAGCAAGGTTTCAAAAATTGTGTTTAAGCAAGTGAGAAAAACTGTTATAGCACCTAAAACAAATTATTTACATATACAAAACTGTATAGACAAGCATATCTATGAATACTTAATTCATGAAATTAATTATCTGATTTTGCATTCATGATCCAATTTTGTTTCTAATGGATAAAACAAAGTTTATTAAAGCCTGAAAATGATTAACAAAACATGCATATATGAGTAAAGTCTTCTGATTCTATTGAAATTCTGCAAATTCTGGAAAAAAAAGAAAACAATATGTTTCTAGATAAACAAATTAGGCATGGACTGCTTTGGTGCTGATTTTTTCTTTATGTTTTAACAAAAAAAAAAAATACAGTATTATGGTATTTACTCTTATCAGTCATTACAGTTATACTTATGTAAAGGGTTTGGGAAAGGCAAGGGATTTAAACATCTATAATACTGTAAAATGTTTAATATACAAATATAGTTACAATAAAAGATTTTTAAAAATTGTCACACGTCTGTTGGCATATGTAAATATGTTTACAGTTTAGATGTTGTCAATATGCCTATATTGTACGTTTTAGTGTGTATTAAACTGCACTAATTTAAGATTTTGACTAGGATATTTTGCTGTACATTAAAATGTTACATACTAATACCTACATTTAAACACATCCTGGATGAACATTTTAAGAGTTCAGAAAGCCTTTGGAGTGCCTTCTGAAATGTTTTTCTTCTTAATTTTTTTTTATAAAATTACCTTTTTTTATTAGGCTTCTATGATTATGTTCAGGTATTTTACCTTAATAATATGGCAAAAACATATTCAGTGCCATTAATGTGAACTAAATCTACACATAGGAGCCATAATAAAAATGCTAATTTTTAGAAGAACATTTTGGCAGGGTTTACATCTAAACATCTAATTAAATCTCCAAAGTCCTGGTTATATATGGCCATAGCATTTCAGATATCCTGAATCAATGGTTTGCATGCATCTAAATGTAGGTCTTATTATAGGGTATTATAGGGTAAAAGTGAACATCGGTACCTGCCAGTGTTTCCTCTGACCTGTTTATATGATAAAAAAAAAAAAGGAAAAAAAAAAAGTGACATCACATGATGTATTCGAACCTCTGCTACTTATGACTGTGATTTCAAAAGTCATATCTTTTGGAAGGATGCTATTTCCTGCATTTGTGAGTGTTTGGATCACAGACTATAAAAGGAGAAATTTGTTTTGCATTTCATGTCAGAACACATTTATCTTTAATATGCCATGGTCCTGCCTGTGAAAAATCAATCTTCAAAAGAACTCCCCTCTCCAAAGCTTTATATAGGGCTGTTACTTTCAAATACTAATGCATATTAATATATCTGATTTTGTACAGTACATTGCAACTCTTGAGTACCCTCCCTCTCAGTTTCCCAGTCCTTTACAGGCTAGACAATGCCTGGATCACTATAAATTCTAGAAAATAAAAGTAAAAATTACAGACTACCTGTTGCAGCTTTCCAATCCCAAACAGAGTGT
This sequence comes from Enteromius treurensis, assembly GCA_032275025.1. Classification (NCBI taxonomy): domain Eukaryota; kingdom Metazoa; phylum Chordata; class Actinopteri; order Cypriniformes; family Cyprinidae; genus Enteromius; species Enteromius treurensis. Next base: position 10,835,923 of record JAUCMU010000151.1, read on the forward strand.
ATTAAATACACTGCAAGACAATGTGTCACAATTTGTCCATAATCACACAAGCCCAATTAAGTACAGCCCTAGCAGGGATGGACATTGCAGGCTCGTATCTCCTTTCGGTCTTTACAGCTGGTTAACTTCGCATTCTTGTATCTCTTCTTGGCAGTTATTAAACGCTCCTGGATTCCTCCACCACACGGCTTGGTACAGTCAGTCCATACAGACCACGGCTTCATTTTACATCCTGCAGGAAGAAAAAAACACACAAGATACCACTTAATCATCTGCCGTTTTACTTAGAGACACTGTCTGTAGTGATGTTATGAATTAGTAAAGGAGAGCTTCTGTATCCTATGAAGTGCTATTAAACAGAATTATAGCATCAGCAGTGGTGATGTTGATTTTGATTTGCCATCAGAGAGAATATTGCTATGATGCATAATTAGTACACATTTAATGACATGTTGTAATTTGATGTGGCTAAAAAGAACATTATACTGTGTAAAGTTTTTGGTGCAATGTAATGGTTCAATAAACACATTATTTTCCACATACAGTACATTATTGTTTCTCCTCTAAGCCCGGCCTTCCTGAAATATGTCGATTTGTACACAGCTCATAGTTCAAAAAAGTGAGGTACTTGTTGCATCCAGTGGAGACATAATTACTGATTATCATGACTTAGTACTGTATTTTTACGTGTCATGTTGCATCGCGCCTCATAAACACAACACCTTTTCTTCATTTGTCATCAGAGAAATGACAAACAACAAGACCTACCCTTCACTGCTCAAAACTAGCTATGATGGTATGATGTTGATGTAATAAAAAAGTGATAACATGATACTGATTTTCTAAGGTCAGCAGATTTCTAAGGTCTAGCGGTAATATAATGATGCAGAATTACTAATGGTTAATGTCAGCAAGCTGACAGTTGGAAGTGATTATTATGTTAAAGAGTCAGCTAAAGTATTAGCTTTTATTCTTATGCATAGTAAGACATTGATTTATCAAGTGTGATTGTATATATTGCCGATGTGTTCATTTTGCATGATTTTAAAGACACAGATTTTTTTTTTTTTATTCCATGTTTATGTTCTACAGAAGAAAGAAAGCCATACAGTACACATCTGGGACGACATGAGTAGGTACATGATGGGTGGATTTTTCCTTTAACAGTGAGACTTGCATGTTCACCTGCGAGCTCATCTGCACTCTCCTCCCTTCCTTGTTTGTTCCTCCTCTTCTTACGATCATCCTTACGCCTCCTTCTTTCATCACTGTTCATACCTCCTTGATTACACTTCTTGATCTTGCATGTTTTTCTCTGTGTGGTCTCAGGGCATGGATCCCCACCAAACTGAGGCTCCAGAGTGATCATGCGTGTGCGGATCAAGTGACCCTTCCCACAGGATTTACTGCACTCTGACCACTCGGACCACTCTGTCATTACACAATCCATTGCTAGAGAGAAAGACATCAAAAGACACTGTATTAGTTGGGATGTTTTATTAGTTCAACTGTTTTGATACAGTACTACACCATGCTAAACACTGAGCGTGATTTCAAAATGTTCCTGGATAAACATTATTGTTGAACAACATTCCAATCAACCAATCAGATTTGAGGGATCATTTTTCAGGAAATATCTGTTTTATGCTTGTGATCAGGGTTAGGTGCTTCTTCACCCTTGTAAATCAGCTATCATTTCTCGCTGATGTTAGGAATACATTTTGGGTAGGTTTAGGATTAGGGATTGGGATAAGTCTTTATTTTTGGACAGTAATCTTGATCCAGGATCATGTCTGCCCCCGTCTCAACATTTAGAAGGCATCAAATTTGAAATTAGCTCATTGTGTCCCGAAAATTTCTCATTTTAAATATTTGTTGTAATCTATGTTCTATTGTGAATAAAATATTGGCTAAAATATTATTTTAGATTTTAATTGTTTTATATTTTAATAATAACATAGCAATTTAATATGTGCTTGCATAATTATTATTCATTGCATTTATTCAACAGTTCAATAATCAAGAAGCTGATTGTATAAATCTGCAGTCCTGTTTTGGGAGACGCACACTTGAGATGTCAAAACTTGCATTTTATATTCACTATCAGAGATTAGAATTAGAGTGTCCTGAATCATAGCATTGTTGAAATGAGCACCCTACAGTTACCCAGAAGGTCTGATATTTCAAATGTTGGGGCTGGCTAACTTGTTTTCACAATGTATCATTTTTTTATTTAATTATGGACGGATATCCAGACAGGTCAGACTTTAACTCTACTTCTACTGGACCCATTTTCACAATTAAATTAAATTAAATTAAAACAAATCGCACACAGACACATACTGTGTATTTGCTATGTGAGAAAGCTGTTAACTTTTATGTTTGTGTGTGTGTGCAATAGAGAAAGAGCATGTGTAACTCACGACACTCTGGCAGCATGCATTTCTCCATCTGTTCCAACTCCTCGTTGCATTCTCCCAACTCCGCAGGTGATTTGAGCATACGCTGACGGATCCGTGTGCCTTTACCACACGTCACACTGCAATCACTCCAGTCCGACCATGGGGACAGTAAACATGGGATTGTATCTAAACATGCAAAAAAAACAACAACACTGAGAACTGCAGGCATGTGGGTGTTTATTCTGTATGAATATGTTAATGTAGATTTTTTTTCCCCCTGTGTAAATATGATAATGTTGGCATGCATGCAAATTTGTGTGTAAACAATGTAATGTAAGTGTATGTATATCCTATAATAATATTCCCTATTTATTTCTTATATATTATGCATATTAATAGATTAATATGGGTGCGACAATGTTTTTGATTGTATTTTTTTTTTTTGAGATATGTATTATGTTAAAGTGGGGTACAGTACAGTAGTTGCATTCTGGGTATGCTTATGAATATGTTAATGTAAACCAAACATTGACAAACATGTACTGTGTCGGAATCTGTTAATGTGCATGTGTGTGAAAAGCATACATGGATGTGCATATTTTAATGTGGCATGCATGTGAGTGTTTGCACTCACGGCATTCTGGCATCATACACTTCTCCACTTCCACCACCTCAGCCCCACAAATGGAGCCATCAGACGGGGGCATTTTCACCATCCGTTCACGTCTTTTCATGCCAAGCCCACAGGTGGCGCTGCATGTATCCCATTCACCCCATTCAGTAACCAAGCAACTGCTTGGAGCTACACCAGCAGAAACATATACAGCACATATGATCGGAGCACAAAATTCTGTTTGAAGATAATCTGCGTCAAAAAACAACTTTTAGTATTTTATTACAGTTTTTGCCTATTGCTTACACTCTAAAGAAGAATGCTTACACCAAAGCCTCAATACCTAAACTTTTTGCATCTTATTTTAAACACAGTGTAATCATAGCTTAAACACATTTTCAACTTTGCACTTTGTTTACAATTCTGTTACACACTTTTTGCGAAACACTACACACGTTTTCTTACATTAGATGCTTTGTTCAAAAACTAAATCACCTGTTATCATTGGGAAAACACTCTGTTCAAAAAGCAAAACTCATCTGGCAATTGTAGACACTTACATGGACACCTTAACTCACATGCATAGAAAAACAGAACACCAATCGGTCTGAGCCTCAGCACTACAAAGAGACCTCAGGTCAGACATTGTGAGACCAGTACCAGTGTGGAGACATGTGTCAAATGACATCAGCTACTCTGGTGGACCATGTGATCAATCATGTCCTTACCTTTACCTTACTGTAACCTTAGTCGGTACACAGTAACATCGAGCATATTCTGACTGGAGAACAAGTATATCTTCAAGTTTCTACTCCAGACAGTACCTGCTTTATGCGTCACATGATTCTGTATCATATTACAGTATTACTGCACTAACTGTTCTATACAAAAATGTAGTGCTGTGAAGTATACCTCACATCTATGCCATATGTACATGTACAAGCTACTACATACTGTATACTGTAAAACATTACTTTGGTGTAAAGCTGCTTTAAAATTATAAGTATCATGAAAAGCGCTATACAAATAAATTTGAAATGAATTGAATTGAAGTATATCTAAAGCAATACCATTGTGATGTTACAGAATGGTGTACAGCTGTGACCCAAATACAAAGTGGGATCCATAAACCCCCTTGAACCCCCCACCACACACACACCCACACACAAAACAAGTATATATTTTTCCCCCAATAGCAATTTATCCAGTAATTGTTTTGATTTTTTTGCTTTTGTTTTGTTGCTAAATTTGATGATTTGTGATAACATTTCTTTATTTCTGTAAGAATGATTGTTTTTTGTAAGAACTCTTGTTTGATTACTGCAGAAATTCTACTTTTGAGTTTTAGAGAAGACTAAATCAAAGCAAATGACAGTAAAAATCTAAACACAAAGACTGCAGTGTTTTATATAAAGCCCACCAGTGTTTTGCTGCTGATATGAACGAGAAATTCAATTGGTGCTTGTGTGTATGGTTTTGTTGCAAGAATTTGATTTTTAGAAAGGAGGGTTAAGTTTTGATTGCAGTGTTTCATTTTGGCGTAGATGTGAGTTGTTAATCTTCAAGTGCAATGTCTGATTGTTTTGTGTGTAGAGTTTTGACATAATGGGCCAAATTTTGCAAAAAGTGTCTAAGCAATAGGCAAAAACTGTGAATGAAATTCCACTTATATACAGTAGAAATCAGCTCTTGTTCTCTCCCTGTTTAAAGGTGGAGATTCTAGACAGCTAAACAATTACTGGCAAAATCAAAATAAATCAAAATCAATCCCTCATATTCTTTTATTACAACCTCTCAAGGTTCCGAGATCCATTTAAATGTGCTGCTCCCTTTGCTTGGAATAATTAGCAAACTAAATTACAGCTTAAGGAGCTGGTTTCACTAGATATTTTTATAGGGTTTTTAAATAATTTGAAAATTAAATGTTTGCGTGTATGTTTGTCTAAGTAGATGTGGATGGTAACCCACGTGAGCTGTGGCAATATTGTTCAGGACACTCTTTTAAAAGTGATCTCAATATGCTTCTTTTCCTGATAAAATAAAAGTCTTTCTGTATGTTTTAGAGTGGAATTTAAAATCCTTGTCTTAGTTTTTAATTCTTTAACCAACTTTTGCCCCCTCATATCTCTCTGAATGTCTTTCTTGACATAACCCTTCTCAAGGTCTTATATCTAGTCTTAGCTTGCTCACAGTTCCTAGAGTTAAGCTGAAGAAAACGGGTGAACGCACCTGTGCTGTTCTAGGCCCCAAGCTCTGGAATAGTCTCCCAGTTCACATTAGATCTGAGTCTACTCTAAAGGTTTTTAAATCCGGAGGTCATCGAGATGTCCTGTTATACATTTGTACTTACACACACCATTATGAGGGTTGTTACATGTGCGTAGTTACAGAAATATTACAGCTGTAGATACTACGTAGCAATGTGTACACTGTGGTTACAGACTAGATACAGTAGTACAGATACAGATCTAGTTAAAATGTAAGTACATGGGTATTAGGGACGCCTAATATAACGTGGAACGGTTTATTTTTATATATGGTATCTGAGTGTGTATAATCAGAGTCTGATTATTTATGCCCTGTTTACACTAGTGCATTGCTTTTTAAAATGTATAACTTTGCTACAGTCATGCAAATCGTTTACACTACTCCGGTGTTTTAGGGTGTGTTCACACTTGTCATGTTTGGTTTGATTGAAATGAACTCTGATGTGATTTTTTTCTGATGTGTATGAATGTAATGCAGAACAAATATTTCAATTCGTGACAGATGCAGTGCATCTGTCACGAATTGTAGCTGCTGTGGTGAAGCGCGTTGTGAGCTTACTTCAGTGGCACGAAAAAGACACAAAGGCAGGAACTCAAAGGGATATAATCAAAAGAACATTTATGAAAGAAACTAACTGAACAAAAGTTGGACGAAACAAACCACACGGCAAACAAGGCTGGCAGAGGATGAAACACTAATGACGAAGGCGGGGTTACAAATTGGTAGAGCACATGGGGAAACCGTAAGAAAACAAACACACCGAATCACATGGCACAAGATCACAACAAAACACAGAAATCACGATCACTGGAGTGTCATCCAGTGACCAGGGCTGCCACAACCAGCTAGATTGTAACAGCATCACTGCTTTAAGTAGAACATGCCTGTCACGAGGCGGCTCAGGATTGTGTTGCGCTCTTGCCTACCAGGCGCGGAGAGAAGGCACGGAGACGAGATTTCAAAGTAGCAAACATTTAATAAAATGCGAAGACAAGGAAACAGGCCAAGAGCTGTGCAAAACAAAAGGAGGGCACGCAACTTTAACAGAACACGAAGAACAAGACAACAGGCAGGCTTTGAATACAAACATAATTAACACAAAGTTACATAACACCTGGACACGGCTGGGATCAAACACTGATGAAAAGGGGCGTGGACACAGTGACAGCAGACACGAAGGAGACAAGCATGAAAATAAACATAAAAAAGTAATATGGAGCGCCTGGGGGCGTGACAATGCCATTTGTTATTAAGTTTGTTGTGTTTATCGTCAATTCAGTCATTTATATCAGTATTTCTTTCTGTCCTGTTTTATTTATGTATTCACTCCAATTGAAGGCCCTATGAGCCATGAAAAATATTCAAGGAGGAATTTGTGGGCCAGATGGGCTTCATTTAAAAACATAAAATCTAATATAATTAGTTTTTTGGCGATGAAATCATTGACTAAAATGATTATTATTTAGTATGTTGAGAATGTTCTGAATATTTTGCTGGTTTTGTAAGTCCATGAAGTATCTTTGTTTCAAGAACTGCACTAGCCGATGTCAAGAAATTTAAATAAAAATATATGGCCTTTATATGAGAAACATTTTTCTTTCAGAAAATGGCGTTTCAAGTAACATTAAATTAAACAAATTTGTAGTTGTTTAGTGTAGGTATTGGGTAGGATTAGGGATGTGGAAAAAGTTCATTAAGAATATGTACTTAATAGCACTAATAAATGGCTAATATTTTAGTAATATACATGCTAATAAGCAACTAATAGGTGTAACCGTAAAATAAAATGATACCAGAGTTTCTTGTTAGATAACTGAGTTGTTACTGGAGTGTTAATATTATGTAACTCATTTTTTATTATTAATGATGGGACAGTATTCTAACCATTATCTCTCATAACTGTTTCGATAGTTTTAATTATTTCCCACATATTTCTGATATAAGCTTCATGAACACAGATCGGCTCATCTCAACTGTCATGCTTGTCATTCTGTATTCTCTCAAGAATGTGTTTCTGAATGCAGGCAGTTTTACATTTATCTTTACAATTATCTTTCATTTTTACACAAACATTCCTGTCCTACACGCCATGAACACATGAACTATAGGGCACACAAAGGCGTACAGAAAATGATTGTCAACTGAACCTTTGTAACTTACATCTCTTTCAGTTCCACGTTCCAAAACCAGCCCCACTGGTTTGCTAAAGATCAGGTCGAATCACCCCAGTTTCCTTAACTCTATAGTTTCAGTGTCTTCTTAGAGATATAAGCAGCAGATTTATTACACTAGCTGAAGTTTAAAAAATGGTGCAGAAATCGTTACTCTTTCCTGTTATTACGATGATTCTAAGTTGTTATCATTACCTTTCATTTCTGCTCAAATCGGGTTTTTTTTTACATGCACATTTTTGTCCTATATGCCACAGAGATTGATATAGGAATCCATATTTAATCTTTGACAGGAAATATTAGCATGTAAAAACGGCTTGGAAAAACAGTTCATCTTAAAAAAATTATATATTTTAACCCCAAATAGGAAATAAGTAACTGTAATTTATTAATTACACATTTTTTGTAATTAAATTCCATAATTTAGTTCACTTCACAATAGTTTGGCAAACAAGGGTATACTTACAAAACAAGCCAGACCCAATTTGAAGTATCGTAACCAGTACAGCCATTGCAAAAATTTATTACAGTATGTGTCATTGATGGGCTGTTTGAGCTCTTGTCTCTCACATTGCATTTTTCCTGCCCAACTATCCTTAACCTGTATCTCTAACTCTCACCTAATTATTTAAAAACATATATAAACTTCATGACTGATACTTTTTTAATTGAGTAAAAAGTAATATTTGAGGTGAACAAACAGCAAAGCAGTGGTATGAAAGCAATGTATACTGACTTGAGGATCCAATGAATCTGTTCTTTGAACCAGTTCATTGAGCCGAACAGTGCAACTTTATCGTTTTGTAGGAAAGAATCAGACTTTGCATCAGTAACACACATCACCAAAAAAAAGGGTTTGTAACAACACAAAATGTAAAGAGTAGTGACACAGACCAAATATTTACTGAACCAAAAACAGGAAGTAAAATAAATAGAATAGAATGCCTTTAATTTTCACTGTACACATATATAATGTAAATTATATACATTATATAGATTAACAGCATCTCACTACTCAGTGCAAACATGTAATTCAATTCCATTCAAATTTATTTATTTTCATGATACATATAAACATTACCATAACTCTATTTTCCTACTTGATAATGTTCAGTGCTTTGCTACAGTCTGTATTGTTAAAAGTGATATATAAATAAAAAGTGACTTGCCTTGACTTATTTGCCGCTGTCGTCTTTGGCTTGCTTAGTTGTGGACACCTAATTTCTAGTGATTATCGTCGTTTTGATTACAGAGACCGTCTCTGCATTTGATGAATATCAATCATCTCGTCATTATACATTACCATCGCTCTGTTCTTCTATTTGATAATGTTTAGTGCTTTGCTACAATCTGTATTGTTAAAAGTGCTATATATATCTTTAAAATGCCATCTTTTTCCCCATTCAAAACTATACAAGTGACACGTCTTAGGTATTCTATAGTCTTTGGTCCAACACACGGCATTAAGTGTGTTCAACTTAAATTAGCGCTGAGCAGACCGATTGGTTTATAGGGGATTTGAAATCATATACCCGGATCACCCCTTTAAGTTGAACATGCCTGTTACGAGAATTGTTGTTATCATTGATATTTTTATGTATTGTATTGAGTTTGTAACGAGGCGGAGGTGTCGCGACTTGCTTCTCAGTGAGCTGAAGAAGGCACGGATACAGAAACTTGTGAAGAACTGACATTTAATAAACTCTCAGGAGATACTGGGAAAAACACTGACGAAGTCAATACAGACAATCATACGCAACATACTTCATCTACAGACCACTGGGCATTGAACAAGACACTGTTTAAATACAAGACACAATCACACATGGCTGGCAAGGAGTGAACACTGGAGATGCCCTCCGCGGCAGACCAGACAGCAAGAATGCCCTTCAGGGCGGTGCAGAAGTTTGTGATGCTCTATGGGGCCGACCAAACAGCAGGAACGCCCTCCAGGGTGGTGCAGAGGATTGAGATGCCCTTCCGGGGCTGACCAGAAAGTGAAGATGACCCCCTGGGCCAAACAGTCAGTGAAGCCTCCCTCCAGGGGTCTTTTTTATCTTATCAGTGCAAAAGACAATAAAAATGCTCTGTTGAGTTTGGTCACACAAGTAAGGGCCTGTCCACACGGAGACGCGTTTCGCTGTATACGTATACATTTTTTATCGTATTGGCCTTTCGTCCACACGGATCCGGCGTTTTAGGTGACTGAAACCGCTATTTTTTGAAACCGGGTCCCAAAGTGGATAAATCTGAAAACGACACCCCAGCGGTTTCGTGTGTACAGCTAATCCGTATATTTTGTGAAACGATGATGTCATCAAATCACGTGTCGGCTGCGTCATTCGCCAACCTCTTCTTCTTCTTGGTTTGGATACAGCGCGCAAGGTTATGCGCATCCTCAAAGTCTTCTTATCCGTTTATAGTGTATCTCTAGGGCAGAACTACAGCGCCCCATACTGGTTTGGCATAGATACTACATCGTTTTCAGTGGTTTCGTGTTTACGCGATTTTTTTTTAGAACGAGGAAAAAAAATTATCGAATAGGGAACGCACCGGCTTCGTGTGGACGGAGTCTTAATCCATTCTGTTTTTTAACTGCAATGCAAGCTCCTGGCAATATGAGTAGATGTCTTTTGGATCACAGATTAACCCAATAACAGTCTAGAGTCTATACAACAAAAATGATCAACACTGGCACTACTTCCCTTCTCGCTTATGTTACATGTAGATGTTCTTTTAAACCACATTACAGGAAATGCATGTACGAGCATATTTCTGTATGGTCTGTCTATGTCATTTTTTAAATACAGGCAAATTCTTTCACAAGAAACAACTGTCTGTACTTACTGTTATGAATGTTAGTCCGTGCTTGCAGCAGCACACTTGCATCAAGAAGAGGGTCCATTAGCACTGGCGCTGACTTACTGAGCTGAGAGACATCAGCAGCAGGAACAACGGGTATTGAGGAAGAAGTCAAACAGAGTGATGGATGCAAGGACCTTATTTTCCCCCAGTCTTTTCTGTTGTTCCACAGACTAGGCAAGGATGATGTCCGACTAAGTGAAAATTAATTTACATTAGCATGTACATATTGTTCAAAGCATTTACAAATGAACTATATTTTCTTTTTCTACATGCTGAATGTTTCTTAGCAGTACAGGCAGTTAAATCTTCCTTAGACAAGTTCTCCTCTCTTTCTCTCTCTGGATAATGGCACACCCTGGAACCGCAGTCTTATGCTGACAACGGCTTGATCCTGTAACTGTACTCCTCTATACAGTCTTTGTGTAGAAATGAAAAAGAGCCACTGAATGGAGATGAGGTTTCATGCAGGCAAATTATTTGTGAGGACTGTGCATTTTATGTTTACACAGCTGCTGTTGGTGTTGCTTAAGTGTGATTTGTTGACTTGTGGTTGTCTCTCTTGTTTATCTGAATGTTAATTTAATTTGATGAGGAAGTGATGAATGGGTGTATATGTGGTCAGCTGGCTAACCTGCTTCCTGTCCTCTCATCTCTGCCATCTTGTCTGATGTCTATCTTTGGCTCCATCCAACCCTCAAAGCAAATCCTGTTATCTGCAGACACACAGCCAAATGCACTCTGGGTGAAAAAGGTCATGTAAAATGGTCCTCATAAGTATAGGTGCTGTCAGTTTTTATATTACTGAAGGGGAGAGAAATGAGAAATATGAAAAATAAATAAATATACATACATTTATGGTTTTAAAAATGCCAGAATGTATGTATATACATTTATATAAAACATTTAACATGTTAAAATTCAACTTTGTAATTTTTAAAATAAATAAAAAAAAACAAAAAAAAAACAAGCTGTTTTAAGTTGAAAATTGTCTTTCAAAAACATTTTCAAAATCCTAAAGGCCACAAACCTTTAGAACTGTGCATATATAAACACAATTTATAAACTAATATATATATATATAAAGCACACAAAATGTACCTTTCACAAAGTCAATCCTCTTTAAATTTGCCCAAGCTTCAGTGAAACAGTTCCTGTGAGTCTTGCATAATCCTTAACTGTGAGTGTCAGAGGTTCTCTGTGGACGACTCTGCGTAGTCTGACTCATTTGAAACAGAGGAGCCCAAAAAGCAGAGTCAGACACACCCCCTCCTATTGTCATGTATTCTCTGAGGGATGGGCTGAGAGTCTGAGTCTGCTCTGTGTGTGTGTGTGTGTTTTGAGGGCAGTGGGAAAGGCTGCCAAAGCTTTTGAAAGCTGAGTGGACACTGAGAGTCTCTGTCATTCTGGAATGACCCTGCAGGTGTACCTCGGACACTGTATTCTGACATCTAGGATTAGCACTGAACAAGTCTAGTTGCTGATTCTGACCTTGGTGGATGTCCGCATGATCCTTTTGTGCCATTATAATCTCAGCTGAATCTTTCTGCAAAAAAAAGTGCAGTAAAAGAAAAGTTATCAATGACACAGCTGGTACGCAGCAAGAAACAATAGGCTGGCTGTCCCTTACAATAACCTTTCAAGGAATCACACATGACTAATTCACCTGTTGACTACTGACCATCTGGAGGCCGTCTATACAATCCAATAACACCATCATTAGCCAGATGTGATGCCTGTGACCAAGGTGCAGCCAAATGAAACGCCACGAAGGGCTTAATCAAAACATTTCAGAGCAGATCAACTACATTTAATTGGCTTTGCATTTACAATCCTACTGAGCCTTATTTATTATTTTACTTAGTTTAAGCGGTCAGTATGCTTTTGTTCACACTGTTGAAATGGATATCTGCAAGACAGATATGCCATGATTATTGTATATGATGAGTAAAAAGTGTGAGAGCATCTGACCTTCATCCCATCTGATTCTGGAGTGTAACAGCCATGTGTAGGAGAGCAGCAGGGGAGTACAGGAGGACTCACTGCGTCCAGACACGTGAATACTGTTTCTCCAAAATACAACAACAATACTAAAATAAGTTATCACATTGAGAACATAAACAGGTTTCTAATGAATGCTTTTTCTTATAAAGCTGTTTAAACAGTGTTATAAAGTCTATAAACAGTGTTTTGAGAATTAAATGTCATACATTAAATTCATATGCTTGACAAATAACTTCAATGACAACACTGACTGCATATAAAATATTTAATCATCACACACAATACAGGTCTAGTCCATGATTTATGAATATAAAAATATTTTTGAATCCATGTTAATACATTTAACATTAACCTCACTTTCATAAAAAATAGCTTACTTTCACTCTGCAAAATTTGCATTGAAGAATCCATTATATGGAAGAGTTCTTCCTTCTTGGTGCTCTTAATCTGAGATGCATACCACAGAGCTGTATGACCTCTTCCATCAAGGATCTTCATATCACTGGAAATCACAATTCATCACCACTCATCTTAAATTCCATTTTACTGTTCACAATTCTACATATTCCAAACATTTTCATTGCAAGTGCAAAAAGGGGTTGACAAAAGTTGAAATGTGTTCCTTACACTGGAAAAGACATAAGTTCCTTCACCACTTCCACAGGTTGATATTCCCATGGTGTCTCCAGTCCTTCAAACAGATCCACATCCCTTACAGCCAGCATAAGTGGGGTCAGTCCATCTATGTTCTGTTCATTTAACTCCAACAAGTCTGCCTGGGCCTGTAACACACAAACAACGTAAGCTTTATTTTGTTGTAATTACTCCAGCCATTGCCTGAGGTGAGTGTAAAAATAATCTCACTCTCACATGACAGGTGGCCAATACTGATCCATCAGAGAACTCCCTACGGAGTCTAGTGTGAACCTCAGGTTATCGCATTTCAAACAGTCAAATGGCAAGTGGAAGTTGAAGTCTTGAGCTGCTCACCATCAGGTCCTGTAGACAGCGGAGGTCTCCCCTCCAGGCTGCTAGTGAGAGCTGCTTCTGATGGGGTACGTCTCTGATCATAGCCATCAACAGCTCCCCTTGGAGTGCTGGCTGACTAACATGAAGAGCTGTCTGATTGCTATCGTTACATAGTGTAGCATCGGCTCCTCTTTTCAGAAGGAAATGGATCACCTGTGTTCAAAATATGTTTAAAAGTAATGTATCCAAATGATTAAAATGATAATGAAACAGGTGAATGATAGGTTTAAAGGTATATGATATTTAAGCAAAACAAACAAGTGAGAGTTCCAACATTATGATTTCAAGTGTGATATCGCTTAATAAATAATAGGTTAGTATTGAGTAATCTACATTTTAGACACAATATTGGCAGTTAGCCTTTTGCCAGCAAAAAAATATTCCAAAGTGATGTTGCAACTTCTGAGTGAATTTCATTGGGCTTTGAATTCAGGCAGAAAATCAGTTGATCGATTGAGTAAATGAATCAATGACTTAAGAAAAAAAACACTATAACCTCATTCAATGTTTCCTAAATTACTCCGCTATTATAGTTCACCGAATGAGTGATTTAAAAAAAACAAAAACCAATGTGACCCTGGACCACATAAGTAAGTAGCATGGGTATATTTGTAGCAATAGCCAAAAATACTTTTATAAGATCAAAATAATAATTTTTTCTGTTATGCCAAAAATCTATCGAATATTAAGATCATTTTCCTTGATATTTTGTAAATGTCCTTCTCTAAGTATGTTAGAACTTCATTTTTGATTAGCAATATCCAATGCAATGGACGAAGGCGATTTTCTCAATATTTTGATTTTTTTTTTCCTCACCCTCAGATTCCAAATTTTCAAATAATTGTTTCTCAGCCAAATACTGTCATATCCTAAAGAAAAAAATATTTATGGAAAGCTTATTCAGTTTCAATTTCAAAACATTGAGCCTTATGACTGGTTTTGTGGTCCAGGTTCACAAATGACCAAATTCAGACATTGAGTACTACAGACATGGGAATTTAATTGGTGTGGCACTCATTGGAATAAGCAAGGAATTAAATGAGTGCCCTTGATAGTGTCCACTATTGTTTGGGACACCGCTACAAATGGCTGTTCCTCAAACTGTGCACTATATAATGATTTCGGGAAATGATTTCGTACAGTTTCGTTCGTTTGAATAAATCAGTTGAGTTGAGAGGCCTTACTCACTTATCAAAACGGTCACATGTCGCCACGTAGTGGTGAAACAATGTAACGTGAAGGAAGAATTACTGCAAAGCCCCTATCACCGAAGCACAGACACAAAAAAGGAAGCGATACCACAACTCAAAGCCCCCAGTGGATTGTGTATTACTACTCTTGAAACGAACTGTTTAATGCATAACGCAGCAAATCAATCAAGAAACAGGTAGCCGTAGAAAGTAACATTACGGCCATTATTTTAATCAATACATTACACCCCCATTACACTACATTAGCTTTCCTACACAGAAGGCAGCAATAGTTTCCACTGTTTTGATGGTATCGCCCTGTTGTCTCATACCCTCATAAGACCCGTCCTGCAGGCACTGATAAGAGGAGTGGAGCCCTGTGAATCATGAGGCAGGTCGATCTCTTCCCAGGCATAGACCCCCTGCTCCAGTCCCAGAGCCACAGCCTCGAGCTCTTCCTTCAACAGTTGCTCCACAAATCTGCTTCTTTCATATTTACTCATACTCCAGTGTTCTGGCAGATCCGCAAACACAGAAAATTAGCTGCAGTTCTGATGCACTAACAGTAATGAACGTCTTCTTCAATATATATAAGCATGCACAAGTACTTTGTTGCCCCCATGTGGTTGTGTTTATGATGAAGGCATAATCTCAATTTTTTTTTAGGTCCAATGACATTTTATGTAGTTATTTTTAAAGATATTTTCGTATCTTTAATAAATTGTATGTTCGCTTTTTAAAAAAATGATTAGCACATTTTCCCTAAAGCAACGTCCTGTATAAAGTAGTAGTAAGTTAGTAGATAATAGGCTACTAATAAATGACCATGCATTATTGCATTAAAAAAACGAACTCTAACCAACAATCACAATACATAAATCAGCACAGAACTTCACAAGAAAAAAATGTTTTACGTTAAACAATAAATACTAAGTAAGGGAATAGGAAGTGTTTTCTTGACTCACCTGTGTAAGCAGTTTGTTACTTCTCTGGACTGATATGTTTGAGTTAAATTAAGTTAAATTAGTTCCTGTGTTTACGTCCTTGTCTTTTAAGGGTCAGTCCTTTGTCTTCATTGCGCGTTTGCCTGAAGCAGTTTTGAGTTTACAGCCTGTTGCCAAGGAGACGCCAGCTTTGGCATGAAAACAATGAACTCACCATGAGACCTTTGTTTTGGTTTCAAAGGGGAAGTGTGCAGAAATGTCCACATGAGCATTTGCATTTAGTTGTTATGATAATAATATAATATTTGTATACACACATACACAGATATAAGGTTTAGGTTTGCAATATATATATTAGTGCTGTTAATTAATTGCAATTAATCACATTCAAAATAAAAGTTCTCTCAATATATGTGGGGGAATTGTGTATATTCATTTGACAGCACTAATATATTTGATATATATTGTATGTGTGTGTGTGTATATATATATATATGAATAGTGAACATAAGATACTAAAGAAACTAAGAATATTACACCTTCAGCACAAGCCTTATATCACAGTCAGCATATAAATTGTCTCTTGTATCCTCTTTGCATTTGTGTTGAGCAGAAGCTGTCCTGGGAGTCATTCTGTGGGAGATTCAGTTGCATTGATTGACCTTCACTTGGACCAGAGGCCTTCATAGGCAGAATTACTCAGCTGTGTGCTACTGCACTAAAGGATCTTCTTAATTGATAATGATTTAACTCAAGCATTGCTATACATTTACAGTACTTTCTGGAAGTCCATACAATTTTATAGTTGGCTGTAGCACTTTAGAATTAACATTCTATACGTTTAGACATAACAAGAAATACAAGACTTAAACAACCACGCAGAACCACACGACCTGTAATGTTCCCTGTTGATGTACTGTTGATGTTGTAGCAAACAGCGTGCTTTAATTTAAAACCTTGAGGGGAAAAAAGTTAAACAGCACATTATCTTAACATCTGTGCATGTTTATGAGGACACACATTTGTATCCATACTATATGTTTGGTTTTTTTATCTAAAAATGCATAATGTTTCCTGTAAGGGGTAGGTTTAGGTGTAGGGTCAGTGTATGACAATACAACATACAGTCTGTACAGTATAAACACTATTACACCTATGAAGAGTCCCCATAAATCACAAAAACCAACGTGTGTGTGCGCGAGGGTAGGTGGGTGAGTGGGGGTGGTGTACAGTATGCTATATAGCCTAAAACAAATGAATAGACACATTTAATTGGTTTATAATCGCACAATTGCAATACTAAATATTTGATTACACCAGTTTTGATTTAACTGTTGATTTTTCCATGTAGTCTACGTCAAATAAATGATCTTTTGCAAAAGTGCTGTTGATTTGTTTATTTGTGGAAGTTTGTGATTTACTGCAGTCATGGGCAGCTCTGCTGAGAGGCGCTGTTGGACAGCTGAAGCGCGCGCGGAAGGAGCGGCCGCAGTCAGTCAGAGCGCGTGGAACTGTCCAGTGCTGATGCTCTTCACGCTCGAGGTGCACTGGGTTTTTGCTCCTAACAGCGAGCGCCAACGACAACCAAATTACTCTCGTTTTTGATGTTTGTGTTATAGGTTACGTGCTATTTGAAACACTGTCAAGAAGTTTATTTTATCTGAGGTTGTTTTTAGTTTGAAAGCTTCATTCAGTGGGCATGGACCGTACGGGCTGAACGGCTGGCGAGCGTCGAGACATTTTGATTGTTTGATTGATGCTGTCTCTGCAGACCGCGGAGTGAACGACCAGATCTGCTGAACGGAGAGAAAGTTTGCTTGGATAAAGTCATACACGATGGTGGATGCGGCTGAATGTTGCGTGAAGGTGATGTGCCGATTCAGGCCACTTAACGAATCGGAAATCAACAGAGGTGATAAATACATACCGAAATTCAAAGGAGAGGACACCGTGGTGATATCGGTAAGATGACTTCAGAGTCAGCATATGTTATCAAAGCGCACATTTTCTTTTTCTTTCTTTTTTTTTTCTTTTTTGCGCAGGAGGTTATATATGATGCCACTTGAGATAAATATAGGTCTATTAGTCTAACTTGACTCATCGATGCGATCATTTCGGGTGAATCATTTTCATTTGAAAAATTGTTGCTCTTTGATTTTTTTATATTGCTTTGCGTCTGTTTTGTTGTTTAATCGAGAATTGCTCCACATGGTGCCATGTTGAAGATGGTTTCTTTTGTTTTACTTATACCAGTTTGCTTAATTTTTTTTAATCACGCACATTATAGACTTGGCTACATAGAGCTATCGAACACTCCCCTTATGCCAGTAAAAAGATACTCAAGATGATCCTACGTGAGACAATGAGACCGACCATGAAATATAGGCTTCTTAGCAAAAGTAAACGGTAAAACTGTATGAATTACAAAAATAAAATAAATGTAATGTACAAAAACAACAGTGAAACTGTAAAATTGCGCACATCATATGAAACACGAAGGGCTAAATTTCCAGAGTTCATATATTTTATACCTATATAATGGTTTTCTGTTAAAACCGAGGCTACCTTTATTATATCCTATAGTTGACTCTTGTCTGAATGCACTTTGTGTTTATACTGAATAGATAAAAAACAATTGTATTTTAAGTTTTAGAAGTGATAATTTAAAGGGTGGAATTTGTATTCAGAAATACTATAAATACTCTTTTTGACAAATTGCAAACATGTTAATCTTTGAATATTTCAGTGTTTAATTTCTCAACATAATATCTTTGTTTACTTCAGTATCAGAATTTTCTGGCTTTTTAAAGGCATGTTTCCTGTGTTTCATGTAATTAATTTAACTTTAACCTCAATTCAGTCACATCAGATTTCTTTCTTTCTTTCTTTAGATAGCTAGCTCCATTAAATCTACTTTGTTTTAAATGCAGATTGTAGAATCATGTGCCATGTGCATCTTTAGGGTTGGAATTATGTGTGGTTACTCAGTCTGGAAGATACATGCTGATTATGGGTAAGAGCCCTCATTTATCTTTTAATAACAGAATATGAGTTATATTTTAGTAGTGGGATCAAATTAAAGAGCATTTGATATCTGGAATGAGAGTCCGAGTGACTGTGGGTGTGTTATAAATAAGCTGGCCTGTCGACACAGTGAGATACTGATGGTTTTTATGTTTTACAGTAAACCTCCAGAAATCCCTTGTGCAAACACAATAGCCCATATTATCTGACCCATTGAGATGGTAATCGACATTACCATGCCTAATCTGCACACAAAATCGAGCATAGCAGGTATTAGACTTCTGCTTCTAATGTGAATTCTCTTTAATGGTACCCTGCAGGCTCTGCACAGCCTGATGGTCCTAATACCAGACATTTAGCTTTAGGATACACGTCTAACTGTCAGTGGAGTTCTTGTAATTTATGTACATTTATTACTGTCAATGTTTATCAAACCGCATCTCATTAGTGACTGTTTTTAGGTAGTGAATCTTTCGGTATGGTGCTTTAATTCAATAGATTTTAGATCCTCAATGAACTCAAATTCATTTGTGGGGGAAGGAGGGATTTCACACCTCCTCCCCCAACATCTCTGATGAACTGGAAAAGAAAATGCAGAAATCTATCTATCTATCTATCTATCTACTGTATCTATCTATCTCTATTTGTAGTTTATGTATGAAACAAATATTAACTTGAAATATTAACTTCCACAATGAAATTAAAGTACTTGAATATTTATTTATAAATAGCACAATATTATAGTTTTAAAAATGATGGTATAGTCTTATTAGAATTTGTTAAACATAATTTAAATATGTTGTTGTTTTTTTTCTTTATAACCTACTTTATTTACATTCTTTATATAGGATAATTTAAAAATGTACCAACACAGCAATAATTTCGGTCAAAAATATTCAGCAACAATTTTGCTAAATAGTTTTTTTTCTTTTTCTTTTTTTGCAGTATAATCGTTTAGTTTATAATTAAATTACATAAATATAGAAGTAATTTTAAAATGTTATATTTATTTATCATTTTATAGTTTGTCACAAACAACCAGCAGTAAAGGGATTGCTTGGTTTGTGTTTGAGTATAAACTCCTTAAATGAAAATCCACCACAAAAAAAATTGCAGAGAGATTTATAGGACAGATTGTGACAGAGAGAAATTACTAATCATTTGCATCTTGTCAATACCAGGCTGGGTTTGATGTTTTGCTTTATGAGGGTTATCTGGGGAGCAGTGTTTAATGTGGGTGCTAACATCTTATTATATTCACAAGGCCACAAAGAGGCCCAGGGCCCCTGTAAGTAATTTACGTTGCCGTAGTGACAGAGGTGCTGTTTGAGGGGCCAGGCCTGGCAGGGGACGGTTAGGCTGATTTAGTGGAATATTTAAGCCAGTCCACTGAGGATTGAGACAATTGTTGTTTGACACGCACAGTCACATGCATGTTGCTTGTATAAACCCCCTTCTTGTTGCTGCATTTCTTATTATGGCATTATCCTCTGCACCTCCTTACAAACAAGCCTTACATCTACAGCATTTATTTATAATGCACATTTGTTTCTATATGATTTATATAAATGCTGTATCTATGTACTATTTTTATTGTACAAACCCTTCTGAAATGGATAGAAAAATATGCATTATTTTTTCAAGTATTTGTTTAGGAAGTAAGCAATATAGATTTTTGATTGAGTATGGTAACATCCTGCACTCTTGGAAAAGCCTTGATGTTCCCCAGATAATATGCATAAATTATTGACCAAAAGAATGCATTGTTCTGAACATGTGCACTTTTATATACAGCCGATGATATTTGTGTTTATAAAAGATTGTGTTCAGATTCTAGCACATGGATAAAATATAGAGTGAAACATGTAAATATCCTTGTCTATTTACAGACTATATACACACACTATATATAATACTTCTTTATGTTGACAGTGGCTTTCCAGTAATTATTAATTTTCTGTATTACAAGAATTAATTTCAATCTGTAGGCCTATTTATTTGAATTCTTACATAAAAGGTTGGTCAAAATGAGAGATGGAAGGAAGAGATGGTTGACATCGTGTTGTTCTCCTCCAGTATTGGCCAGGAGACAGGTGCTGACTGTCAGCCAATCAGTGCTTTTCTTTCCGGGTGAGATGTAGTTTCCGTGGTGACAGTCTGGGTTTGAGCAACAGCACTCATTTGTGTCTCGGCAGGGATGCATGACCCCAACCAGCTTAATCAAACACAGAGAGAAACATGATGTGTCTGTGTGAACACTGTCAGCTCTGATACAGCAGTATTAGTGTCTGTGTGATGTTTTACACTGATAATCAACAGGGCAAATGCATGTCTGTTTTAGGTCACCTGGTCCATATGTTTTATTTGTCGATGTTAAAATAAGGCACAGGACGGACCAGGATCTGTGTATGTCTCAGGACTCTCTCTCTCTCTTTCTCTCTTTCCATATGGAAGAGTGTATTTGTGTGCATATGGGTGAAAGAGGATGTGAGAAAACTGCTGTCAGCAGTACATGAGCTCCCCATGATCTTTGTGTGCATGCGTGAACATTTAATCTCAGTTATCTGATTTTGCAATCTGGAAAGAAGCCTCCTTAAATATTTATCTTAACATTACAAACACATTAAAAACTCACACACACACAAAAAATATATAAATGACAGGGAAACAATTAAAAACAGACGAAAAGGGGAGAGGAGTAGCCATTTCTGTGTCAGCAGTATCATCAAACTGAATTTCCAAAACCTTTTCTAGCTTAACATGATTGAATTATAGTTTAAAGTTTATACTCTGCACAGTGTTCTTTCTTTGGAGAGTTATTTTTCATTTCTAATCGCAGTTATAGATTTCAGCAGCAGGTTCAGGCTCTGACTCTTAGAATCAAAACAAAAGAGAGGGATTTGTTGGGGTTCAATAAGATTGACTGGCAGCTGGGGGTTGGGCTGCATTCATCACAAGGTCCACTTATTTTCTCTTCAACAATGTAGACCCCTCAAACCCTCTGGGGAACTTCATAAATAGTTAGTAGAATCTGTGCCGCATCAGCAAAACAAAGAGGTGCTGGGGACATTTATGAGAGTGACCTCTTCATATAAAAATAGAATAATTGTTAAATCAATATGATATTTAATGAAATCAAATTTATTATCTCTTTTGGGCTAAATCATTGAAAACTAAACACAGTTTAGTTTTAGTCTCTGTCTAATATGGTTAGATATAGAGATTTTATATTAAAGATATGTCTTGAATTATTTAATGTTTTAAGATCTGTTCATTACTTGTATCTTAACTAATGTGTTTGTCTTTTTAGGGCAAGCCGTATATCTTTGACCGAGTCTTTCCTCCAAACACAACACAAGAACATGTATATGACACCTGTGCCAAAAAGATTGTTAAAGGTTGTATGTGCATTATGTGTAGCTGCATGGAAGGTTAAGTCCTTAAAAGAAAAAAAAAAATTTGAAACATGAATCTTGTATTTCAGATGTGCTGGATGGCTACAATGGGACAATCTTTGCCTATGGCCAGACTTCATCAGGGAAGACACACACTATGGAGGTAAGGATGAAATATTTTAATCACATCACGAGTGGTATAAAGTTCACACAGTTCGGGGAACGGAGACGTTATGTCGTGACGACAGACTGGGGTCTTGCCTAGAGCCCCGATTTGCTCTGCTTGAGAGTAAACGCCAATGGAAATTGGCAAATGGTTGAACAATCCTGAGCCTCTTCCCTTCATCCGGGAATAAAGAGGCAAAAGGTTCAACCACTCATCAGATTTGCTGAGTAGCCGAGGCCCAGTTCTATGCAATGGTTTAAGGTCATTGCAAGGGGACATAACATCTCTGTTCCCTCCATCAAGGAATGAGGGTTACATATGTAGTCACTACGAGTTATGTCGTGACGACAGACTGGGGTCCAATGGAAAACGACGCAACCTGAACCGTTTCAAACTTGTAGCACTACAAATGTTTACAAGCGGCGCATGTCAGACAATTTTTATGCAAAGGTCGTAGCCCTCCCATCGTCCCAGAGCAGATTCGCTGACTTTGATACCCGTAGGGACCAGAGAGAACTCAAGGCACTCTTCGCTCAACGAAAATGCCTGTGGGTCCCCAACCCTCTTAATGGACTTGGGTGCTGTCAGGAGCACTGTCTTAGCAGACAGGAACTTCAGCTCAACTGACTCCAGTGGCTCAAAGGGACCTCCCTGAAGTCCAGCCAGGACAACAGAGAGGTCCCAGTAGTGCATTAGTGGTGTCCTAGAAAGATTCAACCTCCTGACACCCCTCAGGAACCTTACATTAAGGTCTACTGCATTGTGATGTGCTGCAATGGCTGTCACATACACTTTCAAGGTGGAGGGCCTACACTCCAACCTTTCCTGCAGAAAGGAAAGCACAACTCCTATCGGGCATCTTCGGCGGTCCTCTCAGCGAGAAGAACACCAGCTTGCGAACAGACTCCGTTGCAAAGCATAATCTCGCCTCGTAGAGGGAGCTTTAGCTTGAGTGATCGTGTCTACCACCCCTTGTGGCAAGACACTGCCTCGTCCCATCCTGGAGCCAAACATGGAGGTTCCATAGATCTGGACACGGGTGCCATATGGTGCCAGGGAGGGGCTGTCGCGAGGAGCATAAGTTCCGAAAGCCAGGTTCTGAAAACCTGGTCCTCATACTCCCTGACACTGCACAGGGTTTGTGCGAGCAAGCTCACTGGGGGAAATTCCCCACAGCGGGGCAAGGGTTCCCAGGGAGAGCCCGAAGGGGAGGACTTTGTACTGCCATGCTCGATCTTCGAACGCAAGCCGAAGAAACGCTCTGTGTCTCGGAAGAATCGACACGTGGAAGTACGCATCCTTCAGGTCGATCGCAAACCAATCCTGAGGCTGAACACACTTGACTATGCTTTTCGGCATGAGCATTTTGAATGGAAGCTTGTGCAGGGCCCTGATTCAAAATGCGCAAGTCCAGGATCGGTTGAAGGCCACCACCTTTCTTGGGCATGATGAAATAAGACTGAGAGGTACAGAAAGCATAGCGTTGTGGTTGTCCACTGTCAGACTACCTGGATCCAGTGAGGGACCAGCCGGAGACAAATAGGGAAGCGGTGTGTCCCCTAAATGCAGTCTCTTGGCCACTGGCGAAATGGGGTGCTGTGGGCGAGAGTGAGAAGCAGAGCAGGTGTTGTCACATCGGTGAGGATGTGCTGGATCGCCTCGGTCTGCTGCTAGACCGCCGAGAACTGCTTCACAAACAGTGTCGCCTAACAGGCCTACAGGCCTTGGATGGGAGCCTAGGATGATTCTGCCATGTGGCGCCGTTTTGTGGGCACAAATGCACTGCAACCACTCACTCCACCTGGGCCCCTGGCCGCCCTGCCATCGATGGTGGTGAGGACAGAGGATGGTGATGAGCAGCTTCTGACTGTGAAAGCAGCCATCCACAACTTACTCAACTCCTACATCTGATCTTCCCTCGCCACTCTAAACAAAACATGAGGAATCCAACGAATCGCCCAGAAGCCTGACAGGACAGCTACTGCGGGAGGGGTGAGTGGTCCGCGGGGCTGGAACTGGCAAAGTGACACTCAAAGTCCCCCTCAGATCCCCCAGAGTGCCAGCTGGCGGTCCTCTGCCAGTGGCAACGAAGCCGGGTTGTGTGGCAGCAGAGGGTGCCTGCTCATTCCGAAAAATGCCAAGGCGGGATCACAACGCTGCCAGGGCATGGCCTCGCAATGAGGACACCCTCCCTCCGCGAAGGCATCTTCAGCATGCTGGAGACCCCGACAGTGAAGACAATTTCCATGGCCGTCGTTGGGAGACAGGTAACTCCCGCACCCGAGAGAACACGGCCGACCCCAGTCTGTCATCACGACAAAACTCGTAGTGACTGACAAACAGAGAACTGTATTTCAGTAATAGAATGACCTTTTAGCACATGTATGGTGAGAAAATGTCATTATACACTCAGTCACAATGCTGTAGATGGATGAATCTTTCAGCTTCTTTCATGAAATGACTGAAATGCCAAACTGCTGCAACAACTGCAAAATGCCACTTGACTGCAGGCGTTGCCCTGGAAACAGTCTGTGATTTCAGCAAGTGTTTTGAATATAAAGTCAATAATTTCAGTAAATGTTATATAAATTCTATAATGCAGTGCTTAGTTCTTACACAGACTGTAATTAGTTGTTAGAAATAAAGTGCCATATTATAAAATATTTGCTGTAAATGTCCTCTGCAACTTGCACACAGGGGCAGCTCCATAACTCACAGCTGAAGGGCATCATCCCTCGCATCGCCCAGGACATCTTTGACCACATCTACTCTATGGATGAGAACCTGGAGTTCCATATCAAGGTCAAAACAATCAGCATTGAATCTGCTTGTGTATTTTCACATGTGAATTTATCAAATTTTAGATTGCTTTCAATATGTGCATTAATGTTTAAAGAAATTAATGTTAGTGGAATGTATTTCTGGCATACAGTAATTTACAGCATATTTATTTGTAGGATTATGTTAAAATGTCATTGACTGTACTAATACTAACACTATTATGTTATAGATATTATGTCTTTAATGTGCCTTTTTAAAAGATTTTTTATATTACTTACTATTATTATTATTATTATTAATGGCCATCCCTTATCACAGGTCTCTTATTTTGAAATTTACCTGGACAAAATTCGAGATTTGCTTGATGGTGAGATAAAAAAACAATCTTTTCCACAGCATTAAGATTCCTTAAATATATATATATATATATATATATATTAATAGATTTAGGTGTAAATTCAATTTTTGTTGTCCAAACCTAGTTTCCAAAACCAACCTGGCTGTCCATGAAGACAAGAACAGGGTGCCATTTGTCAAGGTAGGAAAGATAATGCACAATACAATACAGTGTTTTTTAGTCACCAGGCATAAAGCTAGCACTTCCTTCATGCCTTGCATCTTTTGATGCTGTTCCATTGCCAGGGCTGTACAGAGCGTTTTGTGTCCAGTCCAGAGGATGTCATGGATGTGATTGATGAGGGTAAATCCAATCGTCATGTGGCTGTCACAAGTGAGTAACTATTCCTTATACTTCACATGTTGAATCAAACTTATGTAATATACAGTGCTGTAATCTTGACTTTGTATCACACTGTTTTTACCTTAACCCATGATTCTCTGATATTACATTGTGTTACAGACATGAATGAGCACAGCTCCCGCAGTCACAGCATTTTCCTCATTAATATTAAGCAGGAGAACGTGGAGACAGAGAAGAAATTGAGCGGAAAACTCTACCTGGTGGATCTGGCAGGAAGTGAAAAGGCATGCTTTTGTTCATTTTTTTTTATATTCTGTTTTTCCTTTGTTTTATATTTGTATCTAAGCAATACAAAAAATATAAAGGTCAAATTTAATAACATTTCTTTTTAATGTTATATCATGTTTGTTTCTTTTATATATGTGTCTGTTCCCCCCCCCCCCTCCATATTGTCTTTGTATTTGGTTTTCTTCCTCTCAAAATCCCAAAACTTTCTTTTCAGGGTTTACATGAGATTAATAATGTCTTGCTTTCAGTATTATCTCAGCCTTTTGTGTCTGACCTAGTCATAATAAAACTACAAATTAGATTTGACAACAATATAATATCGCCACACTCACTCTCGACCTCTCTGTGGCTCTTCTTCTTCCACAGGTCAGTAAAACTGGAGCAGAGGGATCTGTGTTGGATGAGGCTAAAAATATCAATAAGTCTCTCTCTGCTCTGGGGAACGTCATCTCAGCCCTGGCTGAAGGAACTGTAAGTGCTCAACCCATTTCAACTACCCAGACGTTTTTTTTCTTTCTTTCTCTTCCTCTCTTTTCACTAAAATGCCACTCATCTTGTATTCATAATCTGTTCCTCACATGGTACAAAGTAATATTTGCTTCATACATTATTTATTGCTTTGCCTTATCTTTCTCATTACAGAAAACCCATGTGCCATACAGAGACAGTAAAATGACAAGGATCCTACAGGACTCTTTGGGTGGGAACTGCAGAACAACCATCGTCATCTGCTGCTCTCCATCCGTGTATAATGAGGCTGAGACCAAATCCACACTCATGTTCGGCCAGAGGTAAAGCCCTTTTATGGCCCAGAAGATTTTTCTTTAACTAAGACTGAAAAAAGCTAAAACAAAAAATGACACAAATAAGTGCATATACAGATCCACCTTGCTTTATTCACACAGAGCCAAAACCATCAAAAACACAGTTTCTGTTAACATGGAGCTCACAGCCGAGGAATGGAAGAAGAAATATGAGAAAGAGAAAGAGAAGACCAGAAATCTGAAAATCATTATCCAGCGGCTAGAAAACGAGCTCAAACGATGGCGGAAAGGTAAAGAGAGAAGATGGAGAACAAACACAGATGTTATAATCAAAAAATCTAATTTCATATCACAATATTGCACTGATTAGAATTTGATTATTATTTTTCTTTATGCTTATTAGTTGTGTTATTACATATTATTATATGTCAGTTATATATACCATTGTTTTTATAAATATTACTGAGGAACATTTCATTAAAATGATGCTTGACATTTGAAGTGGTTGCTCTGAAACTCCTGTAATGGTTGAGATGATGCATAGCATTTTGTTTGCTGGGTCAAATTTGCAGAGGCCAGTCAGTTTTTGATGTAATTGTCTTAACAAAAGCTTTGTTTTTTTGCATTTTGAGTTCTTAATTGGACTCCACGATAAGGAGCAAGTTATGTCTTGTTATGCATAAGACTTATTAAAGTGAGAGCCCCTTTCTGTTTTTGAGTAAAATAAAGAGAAAAGAGAAAAAAGAAAAAGTTATTTAATAGTTTATGTAATTATTTTGTTATAATCGTTATAACTTAATGCAAATTGGCCTTTATATAAACCATGTGTGTGCTGATGACAGAAATTCACAAAAATTGACAATGATAAATACCAATTAGCCCTAATTACACAGATTGTGTAATGGCACACACATAATGACTCTGAACAAACAGGCCTGTCATTAAGGGAAAGCATGTTAGCTACAAAGTATGTATAGCTTAATATATTTACTTTTCTTATTATAATATTTTTGATGCATGTTCAGCCTCTTACATGTCCATGTTTTCCTTTCCTTTTCTCTCTTCCATGAATCCTGATATGTTTTTGTCATTCTGTCAGTATGGCTTTCTCTCTTCTGCATACCCTTGAACAGGATTTTATTTCTTTGTCGGTGTTATCAGCTCCCTCCACATCTCCTGCACATAAAACACACAGACGCTGTCTTCACCCATCCCAGCGCTACAAAGCCAAGAGAATAACTGTGTCTGTGACTCTGTGTGCAGCTGTTCTTTCCTTCACATCTAATCAGACGTTTTCATCTGTCTTTATCATCAAGTCTGCAGGACTGTTTCCTAAAAGCCCCGCTCCTTTTATTAATGAAGAAACCAACACCTAATTTTATTTTATTTTATACAAAAATAACTCCATACTACAAAAAAGCTGCACAAAAAAATAACAATAAAACAACAAAGGCCTTACCGCTGCAGTTGTGTTGGACTGACACACCTCTCTATCTTAAGGTGAGACTGTGCCTGTTGATGAGCAGCACAGCAAAAAAGAAACAAAGAATTCTGAAGCTGCTCCCATAATTGAGACTTCAGCTCCGCCCCCTGAGCCTCTTTCTGATTCTGAGAAAACCCAGTATGAGGACCTAATCAATGACCTGTATCAGCAACTAGATGACAAGGTGATAAATACCTCTCACACGCTGTTAGAAAAGTGCATCAGGAAGTGCAGCCTTCACAATTCAGACCTTCCTCTCTTCCACCACAGGATGATGAGATCAACCAGCACAGTCAGCTGGCAGAGGACCTGAAGCAGCAGATGGTGGATCAGGATGAGGTGAGTCCGGCTCAAGAGCAGCAACGCAGAGCAGAAACTCATGCCCTCTGTAATTTATGATGTCACACGCCTTCCCATGATGCTTTGTCTGCAATGTAAAATAGAAACAAGACGGAGCCACGACAGAGAAAGAAACTGTTTTACAAGGCTGTCAGCCTGGCTAACTGGCTGTTATGCATTCCTTCATTGCGATGGATTATGTTTTTAAAACAAATGTAATAATTAGTTAGAAATAACTGATTTCTAGATATTTAGCTCTGTAATTTCATTCCCTGTACTTCGGAATTCCATTCAGAAACAAAGAGTGGCAACACAGCAAAATTACTTTCTATTATACAAGTGAAAGTGAAAGTTTAAATATAAACGTTGTTTCTATGGAAACAGTTCACAGGATCTGTTTTGAAACTCAAAAATTCCCATATTTCTGTGTCATTGTTTTTACTTTTAACATTCCAGTGATCACATTCTGTTTCTTCTTTAAAAATATATGTGTTTTTACTACCATCTGATAGTTTTGCTATCTCTTGAGTTAGAGGTGGTTAGTAAGCTTTGTTTTTATTTTATTAATGTCTTTATTTATTTATTTATTTTTATGAGTTATGCTCAGTAAAAAAGCATTTTTTTGCATTTTAAAAAAGAAGACAATTTTCAAATATTATAACAATTTAAAACTACTTTTTTCAGTTTGAATATTTCTTAAAAAGTCATGTATTTCCTGATTTCTTTAAATAAATAAATAAATAAATGACCACAGATTTTTGAATGGTTATGTATATATTAATAACAACCACAGAGAAGTAGGACTTCAGCAAAGTAAAGCTCCGGACAGTCTGCTGACTAACATACATGCCTCTCCATCCTGCATTATTACAGTTACTGGCATCCACCCGACGGGATTATGAGAAGATCCAGGAAGATCTGGGCCGTTTGCAGCATGAGAACGAGGCAGCTAAAGAGGAGGTGAAGGAGGTGCTGCAGGCTTTAGAGGAGCTGGCAGTGAACTACGACCAGAAAAGCCATGAGGTGGAGGATAAAAGCAAGACAAACCAACAGCTCACAGAGGAGCTTTTGCAGAAGAGTGTAAGCTGAATGAGGAGAAACTAATAAAGTTCATGTGAATGAAGAGTGATGGTGATGTAGCTTTGTGCATTGATTTTGTCCTGTTATCTCTTAGGCAGCTCTGGCTGGTGTGGAGAGGGATCTGTCTGCCCTGCAGGAGCTCAGTGGACATCACAAGAAGAGATCAGCAGAGATCCTCAGTCTCTTGCTCCGAGACCTCAATGAGATTGGCAGCGTTATTGCCTTGAATGACCAAAAAGTAAGGTTACACAAATTAATAAGTAAATGCACAACTTATTTACAAAAGGTAAAAATGTAAAAAACTTATTCTCAGTTGTGAAGTCAGTCTTTTTTCCAATTTTTACAAAATTTCTGTTTAGTTTTCACCATTGTAATAAATGCACACCTCACATACTCACACACAGTATTTATTTACGAACATTTGTATACATTTTATATATGGACTTACCATTCGAATGTTTGGAGTCGTTGAGATTTTCTTGCAGATATTTTTGAAGGACTTCTTCTATACTTACAATTTGATAAAAAATTACAATAAAATCTGTAATATTGTAAAATATGAATGTAATTTAAAGGGTCTATTTCCATATATTTGAATTTTGGTGAAATGTCATTTATTATGTTTTTACTCTGAATTTTCAGCATCGTTACTATTATATTAAATATTAGAATGATTTCTGAAGCATCAGGTGACACTGAAGACTGCTTCTTTTTAAATATTTGCTGCACAAGGAATATTCCTTACCAATATTATCATTTTTCTTATTTTTGCAGAAACTGTAATACATTAAAACAAATAAATCAGCATGATGACATGAGATTCAAATATCAAATGATTGTAACAGTATTACGCCATTTATTTGATGTCTCTTTATTCAGATGACAGAGATGAACGGAGGCATGGAGGAGGAATTCACCATGGCACGGCTCTTCATAAGTAAGATGAAGTCAGAAGTGAAGTCTCTGGTCAACCGCAGTAAACAGCTTGAGAGCACACAGGCCGACACAATGCGTAAAATGCAGGCCAACGAGAAAGAGCTGGCTTCCTGTCAGCTGCTGATCTCTCAGGTACTCACAATTATTGATTTACAGCAGCGCCCTCTAGTGGTGGTTCTAGATCAGAACACTGTGTAAATAGAGTATTTTAGCATGGTAAATGTTCTAGAACGTCTCTATTCGTCCCCTACCCAATTTCAACCTCTTCTCAATATTGGATTAATAAAAATATTTTTTTAAGGTGTTCAATCCAAGAAAGTTCACTTTTCCCTTTGAAACCCCAAAGTAAGAATGCTAACGTATAGCCTGCCTGCAATTAGAGTTGCAAGCCTAGTAATCTCACCATTGTTTTTGCATTTTGTTTTTGTCTGTCTAGCATCAAGCAAAGATAAAGTCCCTCACCGACTACATGCAGAACATGGAACAGAAGAAGAGACAGCTGGAGGAAAGCCACGATTCACTGATGGAGGAGCTCGCTAAACTTAATGCTCAAGGTCTTTGTCATTTTTTTGTAGTCGTGGTATTATATTCAAACTCAAACAAGCATGTTTCATTCACAGTGGTTTTACTGTATATGTAAAAATCTTTTGGTCCATGCAGATAAGATGCATGAGGTGTCAGTCATGGATAAGGAAAAGGAACACATGAGCAGGATGCAGGACGCTGAGCAGATGAAGGTGATGAACATGAACATAAAGAAGAGCAATGTTACATTAAATTAACGTACAAATGACCAACATATAGCTTTCTCTGCATAAGAAACTTAAAGGAAGTTTTTTAGTATTTCAAGGTATATAGATACTCTGAAAGGCCAAATCTGCATAGAATAGGAAAATATTTTATCGATACATAAATCCCATATAAATCTGCATGTAGAAAGCCCTGGAACAGCAGATGGAAAGCCACAGGGAGGCTCATCAGAAGCAGCTCTCACGTTTGCGAGATGAGATCGAAGAGAAACAGAGGGTGTTCGATGAGTTGAAAGAGTAAGTTACTTCAAATCAGCTCTGCAACTGTTTTATATCATATATTAATATGTATTATTTATTTTAAGACATCTAATGCATCTGCTTTTAACTGGTTTTGCTCCAAATTAATTTAACTTATAAAAAAATATTTCATTTAATAATTGCCTGCCATCAGTGTGAACCAGGCTCTTCAGCTTGAACAGAATCAGCTCAAGTCTGACTATGAAAAACTGAAACAAGAGGAAGAGAAGAAGGACGAGAGGCTGCAGAAGCTTCTGTGAGTCAACTGCTCATATTAAAAAGTCATTTCTAAAAAGACAAGTATGGATTTTAAGAGCTTCAATGTTATAATAAGATATTTTAAACACATGCCATCATTTTTGTTGTAATCAGCTTGTTGAATGAGAAGAGGGAGCAAGCTAAAGATGATCTCAAGGGTCTGGAAGAGACTGTGGTGAGTACAATTACATTACCTGGCAGTCCTAGAGTTTGTCTCTGAGCACCACCATCTGCTATCTCCGAGTTGTTTACATTTACATTTACATTTATTCATTTAGCAGACGCTTTTATCCAAAGCGACTTACAGGTGGGGAAAAACAGCA